>CM022478.1:10030922-10051738 GCA_011952105.1 Coreoperca whiteheadi
ATATATATATATATATATATATATATATATATATATTCTGTATTTAAAGCAACAACATTTTAATGTTATTTAAATAGAATTAGATGTGGCTTGGTTTCCATATACCGATGATGGTGAGGGTTTTTCCTGTAGCTGTTTTTTTAAATAGACCAGATCCTGTGGTGCTGGAGCACCACAGGGGCATTTTTAATTTTTTTTTGGAAAGGTGGTGGTAGAATATTTTTCAGATACTCATTACATTGAAGGAGGAAAAAAAAATAAAAGGAGAAACATCAAAGGTTCTGCACTTCACTGGAATTACTATTCCTAGTATGATTTCCAATATCAAAATAACTTTGAAGTTTCATGTTGCTCTTTTGTAAATCTCACAAAGGAACTGACACCCCGTGCTTTGAGATCCACTGGTCTTCATTCTGTATGTACAGGTGCAGATGACCTTGTCTAGGTTCTCTTTAATTGGATGACCCATTGCTTTGAATAAGGGCTGCTCATCAGTGAATATTGAGGAGGGGAATCATCTCCTGAGTTCATTGAAGTGTCAAGATAACAAGTGATTAGACAGTGCAAAGAGACATGACGCGAGACTGTCAGAGCTCATCGCCGTGCTGAAAATCTCAGATGCATGTGTCCATTTTTACCCCCTCTGGAAACACTTCTGTCTCCCTGAATGAACGGAGATAGCATCATAAACCGTATGATACTGTGATGCTGTACTGTTCAGTTCTTGGATTCTTGTGCATCATCACTCCATCCACCCTCTGTATCCAGTTCCTTTCCTCCCTCCCTCCCTGCCTGTCCACTTTTACACCACTCCGCTTTGCTCTCCTTTCCAGCCTCTTTACAGAGACATTTTTAATAGTCCCTGTGGTGTGGGATTTGGACAGGCGTTTTAGTTATGTAACTGCTTGTGCTGCTTCTGTGCCTCTCTTTCCCTGCCTTCTTGTTTTCTCTATCTCTCGTCTTCCCTTTTTCATGCGGCGGGGCATTAATTGTTTTGAAATGCTGGCGCAGTTCCCTTCGGGCTTGAGAGCGTGACCTGTGCGACGTCGGTTTGTGTTCTCACGCACGTGCCTCCAGGACACCACAGCTGTAGAAAGGCACTCCCTCTCTGTACACTCCATGGGGTTTCTGAATGTATAGTATCCTCCAGAGTGCAGATTCACTTTTAGCATTTCCCTTTTTTTCCTTTTACACTGTTATCCTATGTTACCTCAATATCTATCTTCAGTGAGCGCCTGCACATTATCTCCTCAGTGCAATGGGAGTCCAGGTGGAACTCACGCATTCAAACATGTTTGTTTGAATTTATGCCAAGGTCTTGTTGAGAAAACAAAATTTGCTTGCTGCTCTGTGTCTCCCCGGGATGCAGATTATATCTCCATGTCAAGTAGGCCAGGCCGGGGGAAGAGTCACCCCTTGAGGGGAGGCCGTAGCCTCAGGCCCTGCTACAATACGTCTCAGTAGTCCAGCCCTCTTGATGCTCTGGGTGATGTACCGCAGTGACAGGGTAATTTTTCTCCTGCATCTGCACAGTACTCCATTTACACAAACCTTTTTTAGTTGTCCCCCTCCTACCAAAGTGAAAAGCAATTGGCTGATTTACTTACTGTAAGTGGAACCTTTCCCTGTTTCTGGAACAAGATGAAAAAAGGGGGAGTCAGGGGGAGCGGCTGCGCTGTCTCAGGAGCTGACAGAGTGCGTGCACAGGCACCTTTGCACGCTTCCTGCTGGGGATGATATTTTGACATCTTTTTATAGACCCCTTGAAGAACAGGCTGAATCCGGAGAAACCCTTTAGTCAGTCATGTGACTCCAATGGAAAAGGAAAAATAAAAGCTGCCGAGGAGTGAAGGCTGAAGTTAAATGAAAAAAGGAGCCATTTTCAAAGTTTTTGTTTGAGTTCTTCGAAACGCGTTCCCCTGCTCTTATCACCGCTGTCTTATTTAAAGTATTTCCACAGAAATGTTGCTTTCTTGAGCTTATTACTGAGACGATGTATGTGTTTGCAGTTACTGAAGTGAAACTCCGGACCATAAACAATTAGAGCTGTACAAAGAGACACTTGAAAACCAGACTTTAGTGGAAAATCCATTTGAAACTGTCAAATCCTAGTATCACTCAAATAACCAAGTTGAGCAACACAATAAATGAACATTTCTGTTTCACATACTATGCTGTCAGCTCTTTGGTCAAAGGCCTAGTGTGTCCGTTTGAGAGATCAATACTGTCTTCAAACCATCACAACAAGCAGAGCCAGTAGTGGGGGAGTCTTGGCAACACCAGTGACTCTTGGTTGTTTCTTTTCTTGGTGTGGGACGTTTAAATTATTGTCTCCTCTTCCTCCAACTGACTTTCACATTACCATCCAAAGAGAAGATACTGTGCTGCAGACACAAATCAGCTGTCAAGGTGCCTCAGCTTCTGCCCCGCCAGCTCCATGGCTTTAATTCAGCAGATGCCCTGCAGCTATCATTTCACATCATTACTTACAAGCCATTGTGCCTCGTGTTTGACTAATAAAATCAACATACTGAAAAGGGGGGTAAAGGGAGAAGCTGAGGGATGCTTTATGACAATCATTAATGAGAGAAAATTAAGGTAATGTGCAGCATTACTCTGAAGAGCTATTAAACAAGAACGTCCAGTGCCAACTGTGAGTCTTCTGAGGAGCTCCAGGCAATGCATGCGTGTCTGTAGTGGGAGAGATAACGCTGCTGTGTGGGTGGGAATGTCTCCTCAAGCCAGTAGTAGCCTGAACTAGCACCCATTGTTTTTGCCTAATTAAAGTCCTGATTTGGCCAAGTAGTGACCTATGTGTTTCCTGGCCGGTGTTTGAAGTTTTCATGGTGAGGTAGCCGCAGGGGGGAATTTAATGGTCTGTGTGTTTGGGCAGCATTTGGGCTGTTAATCCCATCAGCAGCTGCACCACTGAACCACACAGGAAACGTAACAAGAGTAGATGAGCAGGAGGAAAAGATGTCACATTTGAACCCGAGGATGCGTCTTTGACTGGGCACTGTGCTGGAAGCTTTACAGCAGAAAACAAGGTGGTGGGACAGTGTGATACCAGGCCTTGCTTGCAGGCATCAAAGCCAGGTGGAGAGATGTTTGGGTCAACATCTAAATCCCTTCTTTCATGCCTGTCAGTTCTGGAATCAACAACAACCCCTTAAGACTGAGGTTTACACTGCGTATAAAGACAGAGAGCCTGCTATTGTCCCCTGCCATGTTCTGTACCCTGAGTTATCCCGATAAAGAAATAAGCCCAGGATCTGGTGTCACCAGGAGCAATGCTTCAGTCACTGTGGATTCTGTAAGATTGTTTATTCTGTTATGAGTAAGCGGTGTAGTACAAGAGTTTGTTAGAAAGAAAGCACCATTTATGCTAGGAATAAAAAGAAACAGAGAAGGACATAGCATAATTTTCAGACTAGGAAATGATACAGTTTTTTTGTAATAAGCAATGTACAGTGTTGTGTAGTTTAAAGCGAGTCTACGTAAGTTTTGCTAAAACGGTGGCCACAAGTGGTAATTATATAAGAACAAGTGGCAAGTGGGAGGAGACGGTGGATCAGGAAATGTATTTTCTCATTCTGTATTCGCATTTCTGTTTTTTCTTTAAATGATACCCTCAATGTTTCTTTATGAAGAAATGATACGATCCTATAGGTTTATGTTATGGTCACCAGTGTTCCGTATTTCAACTTTGTCTCTGAGAAATCATGTTTTGTAAGTCAGATGGCCCTAAATACTACAACACCCATAAGCCTCGGCCGCCATTGCCATGGAGACGAGGCCTGTCACTGAAAATGTGTTAACTATGCACCTTATATTTTTAGGTGCACAAGCTTGTGTCTATGACTTTTTAATCAAAGAACTAGATATTTTCTAACGCAGTTTTAAATCTTTTCCACTGATGATCGCTGCAGTGATGTGCAGGTTGTACTCCAGGACACCATGGCATCACTGCCGCGTGTGGTTACAGGTTGTGTTTTTGTGATAAAACTACTGAAATGTTTATCTGTGACATACTTAATCATGTAACAGTAGAAAAGTCATAAAGTCAGTAAACTGGTTCAGGAATGTCAGTCATGCAATGATATCTAGTCATGTTTGCTAACATTAGCCACCACAAGCTACTGTTCATACTAGACCCCCGAGTGTATCGAGCTGAGCTACAGTAGCGTGTGTTTTATTATTTATGAACTCAACTTTTTATTTGTAAAAGGAAAATTGTAGGCTGCTATTTATTTCTAATATTACAGCGTCTTGCATCAAGGAAAACTCAGAAATGTACAGTATACAGGCTTCTATTGTTTGTGTGGTTCTTCCGACTTTGCTGTGAATAGTTTAATGGGGAATATGTTTTCAGGAGAAAATAGTTTAAATGAAAACAGTTCACAGCAAGTTCTGCAGATAAACCGGTGTAACCCAGGCATTGTTTTTGGAAAGACTGAGGTTTTTCTAATTTCACCATTGAGCACCACAAACAGAATTCCATTCACCCCCATTATTCTGGGGTGAGGCGTTAGCCTGAGCAGTGGATATCTGAAAGCTTTAGCAAATAAAAGGAACGCTCTCCGCACGGCGAGGCAACACATGGAGTAAGTGGGGAAAATGTCTTTTTGTGATTTGGTGAACTGACCCTTTAAACACCAGTTACTGCATATGCAGAGATGAAAAGAAAAAAATCAGAAAAGCAGTGAAGAGTGTGTCAGCGAGGTCTTTCAATGTTTTGTTCACCTTTTATTTATGCAAATGCCTGTGGACAAAATATTGCACACATTTTAATATAATGCAAGGCCAACACAACACCACCACAGAGTACAGCCTCAGCAATTACAATGGAGTTGAGTTAATACCCTCCTTATATTGTCAAAAAAATAAAATATGAAGAGCTTGATAAAGGATTTATTTCATGGCTGAGTTGCATTAAGTTGCACAGTTGAAGCTAATAAACTGGTCACTCACTATATGTAAAAATGACAGAGTAGTCTATTGAGAGTTCCCTTTCAGTGAACCTGTTACCTGCAGCAAAAATACTCAGAATCCAAACTGACAAATCAGTGGTTGCATCTTTCAGTGGTAAACAGCTGTCACTGAAGACTTGTCTTTTGGGGCTGATATTGCTTGTTTCAGGATGGATGGGAACCCCGCATGCCATCGAGAATGGCCTTACAAATATTGACATATCTGTCAGCCTGTCTAATCCTTAATGATGGCTTTCTGAGCCTACAGGGACGTCGGTGTTCTCGCCTAACCACATGACAGTTTCGTCTGGAAAATGCAGTTAAAGGGAGCTACTGGGGTGTTGATTTGACAATATTTTGTGACTAATTTTGTTTGCAGGTTCAGTCAAGCAGTGCTAATTATATCAATGGGCAACAAATTGTTGCAACCATGCTTTGCATAAAAAAGGTCTGATGCTGTGTCATCTTATGGTGCAACCCCAGAGCTAGCAAATGTACTTGTATTGTCCTATCTTTGAGTGTTATGTATGAAAACAACTTTGAAAATGATTAACAAGAGAGCCAAGATGCCACAAGTATCTGCTGCAGCCTTATACCTATTATCACAATTAAATGTTTACTTTAGATGTTGTCGCTACTATACATTTTAGACTTTTGTTTAAACAACCTGGAAGATGCATTTATGGTTGGGGATGAAGAGGTGTTGGTGTCCTCATCTTCACAAAAACCACCAAAGGCTGTGTACATACTGTATCTTATAAAACAAGTATAAGATTAGCTCTTTTTCTCCTAGAAACTTCATAAATATGCAGGCAAAACCAATTATTTCTGTAAGAAACTTGCAGCCCCCAGTAACTTATACATCACACTGGCCAAATCCCACATTATCTGTCGACTGAAATATGGCAGTGAAAAATTCGATAAACAAACACAGTTCCTGCAAATATCCAAATTGTTTAATGACACAATTTCAATTATCATCAGCTGTTTTCCCCGCCTGCCAGTTGCGAGTATTGCAAACAAACGAGACGAGAAGCTAAACCTGCAGCTGAAAGGCTGCACTGCTCAATGAGAGTGAAAAGCAAATATATTTTGTATTTGCCATGGTAATGTGGTCTTAACAACAAATGTCAACATGTGCAGATGTGATTAAATCATTCTAAATCACATTTTTCACTGGTTTGCGAAGAATGTTGACTTTGGAAAAAGAGTATCTCGTGTGCAGTGGAGCTGTGACGAGAGAGTTAATAAAAAGCAAGCAGAGTTCAAGGTGGTACGTAATTAAAATCAGCATGTTGAGGGGTAATTTTGCCTTGAACGACCGATTTGACAGAGCACTGTGCTGACATAATTTTGCATGTTGTGCTCGCGTATGTGTGTGTGTACATGTTGACTAGATAACGTCAAGCAGCAGACAATAGTTGAGTCAGATAGCAGACAACAGAAACAAACAGAGCAAACTGTCTGAATGACAACTCAGTGCGAGTATAGCCCCCATGTTCTGTCTTCCACCAGGAGTTATTGAGTTAGCTAAAATTGATTAGGACTTAAAATGTGGACTTTCAGTGAAATAGGACTAAATAGAAATGGTGCGATTGGGTTAAGATGTATTATGGGTCATTGAACAAAGCGATGTCTCTGCCAAAACAACAAGTGAGCAAAGGCCATTCTGACTGTCTTAAGTATAGTCGCCGAATGATGAGGGCAAAACCTGAAAAATGTGACATGGCTCTTAACAAACACAGATCAGCACAGGTCAGTTAGGAGTTTCTTTTTAAGCAATGAATCAACACAAAAGAAAAACCCCTTTGAGCATTTCATCAGAGCTACTGTAACCCTTTAACCCCTAAAATGCTCTGTAATCCTTCTGCAGCAGCAAGGTGGCTACTCTGTTTGCCCCCTTCACACACACACACACACACACAGTGACCCTGATCAATGTGCAACCGGGCGCCAGGCTGTGTTTGTTGGCAGCCACTGGTCGCCTGGATTGGGTTGGCTGCATCTGCATTGTAACTGGAAATGCTCCCTCATTAACCAAAATCATTTATGCACAGGATTAGAAAAGCTCTGTCAAAGCTGCCCTTTCATTATTGCAACCATTGATTACTTTGTGACATTCTTCAGTGGCTTTGGTGTTGGTGTGTGTGTGTGTTTGGAAGAGGATGCAACATTACACATGTATTGTTCATGTGTATTTTATGGATTGAGAGAGAGCTCAACAGAACCCAAGACCACTTCGGGTATGTTGTTTGTTTTTCATTTTTGGCATTTTATTCTAGTTGTTGTTGAGTATAACTCGATACATGAATACATTTGTATGTAACACTAAAGCTTTAGTTTACTGAAAGCTGCATTAACTGATTTTGATTGGCTGCTCGGAGGCAGCGCAAGCAAGGTGTAAACACTGACACATTATCACCTTTAAAGCAGGTATGGCCAACATATACACATCCAGCAGATATGCAGCAACATTAGCATTCATTTGGAGTCATGTTTGTGTCCACCTGTCCAATTTAAAGCTAGGTTATATATTTACTATCGCAGCTTTTAAAACACTAGTGTGGTCTCCAGTTAGCCAGTGAGCAAATGAAATACTCTGCAGAGATTTATTTCTCCTTCTGCGTGTGGTACGTTGTTTGTCGTTATGATTCACATGCTTTTCTTAATATTTATGTACAGTTTGCAGTTACTTTGACTAATAAGTCTTAAAACCTTGTTACTGTCTACAAGTTAGCTTGGATTACAACACAGCTTTTGTTTCACATGCTGATTCCACTTCTTTTGCAAACAAAACCTCAGTAGCTATCTTGTGAGTATTGAAGTTTTGCACTGATTGAATTACACAAAAACTAAAGTCTTTTGCCAATGCGATCAGCAATGAATTGCAGTCACATTCACAACGCACAACTACAAACTAAGCACTTCACAATATTAAAACATGGATAAAAAAAGAGCTGAATTGGTGAGCAGCAAGTTAAAGTTAAAGTTCCCATGCAAAATATCCGACGCTTTGTTTTCTGTCATAGGAAACTGAGCAGAGATTGTGTTTATGTTTATTTTTTATTTCAATTCCCGCTGGCTTGGGGAAAAAAATCCTTGTATTTCTGATGTCAAGAGTCCATGAAATAGGTAGAGGAGGGGTGGGCGCCTCTGAAGTCAGCGCAAACTGTCATCACGTTGAAAGTGTTTTTCTGAAAGGCCCATGCGGAGAACTGAGTACTCTCATTTTTGTACAGTGGGAATACAGGAGAGCTCTTCACTCACTGTTTACATATTGTTGCCCCATCTGAGAGAAGAATAATAAGTAAGATGCTAGATATGCTATGGCTCAAGACTGGGAGTACAATAAAACTTTATAGTGTGCAGCCCCCCTGATCATATTTTTGTTTTTAGCCCTGTCTCATCGTGGTTAGTGCATATTATGCCCTCTTGTCCCCATACATCTTAAATAGGGCACATTTGGTCATTTGAGTGGCAGGCATGAAACCTCTCACCTCTAAATTGGAGGCCTGTGTCATGTTGAATGTATGTATTTGTGACACATGCTGACAAAATGCTGAGTTCTGCGTGGGGATGCAGAAGGACATTTGACCTGATCTCTGTCATTGGTGGGCTAATTATGGCTGTAAAGCGTCCCTCAGTGTCCCCCAGGTGTGTCATTGTGTGTGCATTGATGTATGGGCTGTGGGAGGGAATAAAGACGACCCCAAACCCAGAGACATCTGGGTTTTTAAAATTAAGCAGCTACAGGGAAGAGTTTTGTTTTAGAGGTTTTGTTCATACATACATCAGGTTTGTGCGATTTATTTTAGCTGTTGATCATTGATCAATTTTGGTAATTTGTGGGATATACCTTTCACTTTTTATTTGATCTAAAAAAAGAGCTTGATCATTATTAAACACACATTTGTGAACGGATGACTTCTGCAACTACCGATTTTGTTCATCCTTGAACAATGTGCCAAAAGTCAAAATCTTGCTTTCTAAAAAAAGTATTCATTTTGTTTGGTCATTCAGGGGAGCTCATAGCTGTTTTCTAAGCTATCTGTTATTTCTTTGTTTACCTCTTACACATACGACATTTAATTAGGTAATTTAATAAAGCCAGGGGGAAAGACGTTAGTGTTGCTGCCCTTGTTTGACTGTAAGTCAGGGAGTTTCATCTAACTGAATCACAGCGGTTCTCAATTTCTTTTTATGGCAGAAACATTTTGCTTTTATTAAATTTCTCACTGTCCACTGATCTCATCTGCCTGCCTTGTCAAGATAACAGATGAATCATTATGTACAACAATTAAACATTTATAGGATTTTTATTTCATCACTGTTATAGTTTATATTCCTCCAGGTTACTGAAATCAGTCTCAGTAGATTGAACTTGACTGTTTCTATTGACATTTTTCTAATGCACTAAGCTCACAGGGACAGGCTGATCTGTGCTTAGGTCAAATCAAGAGTCATTCACACACTGCAGGGCATCTACCGAAACAGAATCATTATGGACAACATAGCACATCAAGTACTGGCAGACACAATTAAAGACATGTTTGTTGATTGTTGACTTGTTGTCTGTGTGTGTGTGTGTGTGTGTGTGTGTGCTTGCCTCTGTTGGACTGGCAGTTAAGTGATTAAGTGATAAAATACAGTTAAGAGTAAAAAGAAGTAAAGCGAGTACGGTGTTTCTAATTACACTAACCTTTCCCTGACCTTCCCACAGGAAGCTCCTCTGTTTCCTGTGTATTCCTCCGTGAGAATTTACAAGGCCTAACAAGATCGAGAGTTCACAGATACAAATCTTTAATCAGTGGTTTATTCTGCATTTTAAAAAATGTGCCTGTTTATATTTATTTCGTAGACAGTCTCAGTAATGGAAAATAATAAATAAAAAAAAATAAATGCTAATAATGACTAATTATGTATGTATGTAAAGTTTAAAAATAATACTAAATGGTTATGTAAATGTGCTATTAGTGATATTTGATTGTAAGTATATTATTACATGTGTGCCACTTTTTGAGGCTGTTATTTACATACAGATTGGTTTGGGAATGTATCTTTTATTGCTATTTTCATTACAGTGCGCATTCAGTATTCTTCCCACTTTATTAGAAACTGCAGTTGAGGTCCGTTTAGCAACTATTCTGGAGCTTTTGTTTATATCACGCGGAATAAAAGTGCTCACAAAAACATGGACATTTGAACATCTATGATTCCAGGACAACTGGGAAAATTCCATTTTCTTTTGCAGAGCTTATTTTTTATCACCCTGTAGCATTGTAGTGTTTTCTAAAATCAAAAAATGATTTAGTTGTGCTGCTTTTATTTTTGTCAAATGCTGCAGATGAGGAAGGCTAGTCAATTTTATACACTATAGCCCAAAATCACAAATCTAATAAGGGTTTAAGATCCATACAACACCCTCTCAGTAGCTGTAGTAGAATTACAATATGAACGAACACAATAGTAAATGGGTTGCTTGCATGGCACTCTTCTGCCTAAGCAACTTACATTCACCCATTCACAGACACACATTCACTCTCTCACTGATGGCGGCACAGCGTCCATGCAGACCACTAGCCTGGCCATTAGGAGCAATTTGGCGTTCCGTGTCTTGCTCAAAGACACTTTGACATGTGGGCAGGGGATCAAACCACCAACTCGCAGTAACGAAGTAAACGAAGCATGCAACTTTTAATTCCAAGTAATAAGTTAAAGGCTACTTTTTGAGTAAAAACTATAACTGAGAGAAGATGGTGGGTAACTTGAGCGCGCCATGGAGACTTGGAAAGAGGACGCGTTACACATGCACGCAAGAAAGTGTAGTGAAGCAACCCTGCAATAAAATAGATGTTCGAAATTGAAAGCATCAATATATTCCCATCTTTGAGGTGCAGGACTGTGTGTGCTTACAGTATGTGAGCATTGTGTTCTTGCACTCGTGGGTAGGTGTATGTATGTATGTGTGTGTATGTGCCTGTGTGGGTGTTGCACAATAAATGCTGAGCCATGTCCAGGGCATACAAAATCAGATCAAAGGCTTTCACAGAGCACGTTGTTAATTGAGTGCTCTGGACAGTGTTCAAGTGCCTCACAGCATCCCGACGCTTGTCTGCAAATGTCAGCTTTCTTCTCCTCACCGTGAATTAACGGCATCGCCTCACTTCCTTGTGTCCTTGTGAGGGGGTTGTTATGTGTGTGTTGGTGAGCGAGTGAAAGGCGGAGTAAGCCTGTTTGATCTGACAAGCTTGAATTTAATTGACTGTGATGGGGCTACAGAGGAGACATGGGAAGAAGGACGGACAAGAAGCAGGGGTGGTTTCTCATTTTTCTTTCACAGCGGTGACAGAGAGGAGTGCAGACAGACTGGGGTGCCACTTGCCACTTTGAACCACAGCAACAGTCTGTGTAGGCATCACATACTTAAAGTATTGGTTATAAAAGTTTGAAATCAAGTTTATCTGCGACCAGAGAGCCCCTTGGTGGGCCTGAAAATGTTTTGTTACCCAACAAAGAAAACTGAAGCTGTTTTTACCACCACCTGTATTCTCAGGAATCTCTGCGTTCTTTTTGGTTTGGGTTTACAAATTCAGGGCATCACAGCCTTTCCGAAATATTTTGAATTCTCTGATCAGAAACCTACCTTCGTGAAAAGACCTTGAAAAGATGTATCTTCGGCACACCACCTTCCACAGTGACTGATGTGAAGCTCCGCAGTGGTAATAATTTCAATGTGTATCACAGCTTTTTTAGATTCTGACAGTTGTCTCCCTAGTGTTTGCAGGATAGAGAGAGGAGAGTTGCACCAAAGCTGATGGGATAGATGGAATCTCTTAGAGTCTCCCTGTTGAGACGACTTAGCAAACCAAGAGAGATGGGAGGCAGGTTTTTCGAAGGGTTTAACATCTTATTTTTAGCGGCGAGGAGAGAACAGAGCACTGACATGAGTAGCGGTACCACTAGTCCCCTGTGACAGAGTGGCACTCACAACGCTGCCTCACCGTTTGCTGTCAGTGCTGTGGGGATGTGACGTGGGAGCTTGATTCTCCAGCTCAAACCCCCAGGGAGATGGCAAAGGACACTGAGGGGTACATTTTTACATTTTTATAGCAGGGTCCACGAAACTAATTCAAAAGGTGGCAGGCCATTCCTTGCCATTAAATTGAAATGAAAAAAGAAAACCCTTACCATTTTTCATTTTCTTTGTGCTCTGTTTATCTATTCATCTATCTTCCCATTTATCACACTTGTCACTAAGACTTCCCTCACCATTTTTTTTTTTTACATGTTTTCCTTCTAGCTAGTTAACAACCTGCCTCCAATAAAAATTCACGTGCCAAATCCCTTTTCTTTATTGTGATTAATGGCTCAGAGTCAAAATCTTTTTTTTTTTTAGCAACTTTTGTTTTTGAGACAACCTTAGATTACTCAGAAACATTACATCTGTGCAGGCCAGCTGTGCTCTCCCAAAGCCAAGAGAAATATCATGGGCAAGGTCGGTAGCGGTTGGCCTGCGCATGGTTCAAATACTCACCTGATGGAGGAGACTTAAAGGTGCCCTGTCTGGTTTTTAACCACTAGTGAACACACTGTATGAAGAAATCTTTTAATGAGTGTCTCTGCGTTTTGTATGTATCTCAGCAATACAAATTCTTGCTCATGGTTACACACTATTCCACCGAGTTGCTGGCAGTAATGCTCCAAGAAATGACGCAATGTGCCAGCAAAAGGCAAGTAAGAAAAAGGCTGCATGTAAACAATACAGGTTTTAGAATATAAAAGAAAATCGGCTTTATAAATGTTTTATGACGAAGGAGGGGCTGAAAGACTGATTAAGATGTTAGGGCTGAAAGATACAATACAATGTGTTTTAGTAAGAGAGAGTGAATGAGAAAGATGAAATCTCCACAGGGTGAGGAGTAAGTGAACACCTGGCTTAAAAGCATTGTTTCACTGTTCCTCTCTCTAGTTGAAAGTCTGTTGCACTGTTGGCCACACCCAGCATGGTCAGCAGTGAGCTATGTTGCACCTCGAACCAAAGGATTTTAGAATTAGAGTTATATAGCTAAAGGTTTCTTAGTTATTTTTATAGTGATTAAATCAAAGAGAGTTTTGTGGGTTTTGCTCTGTAGTAGCAGTTTTCAATATTCACTTAGGTCTTAAAGTCTTTATTTTTGTATTATGAAGTTTCTCCGTTGGAGGCGCAGCATCCTTTAGATGCATTCAGTTCCCATTGGATAATTGACGAAGATTCAGCCTTCTTGTAGCGTATGTGCAGTGTAGGCTGTGCTTTTAATCATTCTGTAAAACAACCTGACTAAAGCCCTGCTGCTAAAGTTGTTGGTTGAATAAAGATTAGACTCTTCCAGAAAGTCAACTGGTGTTTCCAAGTAAAATAAAAAAAGGTTTTTCGCACCTGCATCCAATAGTGATGCCGTGGTGTACTAACACACCCTGGAGTACACTTCTAAATCACTGCAGCAAGCTGATAAGTCAGCGGTGTTCAGTAAGGACAAGTTTTTCAGCTGCTGTTTAGTTGGTCTGTAATGGTAGGGTTAACTATTAATTTATAGTTATATCTCTATATCATATCCATTCTGTGTACATACTGGGATGAAAACTCTACCTAAAGATCAATCCTGCCACATCAGCTGGCTCACTATCACCTGCAGCAGCCTACTACTTACACTAACAAGGATGTGTTTCTGTCTTCACTCATCAGCCATTGACCAAAACACTTGCCTCCCAGGACGATATTGGCATCACAATGTTGTCACACCAGAGACACATCAGTGATAAAATAGGGCTGGTCCTCTGCCATCGACCTGGAGTGATTATTCCTTACAGAGGTGCAGACTCTGGTGCAGAAACTGTTGAGTATAGCTCTGTTCCGGCCCCAGCAGCACGTCTTGAGCTGCCATGGCCTTGTGCAATTAGCTTGGAGGACTGCAAATGCACATATCCAATTAAAGCAGAGCCTGATTCCCTTGTCACAAAATCAATGCAGATCTGTCCCCTAATGTAAGAGGCAGCAGTGCCTGAGATAGTGTGAACAAAGTGATGTCTTTCCTGGCTTTACCATCGTTTTCCTTCCCTCTGCTCAATGAATGTGATACAAAGGCCTCATAGTATTGAAGTACTGTCAGGGAGCAGCTAATGAATTGTTGTACCAACTGCAGTGGATCACAGACAAGTATTTTGTTTTTCATATTCTTTGTTGTTTTTGTAGCGATGGGTGTATTTTGTGAAAACAAAAAATCCTTTGGATATTCTGGTCGTCATGCAGCCTGCCATCTTCCTTCCTGCACAAGTCTGGCACATTTCAAGACTAATGAAAAGATACTGACAAGCATCTCAAAGGAATACTGTATTTCACTTTGATAGAACATTTTGTTTTAACTGCATGCTTACTCAACCTCAACATTAGATGCCCTGCAAGCTTATTCGTCTTTTCTGTTTTCTCAGCAAATCCCTTTATTTTTAATAAACCAAATATAGCTTTTTTTCCCCCTTAAGCAAAATTATTTTGCTTCATTAAAAATCAACACAAAGTAACACAGAAAAAAGTTATATTATGTGATACATCACTTAATAGTGATTTTCTCAACACTTTATTAACCATCATTGTTTCCTAACTGTAAGCAAGTTTTTTGTGCTTTATCTGACATAAAATTAACCACAGTCATATGAATCATTCTTTAATAGTCATGTGTACCAGGTTTGGCGGGGACTGACAAATGTCATCCTGCTTCTTGTGGTGTCAGATCAGAAAATGTTCATGTGTCATTTTGGAAGGTAATGACTAACATATCGTTTAGTTTGGAGGACTGGAATACTAGCACAAAAGTTTTTTTACATTGAAAAATGACAAAAATAAAGATGTACTTTAACACAAATCTATGTACATTCTGGAGGAAGAAATAATATTTTCTTCCTGAAGCAATGGATAGAGAAATGTGTCAGCGGTAAAACACATCCATCCCCAGGGGTTTATTTCCTTGTCTGGTATGAGCAATTATAGCAAACTTTTAATATTGTGTAACAGATGTTTTGTTGACTTTATAACTCTACACATTACATTTGTGCAATGTTTTACTCTGTTCAAATAAACATTGAAATGATTTTAACAAAAGAATGAAACAGAAACGTACACAATAACTCGCAAGAGGCCATGTTTGCTGTTTCCAGGCTTGGACCCCATTCATTCCAAAGAAAGTTTTTTGGACTCCGAAATGTGAAAACTGCATTGGTTGTTTTACATCAGTATTTTTTGTAATAATTGTTTGTAGGAAAAAGGTCATTGAGCAGCACATGAACTGCAAGTCCAAATGTGGCCACTATGGCAAAATTGTCGCACAGCCCAGTGCTGTTTCTAGGGGCTTGTTTGGGACCTGTTTTACTTGATCTCACTCTTGCTTAGTTAGCCTATTAATGGGATCATTAAAGTGTCTAACTCAACAAAGTCTTGGGAAATGTGGGGAGGTTTGTGGAAATGATGTGCCATTTAACTGCAATTAATAAACAACATCTGTGATCATAGTGGCCACTCTTCAGCAGAAGTTACGAGGAGACGCTTTAAAACGAAAACTAAAACGTCATTTGTTCGGTGTAGAGATGGACACTCTTGTCTTAACAATGCAAAGTGTCACAGAAATTCATCCTGGCAAAATATGTATAATAATAAAAATCCTTGGAAAACATTTTTACTAATTACATATCTTCTAGTTCTAGAGTCACAGCTCAACATGACATCTGTTGGTTTACACTCTCCTGCTGGTTAATGTTAATTTCTTGCAGACAAAAGGCAACTCTTATGCTATAAGGAATTGTACATAGTATGTATAAATTCAGATATGGCATTACACAGAAGTCTGGCATTTGGCCACAGTCTCTGAGTTCATCAGCGGGGTTTGTTTTGTGTAAACACAGCTGGGGTCTGGTACTTGCATGGGCGGTACAAACCTACTTGGAAGCCAAACAGGCGCACTGATACACCCATGTACGCTTGTGTATATGTGTATTTCTCACATGTAAAAAGTTTGTGCTGTTAAGTGCATGTTTGTGAGTATTATTGTAATGTGCAGCCCTGCATGTCAGTGTGGGGGTGTGTTTATCAGTGTGTTGCCTGTGCCACGGGGCGGGAGCACGGAGCGAGGGAGAGACAAACTGGAACGCAACCTAAGATGCCCTGCAGCTTCCCACTGACTGGGAGCATGTAGATGTGAGGTGTCTTCTTTTGTTGGAGTGGCAAAAATGTTAACGACAGAGTGATCTAGGAAAGGCAGCAGAAAAGCCTCTTCTGACGAAGTGGTTCACTATTCCTGCACTTCCTCTCTTATAGTAATATTTTAAAAATTAGGCTTAGCTGGCACACAGGAGGTTGTTTGATTTGTTATCTCTGTTGTCTTCGTTACTGTTGATGTTGTATTCTGCTGTAATCCGCAGTGCAAATTGCAATGTTGTTTTTAAAGACAAAGAGATAAAGAAACAAAACCCACTTTGATTATTAAACTCTATTTCATTGTTGTGCATAATCAGTACACAGCTTCAAAGTACTGGCTTTGGGAGTATTGCCAGTGTGGTATTCAAATGTGTGCAGAATATGACATGATAATTAGACACTGCTGGCCCAGTGATCAGGCCCATCAGCTGCAACTGACACCCATCACTGCATTTCAAACAGCACTGTGTTGAAGCACAGGGGAGTTTCCTGACTACTCTAGTCCGTGTTATTTCTCTGTACTTAGAGAGGCAGAGAGGATTAAGTGGGTTTGGGAGGGTCTGTCACTGGCTAGCCTCAAGGTGAGTGACAAAATCACTACAACATCAGCATATTTCATTCTCTTTGTACCCAGCGGTAAGAGAGCCAGAGAGCCACTTTGTCAGTAGATCAGAACAGAGTTTTATTCAAATTAAAAACTGGGAGATAGCTGCACATGGACTCCCAACATGGAAAATAAGCTCTAATTTTCCTTTTCTAGCTCAGTGCTCAAGGAGAACAGCTCTATGTCATTGAATGTATGAATAGAACCTTTATTGCCCCAGGGGGAATTTGTTCTGCACCAAGATCGTAAAAAGAAAACAGAGATACATTCAATGCTACAAACAGTACAGGACAATGGACATAACAATTAAAAGCACCACAAGATTATAAATACAAGAATAAGAAAATGCAAAATATTACCAAAAGCATCACAAGAATAACTTAAAAAGAATGTCAGCAGGTCCAGTACAATATGAAGTGGCCAAAAATGAAAAAGTAAAAACATTATCTGCGTTGATTAAGCCACTGAACACCGTTGAACAAAGGATGTGATGCCTGTCTTGGTCCGCATCCGAGGCATCATGTACCTGTGTCCTGAGGGTAAGTGTTCAAACTCAGAACACAGGATGTGATGTGGATCAGAAACAATCTTTTGGGCAAGATTCACAGTGTATTTGTCAGTCAGGAATGAAACACTGTTCATGGTTTCACCAGTAATCTTGTTGCCGGCTTTAACAACTTCCTTGTAACTCCCCAGAAATGCTCAGGATGGATTCAAATGATGATGTCTTGCAACAAAACCTTTTAATGCAGAAACAATGTTGTCTTGCTAAGATTTTAAACCAACAGGATGTCTGTAATTCCATTTCAATGTTTACTTTGACGATGTATGAATTGATCAAAACAAGATGCAAGTCATTGAGCAGTTATAAAATTGTTGCATCAGTCTCTTTCATGGGTCTGCAATTTCATAATAACTTTCTAGGAATTTTCCTGTGACGAGACATGTTATGCGAGTTAATTTGGTTGTGGAGGAACTGCTCAGTTTATGTGCCGGACTATTTCTTGGTCGGGACCATTCATTTCCTGGAATCTCCTGACCAAGAAATTGGCTGACACATAAACTGAGCAGTTCTTCCACAACCAAATTAACTCGCATAACATGTCTCTTCACAGGAAAATCCCCATAGAACGGTGAGACTTGTTTTTTTTTACTCTTTGTGTTAATTTGTGAGCTTCGGAGGTGTTCGGCAGGTGGATATTTAATCGTTGGGACGGAGCCAGGCTATTATGCTATTATGTTATGCTAAGCTAAACTAACTGTCTCCTGGCTGTAGCTTCGTAACGGTTCCAAACCTATCATCTAAGTCTCTGCAAGAAAACTCGGCAAATATGTATTTCCCAAAATGTTGAACTTTTTCTTTAAACACAAGGACATATTTATCCATTGTTATTGTAAGCTTTTAATTGTATGCGTGTCTGTAGGCAAATTTGTCATTTATAAATGTTCAACGAAATTACCATGCACATACTAAAAGAGTGTCTAGGTTAAGCTAGCAATTGATTGGAAATATACCAATTGTAACACTTTATTTTAACGCTTAATTGTGTTGTACTGTACTTGGCTGTATTCTATTAATAATTAGTAAAAAATTACAAGGTTCATTTTAAGAGAATTTCTATAAATTTACAGTCATGCATCAGTTTTTGAAAGAAAATTTGATTTGATTTGCAGGCTGTAATTTAAAGCATTCCCACAACATGCTTCTCTGTATTTTCCAGCTACAGTACATTGATGCCTAATTTTCTTTGTTCATAGACCTCAATGATAAAGTTGTAATTACTTTTATTTAACAGTAGCAATGGCTTAAAGGTCCAGTGTGTAACATTTAGGGGGAGCTATTGGCAAAAATGAAATAAAATATTTAAAAGTATGTTTAAATTAGTATATAATCACCTGAAAGTAAGAATCGTTGAGTTTTCATTACCTTAGATTAAGCTTTTTATCTCCACAGAGGTCGCGATGTTGCACCGTCATGTGCTTTAACCCAAAAATAAACACTTTAGATATGTTAAAGTTACCTGCTACTGTTTACGTTCTGTTTTTTAATAGATGATCAGTCATTTTATTTGACATATTGTGTCTCTATGTTGCAATATCTGCATACGCAAATAACACAGAAAGGCACATCTCATCAGCAGCCCCGAAAAGGACACAATAAAATGCTGCTGTGAAGAGGAGTTTTCCTTTTCTCCGATCCGCCAGAGGAGTGATTAATGGTGGGGGGAAAGAAAGTGCTGTGTGTGTCATTAGCCTCTTGACTGGAGCGTGGACCCCTCCAGGAGTGATGGGCTCCACGGCTGCTTCTCACTCAAAGGACGGCGTCTCTGTTTCTCAGGCCTCCTCAATTGATTGTGTGTGTTAATTGTAGGCATTGATTAGAACAAAAGCAGACAATAGGGCCTTTTCAAATGGAATGTGAGCTAAATAGCAAAAAAAGAGAAGTCCTGCTGTATTGACGGGGAATTTAGATTTCGTACAATTTTATCAAGTTAAATGGCTAAGACCTGAGAACCCAGTGACATTGCTAAAAAAGAAGTCTGACTGGACAAGAGGAAAATGATTGGTCAGACAATCATACAGGTTTTAAACAAATCTCCACTTGGAAGAGAAAACAGTGGGGAATGGTAAAATTATAACCCAAACTGTTAAACATCCATCACCATTACATATCAATTTTGTTCCCCAACTTTGACTTAACTTTTTCCTGTCTAATGAAGATTATTCCTAACATTTCTCGTGCCCTTACCCCTGATGTTGTCTACTGGATGCGTGACTGGAGGGTTTCTTTGCTCCGCTTTGCTATCCGTACTCACTGGGTCTGTTTTGTTGAACCAGTTTAGGTGTCTGAAGCATAAAATTGCATCATTACATAATAATTCATTAATATAGTATCTCCAAGTCTGCTCTCCTGTAACTCATCAATCGACTACTTTTTAGCAAATCATCAATTATCAGGTCAGGTCACTTTTTCCTGAGTAACTACTCAGACTTGGAACGTGATGGGACCACATGCTGCGGACATCCAGTGCACCTTTCACTTTTTCCCTCCATATCAGCTGTTTATCTGTCTAAACTGTGGGCTTGCTTACAACCTGCTTGATGGTCTGACTGTTTGTAATCGTGCCGTGTCGGTCTTCTCTGTAGCAATGTCCCTGTGTTTCCAGATTTCAGCAATTACTTTGATGAGTACAATATTATCATAACCAACAGAACCAGCAGATTTTTCCTTTAAAAAAAGCTCTTCCCAAAAGCTCATGTTTCCTGGTAAATCAGCTCAAGCCATGGGCACTACAGAGCACATAACAGTCAGCATTCTCCACTGTAAAATTACCAACGGGGAAATGTGATTCATGAAAAGTAACACTGTACTAACCAGCACCTCCCTCCTCCACCTACCAAAAAAAAAAATCATTCAACCTAGATGTATTGTTATGGAGAAACATGCCACGCTGACTTTCAGTAATTTTCCTGCATATTCCGTCTGACTTGAGGTCAAACATGAGAGGATTAGTGAGCCTCTAATCCATGCAGGTGGTGGTGTGGCCTTGGGCTGCTCGAGTCCTCTCAGTTTAGTATGCAGGCTGGCTGGTTTGGAGAATTGGAGCACACCACTGCTCTGGGGGGATTTTAAGCTAAATAAATAGACAAAATAAAAGAGCTGGAATAAGAAAGGGTTTTATGGAGAAAGGGGTGATATTAGCTTTGTGATTGAGTGGGGAGAGTGGGACTCGGAGAAGGAGAGTGAATGGAGAGTCACACTAGGTGCAAGTGTTAAGGCATTTGGTGGTGTGCCTGCTCTTAATTATCATGTCCCCCAGTGTGCCTTCTCCCTTCCCAGCTCACTCACTTTCTTCATCTGCTTTTCAATTTTCTAATTGCTTGGTTTTAATTAAAGCCACACAGAAGTGACAGTGAGTCAATTAAAAGCCAGGAAATGGGCACAGATAGTCAAAAGCTGCATTTTCTGGGGGGGGGGGGGGGGGATTTTTGTCGGGAGGGATTGTTTTTCAAAATCAGG
>CM022478.1:10051763-10074460 GCA_011952105.1 Coreoperca whiteheadi
AAATAAAAAAAAGAAAGAAAAAATAAAGATGAAAAGAAGAGGTGGGTGTTGATTGTGGGGGGGGGGGGGGGGGGGGGGGTTGGGGTGGGGGTATTTTTGTCAGAGAGGATTGTTTTTCACAATACCGTCACGCCCTAGGAGGAATCAACAAGCTGCCTCTGTCCTGCATGAATAAGTAATGTGAAATCTCACATGCTGGTGCTATATTGGGAGGCCTGTAGTGTGTTGTGGTGATACAGGCTTTGTGGTGGCCGTATGTGTTCTTGTACATGTTTGTATCTGCATACGTGGTATATTTAGGAAGACTCCTGAAGTGTTGAAGTATAGCTCACATCTCTTTAATTTATTTTTTCACGGTCTGGTTGTGTTCCCTTTGTATGTCAGTTCCTCCCCCATGAATCCCAGCCAATTCCCCTCCCTCTAACTGCTCAATTACTGATGTACTGTAGCCTCCCGCTCTCCCTCCCTATGCTTCTCTCATTTTCTTAATGATATCACATTCCACATTTTAGCACTTTTCTCCCCTCATCCCATCTTTTAAGTATGCAGCAGCATTTTGGCTCCAGCTTCTAACGATACACTCGGTGTCCTACCTGCTTTTACACAGAAGTTCTTCCAGCTGAACTGGGTCCTGACTTTATACTGATCGCTCCTACATTTCCCCTGCAATGAGACAATTACAATTACGTCCCTGCCTTTGATGTGCTTTCCAAATAACTGGGTCAAGTCAGATGAGAGTATCTGTGAGTCAGATACTAATTTACCTCAAAATTTAATTGACTCAAAGCTGAGGAAAATCAAACAATTCTTTGTAAAACGCTCCACAAACAAGATGACTCAAGATGGCTGGAAATGATTGCAGCAATACTGAAGTGCCATTTATTTTCAGGTTTTTGTCTGCATTTACTCGAGCATCATTAGTCTTTATAGTATAAGTATAGCATGTTTAGAAAAACTCTTATGTCACTTGCTCTGGAAAAGCTTGCTGAGCTTATCAGTGATTACCTTATTAAAGTAGATTATATTATAAATTGATATCACAGCAAATTGTCTAATTTTATGTTTATAGTTCCTAATGAGTCTATAGAATTTGCAGTTGACAGTCCAAGTTCATATTTTGACCTTCAAGTTTCATTAGTTTTCAAACTCTGAACACATTTTCAAAAGGTTTTATTTGCAGATGGAAAATGGTTAGTGTTGAGTTTGACAGTTGAATAACATAGTCTCAACTCAAGGTCCATTTTCTAGCTTCTTTAGTGTGGAACGTCGGTCACGTGATAACAGGTTGTCATATATGGGGGGTAGACCGTAAACTCTGTCTCTGTTTAAGAATGGCCGCTGGCGTCAGATGTGAATGGCCTCCTTGATCTTTCTGTGGCTGTGCGTTGACCTCTGGTCAACATCTTTGGCTTCTTCCCAGTTGATGATGTGACCGTTTTTTGTCAAATGTTAGTATCGTCAGTTAAACTACCAGTTTAGTAGACAGTTAAACTTATATATTTACATCATTTATTCAAATGAATTTCTTTAGAAATATTTGGACAATTTTCAGCTTCCATATAAACATTAAAATTTAGTCTTGCCTTTTATTTAACCTACAGTCAGTGTAAAGTTTACGGTTTGTATAAAAATGTAAAATGTTCCATTTACCACTGCTGCAAGCACAGCAAATAAGCATGTTTATTCTCATATTTACGGAGTTCTGCGCACTTCACTTTAGTAAGGGCATGTTTCCTTTTTTTCCCTAAATTACAGTGATGGATGTTTGTGCGCATGTGAACAAGCTTATTAGAGAATCCACACCCCATCAGCTCCTGCAAATAGTTATAAATGGATACAGGGATGACTCATATTTTTCCTGTTTAACATTTAACATCTCATTCAGCTTATTCAAACATGAACATGGAAAAAAGAAAATCAACCTCAGCTGACTTTGGACTTGATCATTATGGATGAGATTGACTTGGAGTCTGGGAAAATCTACATATACACTGTATATTTTAAGACATTTGGTGCCATTAAAACAAAAATATAATTTTTTCACATGGTAAGAAGTACTTTAACTGTCTACATCTTCGTCAGAACCAGACAAGTTTTTGAATCTGGGTTCTGGCCAAAGCATACAGTGTTAAAAGTATAAAATTTGATGTAAGTTTATTAATTTCATTCAGTCGTTTCATTATCTCAGTTTGTGGGCTGTTCCAGCAGTAAAATGTTTAACATTGCCACAAAAAACAATGATTTTTGTGAGTTATGTAAAGGAAAGCAGAAAAGCAAAATCACTGGGAGATGCCGAGTAAGAGTAGTTATGAGGTGGGTGTTCCAAAGAGCTGGGAGGGGGGTAAACACTGCTGGTGGTGAGTAGATAAGCATCAAACACATGCCAGACCTGCTATCAGTTTAAATATAATTATGCCGCACTCTCATCCATGCATATAACCACTCCTTCTGTGCTCATTTATCATTTAACAGAATAAAAAAAAATTTCAATGAAACACTTACTTGTGGATCAATTTCTATCATGGTGAGGGGAATGTAAAGAAGAGGAAATAGAATTTGTCTTCCAAAGGCCCATTAATAATAATAATAGCCTGGAATATCTAGAGATTCCATGTGACACTTTCATTAATATCCTTAGTGCTTTTCAATGATTTATTGAACTGCAATATATCACACCACAGTCTGCATGTCATTTTTGAATTTTCTTTTTTTTCCTGTTGGTCAGGAACTTATTTCATGTTTAACTTCTGTATGTTGTTGATAAGATGGGCTTTTAAAAATACCATTTATAGCCAAAAGCTGCATCGTATACTGTACATAAATCCTACATGTATACAGAAAGAGTGGTTCTGTTTGTAGGAAGCGGCTATAGTTTAACCAGCAAGGTGCTATCAGGGGAGACAAATTCCAAACTAGAGCAAAGATAGAGGAGGAAACAGGGTTGAAAAAGCTACATTTGCTGACAGAATCAATTTATGGTTTAAATGAATTAAAAGGAAAGAAAGGCAAAAAAAAAGGGGGTCAAGCATGCCTTTTACTTTCTCCCAACAAACCTATAAAACCATAAATGCCGAAATAAACAGACTCAGGCTGCAACTGTAGACATAAGAAGATATAGATTTTAATATCATTATAAACATTTTTGTACTGTTGTTTTCTGATGATAACTTACTGAAGAATAGAATTATGGTAAAGAAAGAAGATGAATAGGCATACATTAGGACAAGAAATAGGGAGGTGAGGAATTGTGCATTAACAAATAAAGGGTTCTAAAAATATAACATGAAAAATATGTCAATAAACAAATCACCAGAAAATCAAAAATTGAAAGACCCCTCCTGAAAGGCGGAGCAGAAAACCCTGTTATCATCATTGATGTCACTGATATTGTTTTTTCATAGTTATACAGTAAATGATTAATATCAGCACTGCAAGAAGTCCTCTTGTCTCCATTGTTACTGGTACAGTTCACATCATTGATACAAACACCATCTTATCAGTAGATGTAAGGGAGGCACAAAAGCTCCAGAAGTACAGCAAGATGTCCCGCAATTGTCCATCTGTCAATCTGCATTGTACCGCATCCCCTTGTTACTTCAGAAGCGAGTGTCTTGGTCTTGGATCCCCACATCCTTGGACAATCACTTTTAGTTAATAAAGAGGCATAATTCTTTCTGCATGATCCCTGTTTTCCCATGCTCCATTCAAAATGTGTTTTTTTTTCATCTTTTATTGATCACATGAGTCATTTACGGTACACACACATTTTTGTTCTCGAGTCTTGTTCTTGTATTTCTTTGAATTTAGGCGATTAGGGCAAAAAAAAAATGTGTTCCTCACGTTCTCAGTGATGGAGGTATGCCCTCACTGAGGAGGGATCAGTTCAGCACAACCTCACTGCGAAACTGAGAAAGCCCCATTTGACCCTCGACCTCTAAGGCTCCTGTTGGCCCTGCAGCAGGGATCCATCGCTAGGTCCATTTTGTGTCTTACAAAAATCAAATGAACAACATCTGACACAAGATATAGACAGACTCTTCAATATTCACAGCTTGATCTCCCAGAGACACACATTGTTTTCCAAGCAAATGAAAATTGTGCATGGCAGTCGTTGTCATCTTGAAACAATTAGCAGCTTAATATTCAGTTGCACAGAAAGAGAGAAGTGGTGTAAATGAAGATGGAAGCAGAGTTATGTGTAGAAATGTAATACCAATGACAAATAATGTCATAGGCAGAAAGGTTGGTACAGTACCTGAAAAAAGCCAGCATTATGTAAAGAGTAGTTGTTACAATTTGTTACAGCTTCATACAATGTATGAGCTAACTGGTTGCTCTGTTTATAGCCTTAAAACTTCTGTGGCTGTAGATTTCCATTGTGTTGTGAGAATGACGCAAATACCGACTGACAATTTATTGCCATGCTTACACTTTACCTCTTTGTTTATGACGAACACTTACACCCAATTATTCGGAACTGTTGTTGCAAAGGATGGAACAGAAATATACGCTTGGCAGAAAGGATGAGAGCAGGATAGGACTGACATTGTAGGCTTTTCAGAATCATTGACTTTCCATTTTTATCGTCTTGATAAAAATTAACAAACTGTGAATTGGAAATTAAAGCTGGATGGAGCACTTGAACACCTAGCTTATCTGTCTCAGAGCTAACAAGCTAACACGGTTTACCTTGTTTTCTCTTCCATCTCTTCTTCGTTTTCACTAGATTTTGGTTATCTGAGCTCCAGTTGAGTGAAAAATAGAAGTTAAAAAAATATATAAGATACCAAGACATATGAAGATTAAATCATACTGGCATAAGTGGCAGTGCAAGCTTGGTCTGCAATAATCTTTTATCATTCTCTGACTCTCAGTCCCTTGGATTTTTGTGCTGTGAGTCTTTCTGTTGTAGATGTTTGATGCTTTGATGCCTGTTTCAGTCTGAACAGTAAAGCTCCCTACACAACATTTACACATATAATCACACTCACACACATACATAAAAGACACACAGGCCTTGTAGTGCAGGAGCAAGAGAGGGTCTGAGGGCCGTGTTTTTGTGATTAGCATTTGCCAAACCCTCTGAAGGTCAACGGAGAATGTAGTCAATATTTGTCGTTATCAAGGCCACAAAGAGGGCACCGACATGTAGTAAGGACTGGGATAAAGTTGCCCTATTGTTGGCTTGCTGAACCCCACTAGGGGGGCGAACAGTGGTCCGGGGAGTGCACTTGTGCTTCCTCCGTGTGACGGTGCCGTCGGGGGACGTGTGATCATGTTTCCCCCCGTCTGTGAAATCTGGGGAGGAATCCTCCTTGTCTGCAATGACCTCCTTTGAGTGGTGAACCTCATTGTCACCCTTCCCCTTGCTCACCCTGTTACGAGGCTTTGTACAGTTCCGAGAACGGCCAGGCCTCGAGGGGTGCACTATGTGGGTCTGTCCTCCAGAGCCCACCACTACACCACGATTCATAGACGGATTCACCGTGCCAGATAGATTGTTAGTCTGGGCTCTGGACTCGGAATTAGGTACAGTTGGTGAACAGTTTGGGAAGTCCTCCATGCGCAGCTCCTTGATGTCTTTCCCAACCATCTTAGCCGGCGCCTGGCAACCCACTGAAGACGTTGAACCTCGGAAACGTTTCAACCATTCCCATAACGACAGGGCCTTGCAGTCACATGACCAGGGGTTGTCATTAAGGCGCAGATATTCCAAGGCGGGCAGCATGTCCAGGCACTGTCCGGACAGCTGTATCAGGGAGTTATTGAACAGGTACAGTGTGGTGAGACGTTTCAGGTCGTGGAAGGCCAGGCGATCAACCCACTCAATCTGGTTTTGGTGCAGAAGCAGTCGGTCCAAGGCTCGAAGGCCTCTGAAGGTGTTCTGGTTAATGCTCCACAGACGGTTTCCATGCAGGAATAGGTGACTCAGGTTGTGGAGGTCCATAAATGTGTCATTCTGCAGGAACTTCAGATGATTATCCTGAGGAGATACAGAGAGCACACAATCATACTTTTTTTTTTTTATCCCAACATTATCGTAATAGCAAGCAGTGCTGAATAGACAATAATGACACCAAACCATCTGAGAAGTAATGTTTGGAAGAATTTTGCATTTAACACCATAGATGTAAAATCTGTGGATACAGTTAAGGCTGTTCACTGATGTTGTAAAATGCAACTGCCAGCTTGTCATTCAAGTGAGGCAGCGGAGGCCCTGCGAATAAAGAGAACGTTAATTCTTCAACATAGATTAGGATTAGGCTACGTGGTTTGTGTTTGAACTATTCTGAATATAATATGTGTCAGTTCAAATAAGTGTTTTTGGAAAAGGGACAGCCCTAATATAGTTTTGTTGGTAAAAATGAACCAGAAAAAAACACCCCAGTGTACCTGCAAGTAGAGATACTGCAGGTTTCTCAGGCCTTGGAAGATGTTGTTAGGAAGTGAACTCAGCCCACAACGGTACAGGTGTAGTGCATTCAGCCGACTCAGCCCGTGAAAGGTGTCTTCAGCCAAGGAGCGGAGGTGGCGGTTGTCTCCCAGATCCAGCTCCTCGAGCAGGGTGAAGCCGTGGAAAGTGGAGGGCTCAATGTACGTGATGTTATTGGAGTAGATCCAGAGAGTGACCGTGTTGGAGCCAAAGTGGCCCCGAAGTAAGCGATGGATCTTATTGTTCTGTAAGAAGATGCGCTCACTGTCAGGGGGAATGCCTTCAGGGACCGACAGGAAGTTGTGGGCTTGGCAGGAGACGGTGGTGGGTGCAGTGTAGCAGATACAGTGACGGGGGCAGGACCAGGAAAACTCGAGCCCACAGAGAACCAGCAGGAACTCCAGTCCACAGCCTGCAGTGAGCACACACACACACACACACACACACACACGAGAATAAAAGGAATGTTGAGAAAGACAGGAGATTACAGACTTAAATCACAATGAAGTGCAAAGTTAATTTTAACTTGCTATTTAAACTTAGTGCCTTCTTGTCTAGTTCAAAACATAAAAGGAGAAATATATAAATGACTTTAAGAGACTAAAGCCATGCTTTTGGCTCTGTGAGGCTGTACTTGCCGCTAAAGTATGCTAACATGCTCACAGTGACACCGCTAACATGCTGATGTGTAGCAGGCCTGATGTTTAACATGTTCACCATCTTAGTTTAGTATGTGGTTTTTTTTTTGTGCTTTGTTTTTTAAAAAGAAGGTATATTGTCTCTCTGATTGGTTCGACTTGTGTCACAGCACGTGCTACATATATGGACCGGCTCTGTCACAGTTTACTGCCTGAATCCACCGAGTGTGTTTAGGCCCACAATGAGGAGTCTATTGAAGAGAGCAAACAATAACACCTGCTCCAGTGAGTCACAAGACGTCTCAGTGAAGCTGATTGGATCCCTGGTGCAACACTCTTGTTTGATTCGACACATATGCAGCTATTTCAGAAATTACCCTTTCCAATATTCTGCCACCTTAGGGAGATGTGCTATTAAGAGTCCAATCCCTTCCCTGAGTCCAATGGCACTACTTTGCAGCGAGGGAAGGCTGTGATCAGTCTTTTTGTGTTGTTAAATGGAGCGTGGAATGCTTATTTAAACTTGTAGTAAGCTGCTCTGAGGCACTTTCTAATCGGTGGCATGGTTCCCTAGATCCTTGAGACGGGAGATGTGACTTATCCACAGTCTCATCTAAAATGAGCACAACTCACAGCGCATCATGAAAGTTCCATCTGACAACCCCTGGCTGTCTTCTACTAAATGTATTATTCACAGCATAGCAGAGGCCTGATTCACTGCCTCTAATCGATATGCCTGTGTTGCCTTTTAACCCACCCTGTAATCCTGGGTCTTTTATGTTGTAAATTCAGGAGCTGCAGAATTACTCTCCACCAAGAGACAGGCGTATTTATCTAATGTATTTTCTCGCCAAACTGTGGCTAATCTGTGACATTCAGCGTTTGACTCCACTGACCTTTAACAGTAATTCTCTGTGTCTAGTTGCAGAGCTGGAGCACGGAGTTGTGTGTCACCTGAACTGAAGTGTGCTCTCTCGGGCACGGATCTAATCCTATTTGTTAAGCCTTGCCACTGGGCAACAACGGAAATGCATGCATCCTCCTAAACCAGAAATGTGCCCACTAAATGAGGTGATTCTTCACGGTTGAACACTGTCAAAAGGTTTAATGTGATTGTGTGTTCATGTGTGCAGGTATGCAGGTGAATATGTTGTGTTGGAGACCATGGCATGCCATGAGCACTCTAAAACAGGCTTTGGCTTTATTTAGACTTTTCATTTTAATGTCGTGACCTGCATCAGGACATGGGTCCCCTAGTATGTCACTGGCTATATCCAGATTTGTCACACCGCCAAGACCAAACAAGAAAGCTGTTTCACAATTTTTTCACTCTGCAGCTGTTTTTGTCTCAATCTTTCTCTCTACTTGCCATTTCCATGAAGATGTATCAAGCATGGCACCCACTGACTGAGTGAATAGGTGAACACATTTTGCATTACTCTTGGGAAATAAATGTTTGCTTTATTTATCAGACAAATAAGCAAGACGAGACACAGTACATTTTCCAGCCGCTGTTTGAGGAACATTTGCATTAAGCAGCAGCCACTAGGTACTTGAGATGCAGCTGTCTAGTCATTTAATTTAGTATTGGTTCACATTTTACTAGACTATTGACCCTCACAGAAGAAGCATTTTCATAAAGAACACACAAAATATAACAAATTTAATCTGTCTTTTGCTTTTACATTTGTTCTGAGATGAATCCTCCCTTAGCATGAATTCATCCAAGAGATTCCGTTATTCATAAAACTGATATTCCTCTCACTCCAGTAATTATATTTTTTAGGCCCTTAAACTATTTCCATTAACACTTTACTTCATGCATGTCAATGGAATTAGTTAGCAGATTTCTAACAGGAAAATGATCTGAGCAGGCGAGAGACCGACAGTGATAAGTGTGATACACAGGGAAAGCGAAGCAATAAGAATGTAGAGGCTGCCTAGATAGTGAGACAATTTGAATCAGTGATCTGCTAATCATGTTGGACACATAAGGATGCACCTCCTCTCCTCTCACTCTCCTCAGCTTGTCAGGACAAAGTAATAGATTCTTTACCCTGCGTAATCTGTTCCTCTAAAATGGCAGTTTTTAACAGCTTTACAGAAAAACTCTATTTGCAGTGAAAAACATTAGGAAAAAAACATGGTGGATATGTTCCTTCCCTTCATCCTTCATGAGGCTTTAGAAGACGTGAACTTATAATGTGCATGCTTTTTAGATGCTGAAAGTATCTCATACACTCTCTTCTGCAAACAGATTGAGTGACGAGGGAGAAGCATACATCCTACATCCTACATTTTCTTGTTTTCAGCCACACCAAGGGCTTGTGTGCTCTTTTTTGAAGCTGGCATAACATGCACTTCCACTGGAGACTTAAACACCTGCCAGCTCGCTAATCTCAGCACCCCATGTATTTACACCGCCAAACACGCAAATTCACACATGTATTAACATAACACAGCATCCCAGAAATAGTGATTGACTGTATGTATATAGGTATAGGCTCTCTCTGGATACACTAAGACATTCAGTCACAAACATTAACACATGCATCAGGTGTGAGAATGAATGAGGGAGATCACGTCAGTGTGACAAGCATAAAAGGCTGAATGACGCTTGTTTACAGAGCTTTGAATAGGGGGAATGGTTTTCAACATGGAGGAAAAATAAGTATTGTGTAGGAATGCTGTCCTTAAATGAAAATGTAAGAAATTAATGTGTGTCATAACTGCATTGTGCGCTCACACAATGAGCCATTCAGCTCAAATTGTATTATATAAATAGCTTTGGACACAACGGAGCATATATATGCCAATAGTGCCTATTGGAATTTGGCAGAATAAAGGAAAGGCTCTGAAAGAGAGATAATGTGTTTTTGGAAAGGAAAAGGCACAGCTGTTTCTGGTACGAGTCTGGGCTGTGTATTAACACTCTCGTCACAAGTCTTTCACCTCCAAGCCTCTCCCCATGAAACTTCCCATCACCCCGTTTTTCCTCCCTACCGGTTACTGATGACAGATGCTATTGATAGCTCTTCACAGGGTGAATCACGTTTGACCTCGTAACCCCATCATCACCAAGTTCCCTTTTTTCTTTGGTGGTGTAGAAATGGAAATAGATAAATAAATGAATAAAACACAATGGCTCAGGTCCCCTGACAGACAATGAGAAGTGACTGTATAGAATACCAATGAAACATAGTTCACATTAGATTTGCCCTCATGAATAACACATCCCTGCTAATAGGAGGGAAATGGTACGTCTGTAGAGCTGCGTGACTCTGCCCATCATTAGACTGGACAAACTCAATTTCCTGTGTCTCTCCAAAGACCCTGATAAGCACCCTGGTGTTTTTGCTGCTGCTATTGGCTGGTTCTAAATAACGTCTCGACTCAATCCACACTCAGAAGGTGTTTACAGTCATGTTCATGCACACACTGCTTAATAATGGTAAAGCAATATATTAGATTATTGACTGAATGGGCTCATTCTTCCGAGGAGCATGGCTTAAAACCTGGCTTATAAAATGTGTGCAGTGTCACCATTACTCTGCGGAGCTATATGGGGCTTCACTAGATGTTATATGGTAAATATTCTGTAGTACTATACTATACATATACTGTTATTGCGGTGTAACACAATGCTACTATCTGTTTTTGCTTTATGTCACAAATACCTGTATTCCTATCGGTCTTTGGATTTGAACCATATCGGTCTGGTGATCCCCATCATCAGAAGTTAAACTGCAAGCCAAACCACATGCAAGGTGCCAGGCTTCAATATCGGATGATGAGGTAAAAATAACTGCAATAACCGCAATATTACGGTAATATTCAGATGCTGTTCGTATCTGTTCAGTTTAGAGTGCAATATATGTTAATATCCAAAGACTGCACTTGTATTTCTTCCCTATTATGTTATTGAACGCTCTCCGTTAGGGCATTGTTTAATCTCAAGCATCTTTTAATAGACTTGGGCAAAATCAGACAATATTAACCATACTGATTTCTACAATAAGGAGTAATATCTATAAATTCTAAGTTTTACATACAATAATTTTCTATTTGAATTAGTTTATAGAAAAATTCACAGAAAGCTGAACAATGCTGTGAATAGAACATTAGCTTTTGACATTTCAAGTCTGGGTCAGTGATTGCATATTTATTTTAACAGTGTTAGAACAAAAGCACAATTGGACATATTTATTCTTAAAGGATAAATAAACAGCAATAATGGCACACAACTAATACTTTCACTCAAGCTGTTCCTCATTACCATTTTTAAAGAATGTCTCTGCTGATTTGTTAAAAGCACTGATTACTGCCATTATTTTCTGACTGAACTCCTGCCAACAGCTGTGACCAGCAACACTTCTGCCCAGGAATATTTGTTGTTTTTTTCACAGCCTACGGCAGAATGTTATAGATTTTGTCTCATTTGCCATTCCCCGGCTCCACTGCAGGCAATATTGCCTCATAAGGTTTCCTGACTATTCTTCTAGAGAATGAAAGGAAAATGGGAGAGAACAATGACAATGCTGAGATCTCTGAGAAATGCAGCAGAATATTTCAGAAATATATCACATGGTTGTGATGTTCTGCTGGTGCAGAGGCATCAGCAACTGAGAGATTGCTTAAAAGTGTGCGAGTGTGCGTGTGTTTCTGTCTGTGTTGGAGCGGCATCATGACTGGTCTCAACTCTTATCTCATGCTAGCACACTACAAATAAATTAGGTCACACAGAGCTGATAGTGTAATTAGTGAAAACAATGAATTCACAAAATATTAAGGGGTATCTTCCTGATTTTGAGTTCAAGCCTTTTTTTGGAATAATAATTTTTGGAGTTGCCAAAATGTTTCTATTTCTCTATTTATTTAGTTGTTTGCTTTTATTTATAGTGCAGCTGAAGATAGACAGGAAAGAAGGGGAAAGAGAGAGAGAGGGGATGATATGAACCTGGGCTGCTGCAGTAAGGACTCAGCCTTGGTACACGGGGCGTGCACTCTACCTGATGAGCTACCCCGTCCATATTCTCTTTTGTGATTGATATAGATTTTATGAAAGAGATCATTCAGCTTTATCCTCAGTTGACCTCATCACTCTTCTTCATAGAAATACTTTGGATAGTCAGGGTATTGTAAAAATGTTTAGACGCTCAAATCGCCTAATGCACATAATTTACATTTGGTCATTCTGCTTAATTCCTTTGATTCGTGCCATGTGTGTTGGCACAGTATGTGTTGTGAAACTGTAAATTGTCAACTCTTCCTGCACATTAATTATTATTTGATCATTTTTCTATCGGGTTGGCTTCACGTCAAGTACTGAACCGCTTCATGTTTCTGATTGCATCCCTGCTGAAAGCAGACAGTTAAAGTAAAGAGAGCAGGAGCCTAGTCACATAGCAGGTTGGCATACAGAGTGCCAAGTAATGTTGGTGTTAAATGGACCAGTGTGTTCCCCACATTATTGATATTTATGTCTAAGTACTATATTGTGAGCAGCAGTGGCTGGTCAATGAGGCGGCCCTGTCTATAAATCTCTTCAGATTCACAGTTCGGAGTGGATAAAGTGAGAGAAGAAGAAAGTAAAAAGATATGATTATAAACTACAGAAAGAGAGAGAAATAATAAGTTTGTGTCGAAAACTATGACAGAGGTATCTCTCAGCTGAACAGTGTAGGCAGTTGCAGTAGGCAGAGGATCTCATTGGTTATAGTGCTTCTCAACACACAAAAGCAAGAAAGCGAACCAGAGGGAAGTTAAACATAAAAAAGGCAGAGATGATGTGAGTGACAGCAGTGTTTCTCAGGTTGAGGAATCAGAGGGTCTAAAAATAAGTCTTCCTAACAAGCGACACCATATGGAGCACATACAGAATAAAGGGGGACATTTGTGGAGAGTGTTCAGGTGAATGAAGCTCATTTATTTCATAGATGGAACATGAAGATGCTGAGAAGCCAGGTAGAGAGGTAGATGGCTGATGGCTGATGGCTGATCTATCCACAGATGTTTAAAACCTACATTTTAATTAACAGATTTAATGGACAGACCTAATGGATGTCTAGTAGGGGCTAATTCCACTTGCTTACATATGTACCTGCCGATCTTTTACTCTTCACGCCTTCGCAGCATTCTGTTGAACGTTGATAGATGCCATATGGCGTGCATGCACACACATGGATGCAAACGCGCACACACATACACACGCAAACATACAGTACACACACCATCTATGCACACGAGCCAAATGACCGCTGTTGGGGGCAACACTATCAGCCACCAACTACATTCATTCATCATGACAGCACAAAGCCAAATGATTCAAATATATTGCACTCCCTGTGGCAGTATTGCACTTCACTGGCCAAACTAAACTAATGGTTCTGCGAAACCTATATAAATCATCCAAGTGTATCCATATCTAGTTCAGCAAGTGATAGAGAGCATTTATAATGCAATTCCCATTGGTGGAGTGGCTAATAATTATCTTTCATGGTTGAAGGTGTTGGATATAATGTAGGGGCTCTTCAAATGTTGGGAAATCTTTACAGACAGTTTCACAATTTACAGGCTGTGCCTTTGGTATAAATGTTATCTCATAAGCTAGTGGCAATAAAATGCTTGGTAAATCTGTCTCATGTTCACAACGTATAGCAAATTCCAGTTAAATCTATTTTTGAATGAGAGGGCAACTACATATGTGTCCGATTTGTAACAGGTCCTCATGTGCCCATCCCAGTTATTATACATTTTTGTAACAAGCATCTCCATGAATCACAATTTTTGGCCATTTTGCATGAGAGCAATTTGCTCTGAGTGACAGTTGATAGGCTTCTGGATATCAACCAACGAGGATGTTTGGTTGACAATTAACAATTTAATTAACAATTTTGTTTTTTCACAAGGGTAAAGGTAGTGTTTATTTTAATTCAACAGGTCTTTGTACCACTTGTACAGCTATGACAAACGAAGGAAAAAACACAAATGAATGAGAACAAATTATTTCTAATTTCACATTATTTTCTTTATAGATAAAAAGTACTGTAGGTGGTTATAGCTATATTTAACTATTCATCCAAATGACCAAAAAGTAATTGAGTAGGAACTTTTTGGAGTGCATAAAGTGAAACATACATGCCAAATTGGTCCAGAAATTACATGCTTTAATAGTAGCTTTAGAAAAATGCAAGGCTAATCAATTTATGGAGACCACCACATTGTAAATTGACTATGCGGTCAGCTATTTTTGTCACTTAAATTTTGGATTTAGTCGGCAGAAAACGTAGACGTATGCATAATATGCATAAACTCTGATTTTGCCTTTGATTAAATTAAACATGTAGATAAATTGATGCTGTTAATTAATTTGCCTTTTTATAGTCCATTTAAGGCTGTCACAGACTGAGCATAAGACTTCCACAAACGACACAAATCACACACACTAACATTCTGTTTCACACACTTGAGGCATAAGCTCTGTTACGCAAAGTTTGGAGCAGAGTTTGTAGCTTTCAGCAGTGGGCTGGGCAGTTGTTGGTCTGCGTGGCTCGTCCAGTTGCTGCGTCGTGTTCAATCATGCCCATATATGTCAATGACAGAGTGCAGCACAGTCAATCACTGAGTTGTGGTGAAGCTGTGATAGCAAGCAGACAGACAGAGAGGAAAGCAGCAAATGACAAGAAGACAAAAATAAGTTATACTATACTGACTCCACCTAATAGAGTAGAGTACAGCAAAGGGAGGGGGAGGAGACTATCAGAGGGAGGTTGTTTTAAAGAGTAGCCATGCACTTGGTGAAACATGTCTACAGAACTGGTACTGGCGTTACTCCATGTACCAAAGGACCTGGTTACAATCCTTGTGTCAGTGAGCATCTGTCTTATAAAGAATCTGAGCAAGGCATTGAATCATTACCTGCTCCAGGGCGGCTGCTCTTGAACTCACCCTGTGCTTTGATGTTTTTGTGGAAAGGGCCAAACAAAATACTGAAATTTCCCAATGGATTTAGTCAATTAACACAGTGTTTAGAAAAGCAGAGCAGAATGGCCAAAGCAGGGCTGCGGCCAAAAGTAAAAAAGATTGATTTCTCCTTTTGGGATTCATACAGCGACACAAAAAATATAATATGCTATTATATATAACGTTCCAATCAGTCTAATAGCATGCTGATGTAGCCCACAATTTGTCTCTATCTGCTCGGCATTTTTATCTCATTGTCCTTCATTTCACATACCTGTCAGCTCAAACACTATAATCCGCGTGAGGATGGCTTGAAAGCAGTTTACGGCATGATTTAACAATGTCTATGTACTAACATGAATAATTTCATGTTATTTACCAGACAGATTTTCAATTTGTTTAAGATCCTGAATTGTTATTGTGTTGCTGCTTGGTTATCAACAGGAAATATAGAGATTAAATTGTGTTGCTGAGTGTTTTATTAACACTGAGACGTGTTTTCCCCAATGTCAATAACTTCTGTTCCACCATCTCATCCTTTTTATATCAGACGTTGTTGTGATTTGAAGTCTCAATCTTGGTACTGCTGATTAAAACTGCATCATGTTGACATGTGAAAAAATTACATTCACTAACCTTAGAGACTCACGCGACACATTCTGGCTATAGTACAGGCTACTAAAAGCTTTTATGGATTAATGATTTAGAAGCTGCACACTTCTGTTTTGGAACCATCAGGTCAGTATAGACCTATAACTGCAGAGAAATGTAACATTTTCCAGTTCACCACTCTCCAGCTCCTGGTACCCCTTACATGTTTCGCTTTAAACAAACTGTAAGGTACCCTCCTGCTGCAGCAGCTGCCTCCTTGCATACAAACCTCATGCGCCCTAGATTCAGCAGATCAATTATTCATAGCAGGTGAGAATTTGGTGCTCCATGTACGTAAGGCACACACACACACACACACACACACACACACACACACACACACACATAAAGAGAGTTTCAACAGTCTCAACTAATGGCTTCAAAGAAGCAAAGAAAAATGTGAAATCAAGCAGAAAAGTGTGTGAGGGAACAGCAATGCATTGTGGCTCATTAGTTCAAGAGACAGTAGGACGGGGCTATTCAATTACAAATTCAATTGGGCCAGATTTTAAAATGAGAAAGTGTAGATGGGCCAGACATTTTCAAAAGCCCATTTAAAACCTTTTTTTAGCTGTGTGGTTCTCGGAATATTATATTATCTAACTACAGAAACACACTCATTGCAAATCAAACACATTGGTTTGAGGTTTGGAGACGGCGATAAAATAAACAAGTAGCATACTTGCCACTCCAGGCAGGGTTAAACTGAAGGTTTTCATTGTCAATTTTACATTTCAGGGTTTATAGAGACATACCTTAAAACTTAAATTAAAAGCCGAGCCCGTATTAAATGCTGTGTCCCTTTACTACGTTTTGACAAATAAATGCAGGTGTCATTTAGCCATCGGGGGTGAGGTTTTTCTCGAAGTTCTTTGGACATATAAAACCTCTTGAAGCCCACCATGTTGCCCATTTGAGCTAGTTCTAAGCTGCTTAGAACCCGTATACAAATAGCGTGACATGAAAGTGTACTTAGCTATCTTGTGAAGAAACTGACTGATTGGAACCTACAATACTGAATATATAGTATGGATCAATGGCAAAAGGGTTGATTATGGTGCAAGTATGGCTTGTTAAGTTACCATAGACGTTTTGATATGTTTTGTTATGTTTTGTTTGCCTTGACTCCAGTTTGTCGTTAGAATCCATTATAGTTGCTGTAAATCAGCTGACTGAAGATGCTGCCGTCCACAAACGATCAAACTACAAACCTTTCAGAGCCACATTTCAAACGTAAGAGTTTCTGATATTCAAAAGACATATTTCTGGTGCAGTATTGTTTTAAGCAGATACTCATATTCCCACTATTCAACAAAGTGCATAGACATAACCACCTGCCTCCTCAGTTCCTTACCACCTAAACTTTGTAATGATCTATGGCCATTTCTGGGACCTACAATGGTGAATATTGTTAATTTGCCACTTACGACCGGCACTGTACCTGCTAGCTTGCAAGACTGCTGTGGTTAAGCCTGTACTTAAGAAACCACATCTTGATCCAGGGTCTCTAAATAATTATCAACCTGTCTATAACCTTCTATTGTTTTCAAAAGTACTAGAAAGAGTTTTGTCTAAGCAACTTTTGGCCCACATATTAAACAGGAATCTTTTTCAACCTTTTCCATCTTCTTTCTGGGCCTGTCACTCCACAGAAACGGCACTTACTAAAGTGGTAAATGATCTTCTGCTTACTATGGATTCAGATTCCACCTCAGTGCTTCTATTACTTGATCTCAGTGTGGCTTTTGAAACCACTGATCATTGTATACTCCTAAACAGACTGGAAAATCAATTTGGCGTCTCTGGCCTTGCTCTCAGGTTGTTAAAGTCTTACCCGTCTGAAAGAACACAGTGTGTTTCTTATAATAACATTATATCAAAATGTTCTGATGTGAAATATGGAGTACCTCAGAGGGTTCTATTCAGAGGGTCAAGAACAGAGCCCTCTGCCAAATTATTCGGAGTCATGGACTTAATTTCCACTGCTATGCTGATGATACTTAGCATAGCAGTGATGATCATATGCCTTTACAGGCAAATTCTTAAATTAGAGGCCTGCTTGTCTGCTGTGAAAAACCAGATGTCACATAGTTTCCTGTTTCTAAATTCTGATAAAACTGAGATGCTGGTCATTGGTCCTACTCAACATAGACACCAGTTTGATCAAGTAACAGTCACTCTTGAAAACTGTGTGAAGTTTGACAGCCAAAATCGAGGGGGTATTTTTGATTCTACTTTCTCTTTTGATCAGTACATTAAAGAAATCACCAAGACGGCCTTTTTTCACGTACACACCATAACTAAAATTAAGTCTTTTCTGTCCTTGGCTGATGCAGAGATCCTAATTCACGTCTTTGTTGTAACATTTTATTGTCAGTCCTGCCGTGTGCAAGTCTTCGAATGGTTGAGAATGCTGCAGCTAGAATATTAACTAAAACTAGAAAATTTGACTATGTTACACCAATTTTAGCTTCCTTTCATTTCCATGTAAGATCAGACTTTAAGGTGCTTCTGATGACTTACAAAAATTTTAATGGGCTTGGCCCTTCATGTCTTTCTGATCTCCTTAAACCTTATATTCCAGCCCTTGCTCCCTGCTCTCAGAATACAGGGCTCCCCAGACTTAAAAAGAAGTCAGCATGGCTGCAGGGCCTTTTTCTATCATGCCCCCTTCCTCTGGAATAATCTCCCTGCTGATATCAGACAGTCTGACTCCGTTGGGGCCTTTAAATCGAAACTTAAAACTCATCTTTTCAACTTTCAGTTAGCTGCTTATTTTTGATTACCCTGTACCTGTTATCTGTCCAGCAGGTCGGTCTCAGTCTCAATAAATCTATTAAACTTAGTACTACAGTCTATGTTTTTCCTGCTGACGAGAATATGTACATTTTCTGAATGTATTGAGTGTATCTATTCACTCGGGCTTCTCTGTGCTGGATCATCAGCTGCCCTGGGACCTCTCTCTCGCCCCTGTCTGTCGGTGCCCCATTCCAGATGTTTGGATCTGGATATTCGTCCTCCAGGAGATCAGCCTTTCCTCTTGTCTCTCTCTCTCCCTTGTGCGCATGTTGTCCTTGTCTCTCTCTCCCTCTGTGTGTGTTTGTTCCTTATTTCCTTCTATGTGAATGGTGGGCTTGAGTTTTGCCTTTTGTGTGTTTGTGTAGTCTGTACTCTTCCAGGTTCTATGGTGGAGAGGAGGTCATGTGGCTGTTTGGCGACACCTGAAGTTGCTCAGTGTCCTCCCGGATCCATTATCCATATATGTTAACAATGTACTTTTGTCATCCTGATTTTTCATACTGTAATTTTACTATGTTGGTCTATTCTGTACACACGACATCTATTGCATGAGTGCAGAGTTTTTCCTTATCAGAATCAAGGGTCTAAGAATAGAGGGTTTCGTATACTGTACAGATTGTAAAGCCCCTTGAGGCAAATTAATGATATTGGGCTACATAAATAAAATTGACTGGACTTGACATAAATACATAATGTGACCATTTACATAGGCTTCTCTCACCCAATCATAGTGCCACAACAGAAATATTGCCACATTTCCCGACAAACTTTTAATTTAACCAGTTGATTGTGGAAGTCAGATTGTGGGAAAATTAGACTGTGTGCATGCGTGTTTTCTTCAGAAAGGGTGGGGAAGTGAGGAAAGAAAACACAACAGAATACAAAAGAGCTAAAAAAAAAAAGAGCAGATAGGAAGAAGGGAATTGGAAGACCTTGATCTTAAGAGAGTAATCCCTTTTCATTAAGTGTAGTTTTTCAGACCCTGAGAGCTTCACCATTGATCCTGGTGTAATGTCAATCCATTAATGTACTGGGCCTCTACAGGGCTTATCACCTTGAAGGCCTCCAACACTCTCTCCCAGCAAACACATTCGGCATTTACTATAACTTTTTCTCACAATGAAATGGGAAAGGGGGGGGGACTACTGTACATTCAGTTCTCATCAAATCGAATTTAGATCTGTTTTGCTCCCAATTGGATTCCATCTTGGTCTTTCCACTTTTTTAGGCCCGCTGTTCTGTCTTCATTCAGTCCGTCTTCAGTTTCATATAGTATAGCTCCAGCTGAGTATGATAACTCGCTCAATTCTCTGCGGTGTATTAGAGTTGCCCTTGAGTCACAGTTCTGTCTCCATCTAGCAAATGCACACCTACCTGCGCCTGTTTATTGAGTCTATACTCAAAATTTACCAGACTCCATTGTGAAACCTCATTTATTTAAAGTTTGAACAGCAATAGTTCATGAATGTTACCTGTTAAGTTTCCACCAATGGATATAGTTAATGTCTCTCTTGCTCATTCAAATTACTGTTCTTCTTTATGACCTGTCTCTGCCACTATTTACTCCTCTCCTCCCTTATGCCATGCCCCCCTTGCTGTTTAATTGATTCTGTTGTTGTTTCCCAAAACTACAAGGCAGGAGGCTTTGCTGGATAAAACATAGTCACTGTCTAGGTGTGATTAAAGCAACCCCCAGTCTGGCTGTTAGAGATACTATAGCAGCTTATGGGATTTAGTGAGTCACTGAAAAAGCACAACACCAAACCAAAGATTCTCTTCAAAGTGTTCCATCACCAAAACCTTAAAACATACAACCCAATAATGAATTTCTTACTCTTATTACTTTGCCCAGGTGCCTGTGTTTTATCCATAAAGGGAAATCTGAGGATCATGACAAATCACTTGATCTCTTCATGAGACATTCTGGTGTTTTATCATGTTGTGAGTGCTGCTGCCTTTGCAGCTCTGCCATTTGAAGCTTCTATTTTGCTTTCCTCCTCTCCATTGTAAACCTGAACCCTCTGGAGGCGAACCACACAAACTACTCAGCTTTGTGAGTGCTTTCCCCTCCCTCTCAGCTGCTTGTCTGCATGCAACTACCACTCACTAGTGAGTGCTCCCAATCCCCTCTCTCCTTATAAAGCCAAGTGCCTTGCTGCAGACGTTCCACAGATAAGTGGTTTATTTTTTTCCTCCACAGTGATGGCCTAAGACTAATTTTCGTTGCATGTAATGACTTGGTCCCTTGAACTTTTTCGACGTATGACCAAAGAGAGAGCTTTCCACTAAATACTGCACCAAGTCATAAACAGCAAAATTCAGACAAGCAGCTGCAAAAGGAGATGTCAGGCTCCATCTCGGTTCATGTGGCAGGATGATGAAACATGATTCCCTTCCGCCCCCCCACTCACCGCCAATATCTCCCTGAAGACGGATAAAGAGAAGTAAAGTCAAGGACAGAGGGAGAGAGAGAGAGAGAGAGACAGAGGGAGTGAGGGGTTTGTTTACACAAGAAATTGTGAGGGAGATGCAGAAAAAAGAAGGGCGGGGAGAGACGGTCTAGAGACACAGAGAAGGAGAGTAAATGTGCAGGAGAGATGGTGAAAGAGAGGAAAGGAAAACATTGGATGCTGAGCTGAATTAAGCCAATGTCTACTTTAAATTAGGATCTAAAAAGATTGATAACATTTTAGAACACCTTAAAGGTCAAACTCAACACCCCCTTAAAATCTTGTCTTTGCTGACCTCCAGTGGTTTAGCTCTTCATTTTGCTGCAGTGAAGTACACGTAGACTCCTGGACCCCTGACATCCCTGTTTGTGTGGTTACAGGTTCAACAGAGAAGACTTCTGACCACACCCAACCACACCCAGCATCACAGCTGGGTGTGTCAGGAGTGAAACGGGCTTGAAAATTTCAACCAGACAGGGCAGCTGCTTTTCAGCTTGGTGTTAAGTTACTCTTTAACCCTTGTGTGGTTTTCACTTTTTGGACCCAAATCAAATTGATCTGGGACATAATTGGCATTTTATATCAGTACAGAAATAAAAACTTACTCTTTCGTTATTTTAGTAGTAAAAGTAATAGATAACATAATTGATTATTTTGAATTCACATAGAAATGAAAAAAAATCATAGATAATAATGAAAGTGTCATTTGTATTGTGTTAAGGTACATGTTGTCTCCTCTGTATGCCATGTGTTACCAGTGCCTTGCCTACAACTACCATAAACAGCTCTCTTTCAGAGATTTCCAAGAGAAAAGAAAACAACAAAAATGAGCCAAAAACATCAACTTTTATAACAAAGAACCCATTTTTAGTGTAGTTTTCCTTTTAGTAAAAAAATTTAATCTTAATTAAAAATCAATTTGACTGAAACAGTGGATCGGCGTTAAAGCCCAAGCTCCCATCAAAACTCTGTGTTGCCAAGAGGAGAAAAGTCCCATCAGCCAGTTGGGCACGAGCCTCAGTCCATCTAACAGTAACACAGCTCTCACACAATCTGGACCAACCAAATTACAGCCAAAGAAAACCAAACGTATACATCAACCACTGGACATCTACAACAAGAACTCTTAGTTTGCACTGCAGACAATACCAACTGAGAAACTGCAAAAAGACTAAATCTGACTAAGTGACCACAGTCTGGCTATTGAGACTGGTGGACAAACCTGGCAACCCAGAGAAAACAGACTGTGTCATTTCTGCCAACAGCAAGAAATAGAAAAAGAGCAACACGTCCTGCTACACTGTAGCCTGTATAAAGACCAAGTTCTTTACCAAAATAAAACTCAAATGCTTTCAGACCAAAAATAAATTCAATATTTACTTTTGGAAAACAAATCTGGCATTGCCATTAAGACAGCATGATATGTCAGCACATGTCACAGCCTGAGGGGAAACCAGCACAACACATGAAGCTGTACTGATCTTCAAAATCTGCCACTTCATTTTGATTTATATCTTATTTATTTTCTTACATTACGTTCAATTGTAATGTTACAGTATATTATTTTATCTATTTTTTGAATAATTTCTCTCCCAGCAATAAATTTTTCTTTTATTATAATATATACTATGTAGTATTAGCCAAATCTTTTTTTTTTTTTTTTTTTTGGGGGGGGGGGGGAAAAAAAAATTTTTTTTTTTTTTAGAAAAAATTAAAAACATTTTTTTTTTTTTTTTTAAATTTTTTTTTTTTTTTTTTTTTTTT
>CM022478.1:10083565-10115110 GCA_011952105.1 Coreoperca whiteheadi
AAAATTTTTGCCCTGTTTTTACGGGGAATAAAACATCTTTTACACCCTTTTTAAGGGAGAAAAAGGATATTCCTTTTTTTTTTTTTTTGTTGTTTCCCCCCCCCCCCCCCCCCCCCCGCCACGGGAGATCGTACTCGCTCAACCCAAGTTACAAAGTGCAAGAACAGGCATTCAGAGATAGGATTGAGAATGAAAGCGGCGCCATTCTCCCTATTACAAGGTAATGTACCATCAAAATGATTTTGAAGCTGTTATTTTAAGGTAAAATCGTTGCATAATGTTGCTTTAAATAGATGCGAAGAATAAATTACACATCTTAAAGGAATTTGATTTCCATGCAGGAGTTGAAACCCTGAAAGAAGGCAATTTAGTTCACTTCAGTGAATGCTTGATATTGTAACTTTATGGGCTACAAGTTGCATGTCACATTAAGCTTTAAGCACAAAGATTTAAAACATTTTGAAATGTTTTCCCAATGCCAGCCATCTCCATTGAGCTGTTACTGGCTATTAACACTGGCACTCAGTGTTAATAGCATGGCCTCACATTTGGACTCAATTGTTTTGTTTTGATGTCACATATTAGCTGATATGTTACCTCTGTGGCCATAAAAATGATCCCTTGTGAACTATTCTGCAGAAATAGTTCCAGTTGAATTAGAGGGCAGCTCCATTTGCCCTGCTGTGAAAACATGGTGCTACTACGGAGTGACTTCCCCCAGAGCAGCATCATTATATTTTGACTGATTTGCCCTGAACTCCCTAGGTGTTCTAAACATCCTGCACCTCATATTTTTAAGCATTTATGAGCCTCCTACTGCTGGACCTCTCCTTTATAGTACTCATTTTAAAACCACTCCACATTTTCTCTTCTCTTCCTCCAACTGTCCATTTTCATTCACTCTCCTGTTTGTCACCTGTTGCAGAATGTCAGCGGCACTGTCACTGGCAATACTAACAAGCCAATCCTGTAGAGAAGACATTGATTGATGACATTTTCACCATTTTCCCACTTCACTATTCATGACAGGCAAAACTGTGTCAAATGTAGGGGATACTTACTAACTCCCAAAGATTACATCTGCTCTGCTGACAGATGACTGTTTTTATCTGCTTAGTTCAACTGGCCACTTGGTTTCTTTGTGCTATGCTTTGATCTCAGGCCACGGCTGCAGGTCATATCAATAATCTGGCTGGTGGGGCACTTAAACTGGTCACACTGGGATTTGTTAGCTCACTGATAAAAATGCCATGGAAGTTATAAGCTGGTAATTTTTTTATAACACAGTCCCAATATTGTTATATTATATATTAAACTATTGGATTACAGTTACTGATGTATTAACACGTAAGCAGCATTCTGATGTTGTAGCTGGCAGTGGTAAAATGTACATTCTATAAGCTCATCCTTATGTTTTGTGGGCAAAATCTGAATCTACAAAGTAACTTGTAACTATAGCAGTAAAATAAATGTAGTGGGGTAAAAGCACAACATCTCCCTCTGAAATGTAGTAGAGTAGAAGTAAAAGAAATTTCATTAAAAGGATATAAATTATCTCAAAATTGGACTTACATGCAACGCTTCAGTAAATGTACTTAGTTACTTTGCACCATTGTTTCAATATTTAGCAATAAATCTGTGACACTTAATCAAATTTCAATCAATAGAATATAGGTTTTATCTTTAATGATAATTACACAAATGAATCACGAACAGATTTAATTACCATGATTGAATGTAATCTACCAACATTTGTTCCAGGATCTACATTGAGCATGCACTTAAAAACCCATGGGCTCATTTAACAAACTTGCAGACTGATTATTAAAATTATAAAATTTACAAATAATGGACTCCCAGAATTAAAAAAAAATCCAAACTGCAGAGTAAGTAATACATTTTGTTCACAATTTGTTTTGTTTATTCGAGTGGCCAAAAGTAGACATCTTAAGATGTTTTCAGCCAACTGAACCCTCGTGACAGCAGAACATCAGTGATTTCAGAGTTTGACAGCTGAATATTTATGTTGTTGGTAAAGATTTTGGTGTCAGCCTCACAGAGTCAAACAGCAAATTAGCCTTTCTTGACTCACCATTTGCACTGATGTTTAATGCTCATACAGGGAGAATTATGTTGTATAAGAGGCAGAGACGCCAATTTGTTCACAGCAGCAGCCTCAAAGGACCAAAATGCAATGCAGCTACAAAACATGTCGCCTTTGGAGTTACAGGTGTGATGCTCACTTTTCCTCAACTGGACAAATTCTCTCTTATTGCCATTGCTATTGATGTTGCTGCACATAACTGAGCTGAATGCGTCACCTTTTATTTGTCTGAGGTTTGTTGAAAGACATTTTGGAAGTCAGTAATTGAAGTGGGAGCAGACAGGGCAGGCTGAGAGAAAGCTGATTCACAAAAAAAATATATGTAACAGAAGAGCACACTGAACATCACAGATTATTTTTTCTCTCGACATTGAAAACATTTTCATTTTCAGAAATTCCAGACATGTTGTGGATGGTAAAAGCTGAATAAGCTTAATGAGGTCAGCTAATTACACCTGATAAACCAGGGACCTTGGCTGGGATTAAAAAAGAAGTGCAGCCAGAGGAGAAGTTCTCACTCTGAGGCGAGAACACCCTGCATGACATTGAGGTAATGAACCCATAACATGTATTTAAATGTACCATCTGTTGCAATGATATGCTTGAGCTGATACAGGATTTTGACCAGTTTCTCTCTTATCAGTCAGTGTTTCCTGGGCCTATTATATAGAGTCACTTGGCGATGCTGTGCGATATTTTGTACTAACCACCAATCAGAGAGTACTGAGGGAGGGACTGTCTAGCCATGTTTGAGTGAGAGTCTGTTATTGAGTGACATTCTGGTCTAGAAGCCATTTAAAAAAAAAATCTGCATAATTGCTGCCCTAAAATGTGACAGGCTATCATTATCTATGGACAGCAGCCCTCTTTGAGCCAGGCTCATTCTTTTTGAGAATATGATGTGGTCAAAATTGAGTGGACACAAAGCCCATATTCTGTTTCAACCCTGGTGCCTCTCACTTCCCCAAAACACTTAAAAGCTACACTGTTGCAGTAATTACAGTCGCATAGCTCTGATCATTTGCCAGAAGTTGGATGTTTAATCTTATCAGAAGCAATCAAAACAAGGAACAGCTTCCATATGCCTGATGAAAGACTGCAAATGCAATGTCCCATGATGTTTTTTACTTTTTTTTTGTTCTGCAAACCATTATATTTGTATTTCCTTTTATGAATTAGGCTGTCTGAGCTGCGAAAGTGCCAGTGGCTGAGCCATGCTCCATTACAGCATTCTGGGCAATGACATTTCCAGCTCATCAAACATGCACACACAAATGTTTTAATGTTTTTATTTATGTTTCTAACAGAACAAAAATACTAGGTAACACGAAATCTGTCTGAGTATTTGGTCATGTTTACAATGCTACAAGCTAATGCCCTAAGTAGAATGACAGGTGAAAGGAGCTTCTCAAAAAATGTGTTGACGCAAATGACTACAGACACAGAGCAGTACCATCACCTCTTTAGGCATCCCTGACATTTGCAGAACCCCTCGCTACCATTCTATGGTCATTAATGACACTAAATATGCTAAATATAAACACAACGCAAATGAACGCATTCATAACCAAACTGTTATACAGCAACTAAAAAAGATATCACAACCTCAATGAGTAAACTATGGTCAAAGGGAAAGCCCAGGTCCAAAACAACATCTGCCTGCGACTAACACACATTTTCCAAACGTCATTTACATCTTCCACGTAATGCTGCAATTACGTGTGTGGGTATGTGCATGGTATATAGAAATACTGAAAAGCTTCATCTGTGCACATCTTAAATGTGCTATGTGTATCACAAAATAGAAGAACATAAATAAAAGTGAAAAATTCCTACACAGTTCACTGCCATTTTCTCAAATCAATCATGCTCTCATTGCTGCTCACTACTGCTCAATAAACTTTGAGCACATTCAGCACAAAGTAAATAACTGAAGGCGACTCAACTCAGATCTCTCAACTGGACTGTGGAAGCTGGATAGTCAGTGGACACTGTTTACAGAGATTGTACTAAGAAACAACCTTAAACAATAAAAGTGAGGCGGACAAAAATAGGATTTTAAAATGGAACATGTAGGATTCTTCCAGACCAAGCAGTAAGCCAGAGTTTTTCACTTCGAGATTGTAAAATACAGGTTGGAAGGCACGTGACAGCGCTCACAGGGATTCATGCACTGGAACAAACACACACAGGAATTGTAAAAGAATCCTCCAATGATGTAGTACCCTATCATACTTACACGTTGTCTCTTAGAAGCCCACTACTGATCAGGTTTGTGTCTTTATCCATTGTTAATCTGATCTTATCTAAATGAAAGCAGACACAGCATTTCTGTACATTGATACAATGAACACTCATGACAAGGACACATGTTGAGTTTAACTAAACAGGATTTATGAACAATATCCTCTGGCTCCTGGACCAGTCAAATCACCTGTCACACGTCACAAATGTGACTTATGTCAAATGTAAGTGATGTCTGCCTAATTCATTTCTGATGAGTCAAGGTAAAGGTTTGAGCTTGGCTTCTAACAGTTGAGTCAGACATCCAGAGGATCTAACCCCCTCCTGCTGAGGTAGGAACATGTGAAACATGGGAGCAGGCAGCATAATCAGCACATGACATGCATCTCCACTCCCAGACATTAAGGCGGATTAGGCTCCTTCATGCCAGTTTAATAGCATCTTCATGGGACTGAAATTTTGTGCCGTTTTATGGAATCAAAAAAGCGCTCTATTCGTGTTCTTTATGGACAGTTTTGTCATCTTGCAAATGAATATTTAATAATGACCCAGGGAGTTTTAAATCAAAACTCTACAGCATATACAACCATAACTTTCTTGGCTTGGCTACAGTGAGAAAATCTTATTTCAGTCCAAGCTCTTGCGATCTGCAGTTTCCTCTTCGGCACTGCAGGTTGATTGACTTTGCCATGCTAGAATCCCGCACTATAATTACCAGTAATTACATGTTTCTCCTTCCAAGCTAGTGTTTACATGTGTTGTGTTTAATTTTAGATTGCACAATTAAACAATTCCCAACTCTCACTTATTTGTGAGAGCAGTAATAATTACAGTGATTGTCAGTGTTGTGTAAAAGCAGGGAATCCGAATAGGCTTTCAGTACTGCTTGTAAGAGAGGCTGCATTTCCTGTTATATTGCTGCTGCTGATAGAAGATGAGGGGTTGAAGGCTGAATGAGGTGACTGAATGACAGTTTTAGGTGTGAAGCGCTATGCTGGCTTGGGCATCTATCTATCTATCTATCTATCTATCTATCTATCTATCTATCTATCTATCTATCTATCTATCTATCTATCTATCTATCTATCTATCTATCTGTCTGTCTGTCTGTCTGTCTGTCTGTCTGTCTGTCTGTCTGTCTGTCTGTCTGTCTGTCTATCTATCTATCTATCTATCTATCTATCTATCTATCTATCTATCCATCTATCCATCTATCCATCTATCCATCTCTCCATGCAGTCTGCTGTAGCTGTTAGGTGAAAAACCTACAGAGAAAGTGAACTGTGTCTTCCCAAATGTGGACAAACACCTGTCTCCCCGGCCTGAGGACTGTTGTTTTTAACAAACTTCAATTATTTTCCCTTAATGAGCTCCCGTAGAGGTGGATGTGCTTCCCCATCATCATTACTGTAGGGACAGCAGTTGCAGTGCTGGGCCTGACTGGCAGCTTACACAGACCTGTTCCCCCTGACTGACTGCAGGCTGCACTGCCTGACAGCTGGAAGCCGGCCTCCTGGAGCACAGCATACACTCACTCACACACACATACACACACACACACACACACACACAGAAAAACACACAAGCATTCAGATGCATGAACTTGTGCGGCCACACAGAGTAGACACTAGAAATTCTGGGATTTTTCTTCAATATCACAATTATTTTTAATAATCTACAAAATCAATATTGCTACAGTACCACAACAAAGAACAAAATGCCCCAGAGCAAACAATGTGCTTTACTTTCACCCCTTAACATGTTGTTTTCCACTTTTTATTTCTTCTTTAAAGTCGAAAAACGTATCTTATTCCACACTGTCTAACAGTATTGTATATACTGTGTATCAGCTTGTACCACCTCTTCATTGAAGCTGAAGCCAAACCAAGTCTCCATGTGATTTTATGGCTGCTTGACATATTTGGTGTCTTTGAAAATGTTGAGATCTTAACTAGAATTTGAAATAATGTTCTGTGGGTCTGAACAATGTTTCACTGCACAGCATAAGGTTTAAGGTGTTAATCAAAAGCACTATCATAAGATTGCAACGTCAAATAAAGTAACCTACATTTTCATCTTCGTCTTTGCAAAACTGAAAAAAGAATGCATAAAGAACATAAATAATGTTCCAAATTTGGCTTAAAGCACCGGTTTGCTGACCAATAGATGAACTTGGACTTGGAAGATGGTTAAATATTGAACCAACAGCTACAATCAACTTACTGTAGCTCTGTACAGTCTCTTTCAGTCCCTTTTTATTTTCTAATTTTTTTCAACAAATCTAATTCATGTATTCTGAACATGATATTGACATAAAATGTTAGCTTGCAGAAGCTTTAGCTTGCACATTTTATGAAAGTATTGGACATTTATCAAATAAAATCTCAAATTCAATCATAAAAATTCTCTCTAAATTTAATCTCCACTGAGAGAATAAGGATTGCACTCATTTGTGACTGCACAGAGGAGACCGGCAGTCAGCTGCAATACAAAAAGCAGTGACCATAGCAGACCCACACTAACCTGGCATTATGTTCCCAGTCTCAGTGTTTGATTTATGCAGCGGTTAATTTTCCTTCTTATATACAACTTTCTGAGAAACTGGAGTTAACAAAAGTGCAATTGTTTCTGTCCATAATGTGTCATTCTGATGATTTATAATATATGATTTGCTAGGCTTCACAATAGCGTTCACATCCCATTTCACAGCATTGACTCTGCCTGCCGGCATCACATGCAGCAAGTCCTTCTATAAGAGAAGCTGAAATAGAGAGCTATTGCACTGGAGCATGATGTGCTACACGTTCACCTGATTGAAGGAAGGACATGAATGCAGAATATAACAAATCTGTGGACTATTTCCTCCTCACCAACTACCATAATCCCCGTGCACAAAAGTAGCCAGATGGGTTTGACTTCAAGTTGGTGAATGATGTTGTTTTACCCAAAACAAAGTGTCAGATGGCAGAAAAGACACACTCACATCAAGGTAAACAAGGAGGTAGTTTATTTCAGCCGTCTGTAAGCGTTATCATAGTAGACAACACATCATTTATTTCATTATATTTTGCCCAGACACCCAGAAATTAACCAGTACTCTCCTACTGTAAACTGGAAAAATACCTGGCATTTGTGCTAATTTTATTAAACACAAATGTATTTAAGAATATGTAACATGTCAGCGCATTATAAAATATTTCATAGGAAATAATAAAGGGCCCTTCTTCTACAAGACATGGCCACAAAATTAGGTCATACTGCAAAACCAACCTTTGTTTGACTCCAATGGTGAAAATTCTCAAACAAATTTGCAATTACTTCAGTTGCCAACAACCAACTGGAATGCGCTGAACCTGGAGGGCCCCAGGGACGTAACCCACTTTGCCCGGTTGGTAATCCAGCTTTGTTCATAGTTATGTATAGTATTTACTAAAGCACGATAAGATCCACTTCCTCTGAAGAGTGGTAGAATGTGGAATACTGATATCCTATTTTTGCATTATGTTTTGTGCATAACCAACCTGCTACGCTTCTTATTCTAACAAAGGCTGCAGAGATATCAGCATGGATTTTTTATATTTCATTAACTCATCTAATGGATAATGAAGAGTTTATTTTCCACCTTTTCATATCTAAAGTGAATTGTGGTTGCTGTGGTGACTTAACAATATAAAATATAATGGATTTCATTTTTGTAGTGCTCCATGTATGCATTCCCCAAAACACATAATAAACACATATAAATGACGTACATGTGAACTTTAAAAAAAAATCCTTATAATACCCTACTTTTAATACTTTTAATACCCTTATACCTACAGTATATAGGGGAATAAACATATTAAACCTTTCAACTAGTGGTTGAATTACATTATCATTGTGTATGAAATACGTTTGGTAAGGCAAGGTGTCTCGCGAGTATACATGGCATTATTGGATTATTATTTCTGATACATAAACGTGTAATAACAATTTTCTTGTTGGTTGAGTGGAGCTAATTTTAATTACTTTACATAGTGTTGGGTTGTCAAATTTCAATCTGCAAAGTAACTGCTAATTATAGCTGTCATATAATAGTATTCGAGTAAAAGGAACAGTAACAGGAGTATAATGTGGCATCAAATTGCGTAAATTGAGTAAATGTACTTGTTACATTGTGCCACTGCTTTCAACATAATGCAATGCAATAGCACTTATAGCACTTAATAAAATACTGCCTTTAAAAATACCATAGCTTTGAGCCTCTTTGACACAGGGTTTAAACTGAGCATCATTATTTTCTATTGTATTGGATCACACTTTACAGGGCTCTCTATCATGTCACTTTCTGTCATTTGATTTGATGGTCATGTTTCAGAATTAGTACACACAACATTGTCTTCTTTTTTTAAATGGACTGATGGGATATAGAGTACGCCCTACATATCCAATATATGAGCAGATCAATTATCTTTGAATATTTACACCGAGGGGTTTTAACATTAAGTGTCACCAGTGTCAGTCGCTGCAGGTCCCAGGGCTACCTTTCTTGGTCACATGACTCTCTGCCTAATGAACGGACCGGCTGTGATCAGAGGACCTGTACACTGCTAGCAACATCACACCGAATGAGCCGAACACAGTGACCTTGATAGCCAGGCTCAGAGTGGGAAAAGAATGAAGATTGACAGAAATGTAATGAACTGTTTGGGAATATTAAGTGCCATTCTCACTGACATTGGATAGCAGTTTAGAGGAGATATTATTCAAAAATTGCCCATTGCAACTGTAGAACGTCTATCCAGGACTCAAAGTCACCCCATAAATGACACAAAGTGAAGCAAACAAATAGTTTTAGGTGATATTGCAACCTGTGATGAAAAGCAACAAATTCCCTGTTTTGCTTTGATTTAATATAGTGGAGATACTTTTACTGGCCATCAAGGCAGACTTTAATTTTATTACTGGCAGAGGTGAAGTGTTTGTGTAACCATATAATTGCCCAAGAGGTAAAAAACATTTGACTCTGTACATTGTATACAGGCAGACAATGAACTGTTTGTCTACTTTCCCAGACAACTATTTGCCACCCACCCATTTTTCTGGGGCCTAGATCCCCACTCCATCGAACCAAGATTGCTTCTTGATTACACTGTTCTCACTCCTCAATCCCCACGACTCACAACTGCAAACACTTTGACAAGAATCAGAATGGGAAAAAGAAAAAAGCAATGTAGAAGGTGTGTTGCACATATCTGGTGAAGAGAAGTAAGATTTTGTGATTCACGCTCATACCCCATGCTTGCTACATCTATTCTAACAGTGGTGTCAAATTTCATGGATGTGACAGCAGGCATCAACATAGACAATATTCTTTTGTTTTTGCCGAGCCTATGGATCTGACATAATGAAGGATATCAATTTCATTGTGCACAGGAATTGGAATTTAAGAGTATGCATTTCAAATGCACTTCATCAGACTAGGAATTTTATAGGAAATGACTTCATGAATTTTGTGCTCTTTACTTCAATATATTTCAATTATCTGAAGACCTTTACTAGCAAGAATATAATTATCCTAATAAGAGTGCAATCAAAACACTTTTCTGAGACTCAGGGGGTTTAACAAGAAAGTTCAAGGTAACAAGGTAATGCGCAAACATATTCAACATCTGCTCTGCATCCTAAACTTTCTGTTATTATACATTGATGTACCAACTCTGCCCCCTCCAGTCCCACAGCCCTTCAGGAAACTGGGTTGATGATGAAACTATTGATAAAACTATTGTGTGATGGATGATTCAGGGATGGTGGATGATTCATTTTTGATGCTCCTTCAGGAAATTTGCACCGTCACAGCCACAAGCTGAAGGAGCAGGATGACTCCCTGTAAAACTCTACAAAGGAAATTGGAAGGAAGTTGCATTAAAAAGAAAGTAAGACAAGTTTTTGTTCCGTATATCTGAGAATCCTAAATCATTTCAGAGGCGCTCCTCAAAATAAAAACTTTTCGTCAGCAGTTTTTTTTGACCCCTTAAAAATAAGTAACGTCTACTTGCGACCCCTCATCCCAGGTTGCAGCAACAGGTTGTGACCAGTTTTACCATATAATTATTATTAGAGGCATGATCTGTTACAATTATACAGTAATTGGTAAGAAAAAGAGCACAGACTAGAGGAAACTTTGACGTTGATCTTATCCTGTATATAATTAACTTGCGGCCTCTTGACCACCTGCTGGGAACCACTGGTCTAGAAGACGACTTTAAGATACCCTGTGGTGTTCTTCTGTAAACAGTTATGTTTACATTTCTTTTTTCTCACCACAATACATTGTGTATCTTTTGAGGCCTAATAGACATCTTGAATGCATTTCCTTTCTCATAAAACATTTGCAGAGCTGATGCCAACGAAATGGGGACACACACTACTCCATAGCACTGGTGGTCAAAAACTCCACAGAGTCTCTTTCACATGTTGCAGAAATGTTTGCAGTATGTATTATGTATGCTTCAGGGGACAGGCCAAGAGTGGACTGTAAAGGCAGTGTTGAGGTTTATGGTGGAACAACACGTGGGTTTTTGCTCTTATTTCACTTGTCTTTTCTTGTTCTTTCCGTCTCAAAGATTTGTGCAATGGCTAGGTGCACTTCTCCCAATTGATTTGTCGGGATTTAAATTGGAGATATCACTGAGCCTTTCTCTGTGTGTGGGACCTGAATAAGATACAGGCTCTTCAGGAAACTGGTTGCTGGCTAGCAGGGCATTTTTGTCCCATAAAGAGATTGTGACTGATTTAAGTAGAAGATAATTATAGATTAAACATGTAATCCTGATGCTCCAAAGGCAAAGAAAGATATTTTGCCAGATTAGTTTTTCAGTAGAATAAGGATTTGGGACTTTGCAGGTGATAATAAGGTTGTGAGACAGAGACCTGCACTGCTCTGATATGCCTTTAAGACAGGATTGGATTCAGAGGAACCCCCATGAGAGAACGTGTCCCACAGTGAAACATTTTCTTGAGAGAAAATGGGTTGCATAACTTGAAGTTATCCTCTACAATGGCATTCAGGAACAGTCACATCTTTCATCCTGTCTAACTCAGCTCATCACAATTGCTTTCTGTGATATAGCCCACTTCAACAGCAGCACAACACACACTCATGCAGTTTATTTTATTCAGTCTGTATACTAGCCCATGCAAGCCAGATTCCAATTTCTTAATTACTCCATCTCATAAAAATTCTCAGTGCTCGTCCTCACTCAACCTGACAACTGTAGAGATAGTTTAACTGGCAAGAGTTCAGGGAGTGAGAATAACACTCACCCACCTTCATCTCCATTTATCTATTCCTAATACATTTTTGCATTAATGCTAATATTTGTAAATGGCATGCTGAAATGCAGCTCAGTGTTGTTTGCTGAAACGGTTCATTGTGGATACTTCGAGCTTAATGCAAGGTTGAGATAGCTCTGGGAGATAATGGGAAGTGAGTGTGTGTGAGGAGAGGAAAGGGAGTAAACCTGAAGCTAGATGGAACCAATATAGACCGGACAGACAGGCCTGGCTTGTCCAATTATATTTGAGCCGAGGTCAGGAAGAGTGAGAGGTAGTAATACAGGCATTCATGTCACCTTGAAAAAGTAGAACGGCATGCCAGCAGCATCTATTTAGGTTTCGCTGCTTATACTGTACAGTACATAGACAGTGGCCACTAAAATAAAAGTCTGAAAATGGAAAATCTGTTATCTATGTAGACAGTACTTCACTACTGATGTACTCCAGTACTATTCAGTGCTTAAACTTAAAGCCCCTGAAAATCTAGTTCCAGACTTACTGTATGCATATCTGTATAACATTAAATATCCCTGACTGAATAAACAATAATCAAAGTTAAAGAGGAAAAACATCTTTAGTTAGTACTTATTAAGAGTTTAGCACTCAAAAACTCACCTAATCTGCTCCATCAATATTGTGCCAGTGTTTCTTTATCTGATTTGATTGACAGTCATCAAGTTAGATTCAAATTATGCTGAATCCTGAGTAGTGCAACACGGAGCAACCAAACTGTTGCAACTTTGGCAGAAAATGTGTTTATGCACTATAGGACTCCACAAGATAGTAACATTGGCCCAGAAAGCCTTGTAGAGCCAGACACTCCTGCCAACAAGATGATACACGAGGGTTGTGCAGTACTGCAAAACTTATTGTGTATTAAACTTCCCACTGTGACCTTTTGGTGGCTCCAAAGGAAAATATACTGTAAACGAGGAATCTAAATTAATCATTCAGTGATATGGTACTTTTTGGTAACCTATAAGAAATATCTAAATCTAATGGGCAGTCTGCCATGACATTTTGATGAGCAACTTCCATTTTGAACATGCCAAAAGCTTACCACTAACGCTACACAAAAATGTTAACTTTGCACACGAGAAATTTCCTAACCAAATCGATAGATTATGATCATAGGGTTGTAATGAATATTGCAGCCTGTAGGGGCTACTACTGGAACTGTAGATTTTAAATTGATACCAAACCCAAAATCTATATTTTAAGCATCAACCATTCAATCAACACAAATTAAAACTCTCTCTCAAAATCTCTTTCTTTTCTGAAGCAGGGAACTGCAAAATGTTTAGGGCCACTTTCCTAGCCTGCAGTGGGTGAGTAATTGATATTTTTGTTCGATGGTGTAACGCCTTTTGTTTATACAGTGGAACAGTATAAAATAGTATAATATACATAATTCATTGATTTCTCTTCATTATGTGAGTGGTGATAACATAGACTCTCTGTGCTCATTCAGAAGGTGTCACCTAATTTTCTGTACAATTTTAACATGCACAATTAACATGGGGACAATGCAATTATGGAGAGCAACAATTTCCTTTTCATTTGCTTTCATATTACCCCATTTAATATTACGAACAGGAGTGTTTGGATAATTGTGACCAACCTTGGTATTGATGGTGCGATATTTTCCAGCAAATTTGAATTCTGATTAGTCTGACAAAACTATTCCTCCAAGTTCTCTTCTTTCTTGTGCTGTGGTTTGTTTATGTGTGTGTTTTTGCATGTGTCACAGCCTGCTTTTGTAATCAACCTCTTTTATCAGAGAGCTGTGCATTGCATAGGGTTTTTGTATTGTGGGAGCAGGTGGTTTGCCATTTTGGCTGATTGATATTTTATTTTTTTAGTTTGTTGCATGATGGCACAATAAAAGCAGAAGGAGGCAAAATAACAGGGTGCTCCTGTGGGGCATCAGGTAGCCCCTAAGGCAGATAAAAAAAGCCCTTTAAACTTTGCCGTGCAATTGTTAGACGCAGACAGAGGGGCTGCAGGATAAGGTGGAGGGGAGAATGGAGTAGGAGAGAGACTTGCAGAGCAGGGAAGATTTGTTGGAAATGATGCTAAAATGTTTTGTGTTGCTATAGCCAGAAAAATGCACAAAATGTTCGTCAGTTGGGCTGCAGTGTGAAAGCCTTGCGCCTGCTGATGAATGGGCTTTTTTTTAATCTATCTTTAATGGGTATTTTTCATATTTTTCACTGGGCCTCTCCTCTGTCTGATGCATGTGCTTGGTGAATCCTTGGAGGACAGAGCGCTTTAGAAAACTGACTGCAGAACTGCCCTACATCAACCATGGAACTGCACTAATATGAAGAACTGACCACTTTCATGCTGGCTAACTTAAATCCCACTTGTTCATTAATTGTTTATTTTAGAATATCAGGGGCAACTTGCCTGCACAGTCTGCAAGCCCCCTCTACTCTGGCTCAAACCAGCAGGAGTGTCAAAAATATGCGTCACAACAACCAAAAAGATGACACTAGTGAGCTTATACATAACAATTTTGCTGTCTGCAAGATTGGAAAGGTAATTTAAGAATAAATAATGTCTGCCTTCTGCTTCTGGGACATTAAGTGGTGTTTATGCAGAGAGATTGCCGCTCAACGTAAATATTTATTTGTAGTCATGCTTCCCTTGATTGATTTTCTGGCAACTCCTTTCTCTGGAAAAACAGCAGAGGGCTTGTGCAGCATTGTTAAACACAATCCTCCTGAATAGCTTCTAACTACAGCCACAAACCCATACAAATCCATGATGACACAGGAGTCTATCTATTTAATTTTTTTACATGCTGCCTCCATTGTCCTCAAAATACAGCAAAGCCAGCATGAAATTGCAGATGCATTACTCTGGCTAAATTACAGCTTGCGGGCTCAACTGGCGCTTCCTAAAATAGATGAGAGACAAGGGGTCAGTTACAGTTTTGTCATCCACTGATAGGAGCTGCTCATTCCAAGTCTGTTCCACCTACTTACCAGAGACAATTCCCGCATGTGTGATGGGCATGAGAGCTGTCGCTTTGATTAATGGGACAATAACATTTACAGCCACCATCCAGTTTATTCTCCCTCAAATGTGTCCCCTGAACTCTCCAGTTTCACCCGCAGATATTTTACTTTCGTGTCTGTGCTGCTGCTGAAAGAGGGTGACATGAGGAAAGCCGTACAGGAAATGCACTTCCCTGGCCCTCCATCTCTTTCACTTATTTGCACTGCACATAGAGTTAGTATGGAGTCGTACTAAGGCACCCGTATGCACTATGAGCGTGTGTGATGCAGGTTTGAAAGTCGTCACACGAAGAAAGGACTGGATTTTTTTTTCTTTAGGATGTTTTGTGCACAAATGTTTTAACAGCGGCGATGTTGTGTACGGTTTAGGGTCCTTGCCACCACGAGACAAATCAGCATTGCAAAGTGAACATGTAGCTCGACTTGAATCGCCTTTTTTTAACTGAAAGTACTGTCAAAAAACACTTTTTCTGCTCACAGGTTCCATTTATTTCACTCTCACAGCCTACTGCATTCATTCGAACGGTCCACCTTGTAAACAAACACCTTCCCATAATCAACGACAGCGTCATTAAGTTGACCAGCGTAGCACACATAGCACAAGTGTAGGTTCGGTTCGGTGGAAAAAGAACCTACGGTTCGGCAGAAACCGAACCCCATCAAAAAGTCCAATATTCGGCCCAAATACTAATCCTGGATTCGATGCATCCCTAGCCTCAGCTCACAATATTATGCTAATTAGATTAGTTATTATGAGTTAGGTTCAGGGAAAGAAGACCATACCCCACACTACTGTAATCTCATTTCCTACCTACCTATATAGGTGTTTATAATTCCTTTCTAAGAACCTTTTCTTCTTTCTCTCCTCCTTCTCGCTCATTACAGGATCCACAGGGGGGGACAATGAAGTCATAAGCCTCATTGAGGCATGCCCCCACTCTGAGTCTCACTGCCTGGGTCCCTCGCTACTACACCTCTTGGCATATTGTTGATCCCAATTCAACAGTCAGGAGTGTTTATTACCTCATCCTTGACCCCATTTCATCCCAGTCCTTGATTCTTCTCATTCACCCCCTCACACACACACACACATTTAGTAATTTAGTAATTTAGTCACACACACCTTACCTGCCATTCCAATACACACATTTTCTTACTTAAATGGCGGTGTTTGTTACTGAGTAACAACAGACTCCACTCATGATGCTTTAGAAATGTGCGAATGAGTTAAGTTAGCCTGTTTACGTGGGTCGATGTTCTCTCTCTCTCTCTCTCTCTCTCTGTTTGTGTTTGGGAGAGGGGAATGACTTATGAGCCTTGGTGCACATGTGTATGTGTGTGTCTGACTTACATGTTTGATGTGTGTATGTATATGTATGTCTACTGGGCTGTCGGGCTGAAAGCAGGGCAGTGACAGGTCTTGACTGTGAGATTGACAGGCCTACTGGGAGTTGGACAAGAGATGGACTTGGCTCCACTAATTGAACTGTAAGAGCACTGAAGCTTTCAAAGGAGCCTGACTGAGCACCATTTTAACTTAAGATATGTTAAGGCGCCTGTGTGTGTGAGTGTGTGTATTTGTACCCTGCATGTGTGTTTTCACATTTGTATCTTTATTAATGACTCTGCATTCTGTCAGTGTTGATGACAAAGCATGCATGTGGTTCGTGTTTGCAATAAAGAAAGAATGTCTTGATTGAGATTTTCCTTTGCTGCTGTGAATTGTTTTTGACAGGCTGTGCCGAGGCCCCATGCCTCACCATTGACAGCTCTAGCTTTAGTCAATGTTATGTTACATTTGCTATTTATCAGCAGCCTCAAAAGCTGACTTTATTTGGCCCATATCTCAATCCCAGATCTCAGTGAGGAACTTGTTTTTTCCCCAAGTTTATTTAAAGGAGGAACTTGTTTTTATAGAGCTATCACTGTGATATTTACATTGTAGTTTCTGTAATGTTTAACACCAAAGGACACGCATTGCGGGTCACTATGCAAGGTTGCACTCACACATATACTCACGCACACAAACACAAACCATTGCCTTCTTCTATGACAGGTTGATGAATCTTTTATATGTTTATCCATTTTAACTCCATGGCTGGTGTATTATTAAAGTGCTGGTGTGCAGCTAACATTAACCCTCTCAGACAGGGCAGAGGAAGGCTAGGACAGGGCAGGCATTCTCGCTCGTATCTCGCTGTCGATCATCTATCATCATCTGTTCATCTGCCTCTGTCTGTTTACTAGCCTTGTCTCTATCCATCTCCATCTTGCCTCTCATCCTCTGTCGCAGCTTCTGTCTTGCTCCTTGCTCCCCGCTCTGCAACGTCCTTCTCTCAGTCACCCCCACCTTCGATCTTCAATGTGTGTATGCATCTATGCTGTCAAAGAGTCCCTATGCTTTCTCTCTGTCTCTCAGGAGCTATCTATCAAGATGAACTGTCTCTGATGTCTGTCTTTTTCTCTCTGTGTGTCTGAGCCAAGAGACCTAGTCCTCCTCACGGACGGCCTGACAGAGCTTTGGCCACGGAGCTCTGACAGAAACTTTAGAGGGCCTGTCTCGAACAAGACAGTGAAAGGAAATTGAGAGGGCATTGTAGAGGTTATGAATCCCTGTACCAAGTCCTCTGTTGACAGGCAGCTCATCCCTCCTGGCTCCCAGTCAGAGGCTGAGATGGATGGTAGGGATAGTCGGGATGGACAGATCCCAGCTGGAGAGACGGCTATGAGTGGCGACACTGGCAAAACAACACCAACAAGGGATAAACCGAATGATGGAAGAGTTAGGACGACAGTATGAGCATGAGCGTGCATATGTTTGTGTATGGCTCTATGCTTGTGATTATTTGTATCCTTATGGGTGCAGAAAAGATGTGACAAGTGCAGAAACACTGCAGAAGGCAAGGCAGATTATGTCTGGAAATCCCTGCATACATGTGTCAGCATTATGGGTGTGGGGTCTGTGAGAGAGAGTAAATACGAGACAGGCTATATCAGGCCATGCTGTTTAAGTAAGCTGTGACTCAGTTTGGCTGAGACTTCTGTTGTGCCTCCTTCCCAACCTTCCAATTGTAATCCACCTTGCCTGGCACCGGGTTCTGGGCCTTGGCCCAGGTGGGACTGGGTGCTGCGTCAGAGGCCATATTATACCGTCCCCTCATTGGATTGGTGTAGTTTTTATTCAGTCAGTCTCTGGCTGTGTGTAAAGCCAACAGATGACATTTAAGCTATGGCTCGTGCAGGCATTCTGAACTCGAGCTTACAGTCTTACTAATGGCTACTTTACAGATTTCATTGCACTTTTGGGTTATTAACACTATTAAAACACAGCTTGTTCTCATGAGGTGAACCCCCAGTCACATTGTTTTGGCCAGATACAGTCTCAAGAAAAGGGTAAATGTTGCTCCTTAGTAGGAGCTTTATAAAGCTATTGCAAAATAACAAACAACCTTTTCTTTTCTTCCTGAGCTGTAGCGCGATGCTACAGCAATGCCGAAAATGTATTCACGGATGTATAGACAAGCATGTAATTCTCTTGATTTACAGTACTGGTTAGATCCCACTTACAGTCAACATGAAAGGTCACACTAGCACTCAGTAGTGCATGCAACTCCCCAGAGGACCACTGTTGCCAAAAAGTTTTACAGCCAGTCCCCAGACACCAGGAGCTATGGTATCTATTAGTTGCCAACATGCTTTTTTCTCCTCAGCACATCAGCCAAGCGCACCAGCTCATTTAGATTCCATTTAAAGAGGAATCAGTCATTACTGTCACGGTATGAACCATCTTGATGCACACCACAGCTCAAAGGCATGTCAAAATTGGTTTAACATACATTTGGATCCCTCTATGTATACTGTACCTCCCAGGGTAATTGGTGCTCTGCTCACATCCACAGGCAGATGATATGGTTACATGTGGGAAGAAAGGATAGGCTTTGATTATAATGGAAACCTGATTATTAAATATAAATGGGGCAGAAATGACCATAGACAAATGCACATGGTCACAGGAAACAGCCGTTAAAATTGTTTTTCTGCTCTACTGCAATTCAAGATATTTTTTGGACACACTGTCTTGTCAGATGGCAGTGTGTAGAACCATGATTTACATGTAAAGCATGTGCCATGAAAATAAATAAAATGGTAACAGCATCTTATAATTGGCTATGCAGTCAGGTGCGGAGATTGCAGTTCTAATGATGTTCTTCAAGCAAGTCCAAATACCAAGAATAATGTAAATTAAAAGGAGCTACTTTCACCTGCAGGAAAATGTATTTATTACTTTTTGTCAACTAACAACAAAGCGCCCCGCGTCAGATTTATGCAATCCCCAAATTATGAATGCCACTGAAAGGCAATTCGATGAATTAAAGGTTTAATTGAATAAATACATAATGAGTGATTTGAATAATGCAAATAGATTTTTAGATATGAAAAGCTTTTAACTCTTGTAGATATTTGCTTTGCCTCAAATCAGTCCATAACATTAATTAATAATTACTTTACTCTACAATTTACTATTTAGTCATTCTATGTTGTTGTTAAACTCTTCAACTTTCCCAATTTTCTTGGCCCTTCTCTGGATTTAAATCAGTTATCTGTTTCCCGATTTCCCTCACGTAACTTTTTCATATTTTCTTTGTCTTAGTATTTATGGTAATGTGAAGAGTCTGTCTAAAATGCATGAGCAGCATTAGCTGTCAAGTCAAAGTTGTCATTAGGGAGCTTTGTTTTACACTTCTTTTTTTCGTTCTTTTACTTTAATCCAATACACAAGAGCCTCAGTGTTTTCTAAACCACTCCCCACTCCTACTTTGTCAGATGTAATTTTATCAGCTACATTATCAGGGTTAATTAGCACTTAGTGGCTAATCTATAAGCCTTCCAGTAGTTCATGGGGCATAAACAGTTTTTTGGTTTTGTCAATGCTGCATAAATCAAGCTTATTGCTAACACTGCCCAGGCATTTTAGGCACACCTCTCTCATTGGGTATGTGACAATGGAAATGAGAAATGCTGACTGGCAAAATGGTAAATAAATAATGTACTAAGTCCAAAAAATAGGAAAAGTAAAGAGATATTTGAGATAGAATGTGGCTGTAAATGATACCCAGAAAAATTTATTTTTAAGTTGTTGAATGGATCAATTGGACACTAAAACAACTTTTTCTGTTTTCCATGTATATATTTACATTATTTAACTCCATCTTTTATTTATTTGTGTATGTAATTAAACTTTTGATTCATCAGAAGAGCCAGTTTGTGATTTTTGTCATCTTTGAGACTGACTCTGTGCTCATTTCACACCTTCTGTCTGCACTAACGCCTCTCGGAAGGTGTAGATTTTTAACAACATAGCAACACCTATGAAAAACAACATTTTCATTCACATAATTAGGATGGTATAGACACGGACTCAGTAAACAAACGCAGCTTAATGTCAACGCTAACAGGTTGGTGATGAATAGCTATGGTCAGTGAGGATGTTGGGATTGGGGTGAGAGCCGAAAAAAACTCACCTACACCACTGGGGGAAGAGGAAAAACATGGGGAGTGACAGAGGACAGAGGTGTGGAGGATAGCGGAAGGAGACATCAAATGAGAGAGAGAGAAGTGGGATGCTGTCATTACCCCTGAGAGTACAGGTGTGGACCACGATTAAGACTGAGTTTCACTGGCAGCCATCTGGAAACAACCCTCACATCACCCGCAAGGGACGGGACATTTGCAAGCATCCACAGCCGTGTGCACATGAGGCCACACACTCAGATGCGCATATTCACACACACATATGCACACACACAGCAGAATCTTTATGAGCACGCTGCTGGGGTGAAACAAACAAACTACATAGTGATGCTGCAGTTGCATTTGAGGCTAGAGAGACGCTTGAAATGAATTATGAATACAATAATATTTCCCTCCATTTTAGATCTTCCTGTTCCAGCTCAGCCTCAAACACAGACACAACCCCTGCTATAGGTCTCAGTCCGTCTGTCCTAACTACTCTGCTGGCTCAACCCAAATCATTTCCCTTCCTTTCCGAGCTGCAGGGTAATAAGGGAACAGGAAAAGGGAGGGAGAGAAAGAGGTAGAGTCTAAATGAAAAACCAGCCTCGGTTTAACATCTTCTCTTTCTGGGGCACGGCTAAGCTTTATTGGATTTTTTTTTTCTTCAAATCAGAAAGAATTTTCTCATAACCTTTGGCACATGTGCAATGTCAAATTTAATCACTTTCCTTGTCGAAATACACTGTACATGAAATTAAAATGCAAAGACAGGGACAAATAATAATTTAGTGTCTGACAAGTACGGCATATTATCCAGTCCCTACGCCCTCCCCTTCTTGTTAGACAAAGTGATGCTGAAGTCTTTGATCTGCATCTTAACACTACTTTAATCAAAAGATATATGAGATTCAGGAATCTCATGAACCCCCGTAATACTCAGCCTCATTGTTGTTACACAGTACAATAACTGGAAGATAATCCTCAAACTGCTCTTTTTGATTGGACCCTGAACCAGTGCGGTCAGTTTCAGGTTGTGTTGTATGAGGGTCAAGAGTCTAGATGGAGCCAGGCTCCTTAAGATGTAATAACATGATGCAGCTTGGATGGAGTGAGGCAGGAGTCACAAATACAATAGCGCATGTTTTTGATGCGTGATGTGAGGAAAAAGGAGTACAAGGAAATATTCCAGCTGTAGAAGGACAGATTGAAAAGTAGGTTTGTATGTTTTGTTTCAATGAGAAAAAAGAAGTAAGAAACTTCAGACATGCAGCTATTCCATTCATACTAACACCCTCCAACCCACCCATATGTCCATCCATTCATCCACCCATCAATAATGGAGTAATATAATTTGCTGATGAGGACATTCAATACATGTTAAAGGCTGGTCATTATTGCTTCTAATGGCCTGTAGATTATAACACATTCTAAACTAAAGTGTTGCCCTCTCTATATTTTACCGCGGTGTCTGACTCATTAGTTCCAGTCTAATTTTAGAGATGTGAGTATTTTAGTGAGAGCTATGACAAGTTGGTGTTAAAATATGAAACAGAAATTCAATACAATTCATGGAATTTATCCATCATTTCAGAATTGTATCCATAAAATTGCTAAAGTTTCTATATTTAAGCTATTATTTGTGAATCTGAATAAATCATGTTAAGCATGTTAAGCTAGTATTTTAGTGATTTTGTAGGCCAAAAACATAAAGTCCAAAGTTAATTTAAAGGTGATTCAGTTACATTATATTGATTATTTTAAGCATGTAAAATTTAAGCTGAAATGTAATCTGGACTATAGAGCATGCACGCTCTATAGTCCAGATTACATTTCAGTGTTTTAATATTGATGTTTAAAATCTGAATCTAAACCAAATTGTTCTTATTTGCCTCAATAAATGAATAATTGATGATAATAACAGTGTCAATACATTCCATTAAACAGTTTGACCAGGGCATTAACTGCGAAGCTGCATTTGCATCGGGTTTGTATTAAGGCTCATTTCCTGCTCCTCCTATTAATGGATAGTTCATCAGCAACAGCTCACAAGCCTTTCTGCCCAAAAAGGTGCTTGTGCAAGTCACTGGGATGGAAAAACAATTCATTAAAAAGTAATATAGCGCATATCTGAATGGCTTGTTTTGTATGAGGTAAAAGATCCTTGGATATGGTGGTGTAGTGATTATGTACCAACCAGAGGATATATTTCATTAAAAAAACAACCTGCATAGTAAAAGCAATGCAAAGTGCACTAAGATGCAGTTCTTCATCTGATGACTAAATCATAAAAAAAATAATTTAAGTCGATTTAAGTAGTTTAAGTTGATAAACGTGTTCAATTCAAAGCACACATGAAACAGAGTGGTTCTCAAGTGCAATTAATTTATTATTGTATATTGGATGAAGTCCTCACCATTTTTTAAGTTGTAAGGGTGGACAAAAGAACAGTTGGTGTTTTTGGATTGGTTTTCTGCCAGTAATGAAAATAGAAACCGCAACATCATGAAGTAAACTACTCTCAATCATGCATGAACTCAGCAGTGCAGGAGAGATGGAGCCTTGAAACCCACACTCACTAAAAGTTGCTTCCATAGAGAGACCTCATTTGGATGCAGTTGATAGAATGTGGTTTTTGTCTGTGCACTGTTTGTAAAGTAGGCTTTTCCCCCTCATGATAAATGTTATTCTCAGTAAGTTCATAGTTGCTCAAATGGGTTTGTTTTCTGGTGTTAGGATAACTGATATTGGTTGTATGTTGTATACAAATGTATGTATTTACAGGATTTATGAAATGGTGCCACACTGCACTTGAAATATTCCTGCTACTAGCACTGCTCCTCTACTCCTGCAACTCCTACTGGTATACCTACAGCAAACAAAATCTTTGTGCTCTTAGCAATTACACACTTTTTTCACCAGAAAATACACTCAGAAATCTCAAATATAAGAAAGCATTCTGTTTCTCACTTATTACATTTTCTGCATTTTCACAGTGAGGCTGTCTCTGATTATCACACTCAGCATGTCCTGAAGATTCCTGTAGTCTGTGCTACCCCTGCAGATGAGCCAGTGACTGTTGGAACCATTACTGTGAGCACTGAAGACACCAATAAATATAAATATGGCTTGCCCACAGCTGAATGGACTAAATTTTAATGCTTTGAATCTAGCCAAATTGCAACCTAAAACGTAAATGCTCCTAAATGTTACTGCATGAGCAATTTTGAAACCATCTACCATCAAAAGACATGTTAAATCAGTATTTTTTTCTTTCTATGGTTGGTTAAAATACCATTGAAAGAATTACTTCATGGTAATATATAAAAGTAATACATAACCCTAATGTTCTGTTTGGGTTCCTGAAGACCCGCTGTAACAGCAGAATAAAACATACTTAACATTATTTTATTGCCTTAATTCTTCCATGACATTTCACCAAAAGATTAAAACAGATCACCAGGTAAAATTGTTGGATATGAGTTGTTGATGTTTTTCAGTGATATGGGAGCAAAATATTCTAATAAATACAAAAAATGTGAGCTTTACCTGATACACTTTTCCCTAAAAATCTAGATGAAAACCTTAATTTTATACTCTTTTTCTCAGCTTGTTCTCAGTCTATCACCCTCAGCTTTGGTGGCTGCCATGTATTTGAACCGCCTACCTCAGCTCCATCCAGACTCAGCTATCTTGCACATCTTACAACTTGGATTTTCTCAAATGATCACTGACAAAGTAACAAGACAAGGTCAACTCCAGGCTTGATATCATCTCTTCAGATACCTCCTGGTGACGTCACAGACACTAAATTTACTTTACTTCCATGTCCTTCTACAGTCTATGAGGTCAAGCCTGCATGTTAGTCAACATCTGCTCTGCTGAAGTATTCACAAAAGTTCCAGAGACGCAAAAGCAGACTCTTTCATTATACATTTATGTCCTGCTCATTTTAAAATAACTTTCATTCATTGCTCTATACTGTATTTCTACAGAATACAGTACATTGTGTAGGCAAGGAACCTCTCCACCAGAGTTTAGCCTCGCCCAGCCAGCAACCGGCAACAGGCAGCCGGCTAATGGGCCAGTGTGGTGCACGGCAAGAGCAGGCGTTCCTAATGACCCGTAACGGAGCAGCACTAGGCTGTACAGTAGGAGCACTCAGGAGCCTCGTGAAATCTAACCCCGATCTCATTTTGTAACAGCGTGCACTTCCTCTATAACATGGCGTCACTGGTGGACGTGAATAATAGCAGAGCAAGACAGGCTCCAAAAACCCAGTCTGACACCACTTGTCCCCTCTCTCCACCCTAGCAGTTTAAGTACATTTGTTACAGTATCCCCCTATGTCTGTCCCCACTAGCATTGTTGACCAGCTAATGAAATATTCTTTGGCTCTGAGATTTTCAGTCTATCTCACATTTATTCAAGTCTACTTCATCCCCAGCAACTTCTCTAAAGTCACTTCTACATGCATGCAGACGAGCTGAGCTGGTCTATTGTTGAGGGAAGAAGAGAGAGGGACTGTGCTGATGCTTCACAGCCCCTAATCCTATTGGAAGTTAGGCCTGCTGTTTGTTTCCCTGTGTTGGCCCTATCAGTCACACTTAGATGAACCCTGCGGGGAAGTAATATGGGTAAATTGGGCCTGAGTGGCACAGGGAAGTTGCCAGGGCAGATGGGGGACTGCGGAGTAATACTGTGTAAAGTACCACAGCCAGAGGTTCAGCTCGCTGTGGATGGATGTGTAATGGTAATGAAGAGATATGAGATGAATCTGATACTCAGAAGAGGGAAATGTCTCACACACATACACGCACACAACACTCTCAAGAATGGCCCTATGGATTATGCGCTGAAACGCTTGCTCCCGATAAACATCATTCGGCACGGTGCTATTTCTGCAGTGTCTCCACTTTTAAATGTTTCAAGAGAGATAGAGTGAAACTTAGAAGAATAGTACTTACTGATATATATTATGAAGTATGAAGGGAATGTGCTGACATAATACATCGTCAGTTCTCGAATCATGGATGCCATGAAATAATTTCTGTGATAGGCTACACGTCCTCACGCTATTTCAGTGGGTAATGGACTTCCACTGGTACGCACTGAATAAGGACTCTGGAAGATGGAAAGGAAGATAGGCTGGCATTTTAAAATGTCTACATCCGATCCGGGCACTATCTAGCTTGGTGGGACAACAGTGTCAGTAGGATGATTCAGTGTATCTATTTTTAAGCGTCTACCAGACACTTTTAATGCACAGCTAGCTAATTTCTTACAGAATGTGCTATGACTTTTAAAATATGCAGTGATGGATGTCGCGTTCAGTCAGAGAGTGCATTTCAGTCTCGTTGCAAATAAATAAAATATAGATGTGATCTATTTTTACAGCATTTTATCCTGAGTGCTTAAATAAGCTGTAATAAAATCCATAAGTGGACCTTTGACAATGCTTGTTATCTTATTAGAAGCTGAGCAAATACATCCAGTGCTTTCTCAAAACAGCTGTTCTGAAGCCCAGTGAGCTACATAATGAGAAATAAGAGAAAAATGAGAAATTATTTGGAGTCTGTTTTCCTATAGCCTGGTAGCTAATGAGCTCTCAGTGTCTAACAATGTCTCGGAGAGAAATGAGTGGGGGGTGAGGGGCTGCACTTTTATTCAAATTAGGGTAAAAGCCATCAATAATACTCTTTAGTCGGTTGCAAGGTGCAGATTAGTGCTTGCACCGTGACTTCAGACCTATCCCTCTACATAACAAAAGAGCTCTATAAAGTCAGAAAATAGCTCCTTTCTCTTATTCTACCTACTAATGAAGATTTATGGCTGGCGGTGTCAAATCATAGATGATTTACATAACACAACGGGTAGCCTGCCACCAGTGGAAGGAGAGCGAAGGGGGGAGGGCTATTAAAAGTGTTGAGGTTCTCCAGCAGGCATGACGCTCCATTAATAAGCACACATATGTGCCTGTGTGAAATTGTTTTGGGAAGATGATCAGTCAGATTCATGAAGCACACTTTAGTAAATAGTGTGCATGATATAATGGTGATTACACTCACACAATTTCAAAATATCAAATATGACAATTTTTTTTCTAATTTGCATGCTTAGAGCTAAACCTAAACCTAGCCTTCAAAGGTGATGTTCTGTTTAGGGTTTTGAAGAACCTGTGCCCTCTTTAACAGCTTAAATCCCACTTAACATTGTTTAATCACCTTGATAGTTGATGACACTTTGTACTTTTATGAGAATTGCCAATAAACCTGAACTGATGAGATGAAAAATATGTATTAAGCTACTTCTGTTTGTGGTCTCAGGGACCCCAGCCTGATTTTCAGCATATCTTTAATGATGGTGTTTACAGTAATTTTATTGCAGCACTACTACTCCTCCCAAATCCCCAAATAAGTCTGTTTGTATTTCTTTGTTTGTAAGAGGTCTGACTCCCTGTTTGGGGTGAAACTGATCCCAAATACATGTAACGTCCCTAAGTTGGATAACATGCTGTAAATTTCTTTGTCTGTAAATGACTTTTGGCAAACAAAAGAAATATATATTTGTTAATACATTGCTCCTCAGCCTCCCCGGAAAAGTCTATGCCAGGGTACTGGAGAGGAGAATTCGGCCGATAGTCAAACCTAGGATTCAGGAGGAACAATGCGGTTTTCGTCCCGGTCGTGGAACACTGGACCATCTCTACACCCTCTCCAGGTTGCTGGAGGGTTCATGGGAGTTTGCCCAACCAGTCCACATGTGCTTTGTGGATTTGGAGAAGGCATTCGACTGTGTCCCTCGCGGCGACCTGTGGGGGGTTCTCTGGGAGTACGGGGTCCGGGGCCCTCTGCTAAGGGCTGTCCGGTCCCTGTATGAGTTTGGTTCGCATTGCCGGCAGTAAGTCAGATTTGTTCCCGGTGCATGTTGGACTCCGGCAGGGCTGCCCTTTGTCACCGGTCCTGTTCATTGCTTATATGGACAGGATTTCTAGGCGCAGTCGGGGGCCGGAGGGAGTCCAGTTTGGGGACCACAGGATTTCATCTCTGCTTTTTGCAGATGATGTTGTCCTGTTGGCTTCTTCAAATCAGGACCTTCAGCGTGCATTGGGACGGTTTGTAGCCGAGTGTGAAGCGGCGGGGATGAGAATCAGCACCTCCAAATCCGAGGCCATGGTTCTCAGTCGGAAAAGGGTGGCTTGTCCCCTTCAGGTTGGTGGAGAGCTCCTGGCCCAAGTGGAGGAGTTTAAGTATCTTGGGGTCTTGTTCACGAGTGAGGGAAGGACGGAGCGGGAGATTGACAGGCGGATCGGTGCATCCTCCGCAGTGATGCGGTCGATGTACCGGTCTGTCGTGGTGAAGAAGGAGCTGAGCTGCAAGGCAAAGCTCTCTATTTACCAGTCGATCTACGTTCCTACTCTCACCTATGGTCATGAGCTTTGGGTCATGACCGAAAGGACAAGATCCCGGATACAGGCGGCCGAAATGAGTTTCCTGGCTGGGCGCTCCCTTAGAGATAGGGTGAGGAGCTCGGTCACTCGGGAGGAGCTCAGAGTAGAGCCGCTGCTCCTCCACATCGAGAGGAGTCAGCTGAGGTGGCTCGGGCATCTGTCCCGGATGCCTCCTGGACGCCTCCCTGGGGACGTGTTCCGGGCATGTCCAACCGGGAGGAGGCCCCGGGGAAGACCTAGGTCACGCTGGAGGGACTACGTCTCTCGGCTGGCCTGGGAACGCCACGGTATTCCCCCGGAAGAGCTGGAGGAAGTGTCGGGGGAGAGGGAAGTCTGGGCGTCTCTGCTTAGACTGCTGCCCCCGTGACCCGGCCCCGGATAAGCGGTAGAAAATGGATGGATGGATGGATGGACATTGCTCATTAAATATTTTCTTATTTTGTGTTGTAACAATGCTCGATGGTCATGTAAGTATTTTGTCACCTTCATCAAATGCGCTACCTCAGTTTTTTTAATTACTCAACGTACTGGGTTTTAATAAGGTCAGAAGAAAAGAAAAAGGTTTAATTTGCAATTATTGTTATTTACAGCAGTAGGGTCTGCAGGGCTTCCAGCAATGAGGAAGTTCAGACAATGTCAACAAAACACAAGGGTTAAATAAATAATTAAAGGATCAAATAAGATTGGCACCAACCTAAGAGTTTTATAGTCAGACTGAAATCAGTGCAGAAAAACAGCTACAACACTTTTCAACACAGAACAAGTGCATGTCGTCTATGACATATAAAGATTAAAAAGAATGTTGCCCTCATCTTTTATACTGATCAAGACAAGAATGATAGTCATCAAAATCTCTGTTCACTTTGCCTTTAAAGGACCCAAAAAGCAGGAGGACATTCCAAAGCCTGAAGCTTGCAAAATCAATCAGGAACGTAAGCGTGAGTTCCACACAGTTCTCTTGTATGGCCGTCTTGCTATGCCCAGGTTAGCTTTAATCATCACTGATCCCTCACTACTATTCAGAAGCTCACAGCTCCTTCTCCTGCCCTGAAAGCCTTTGATATGGATAGGTGTGAAACTGGCTCTCATTGCTGATCCCTACCACCACCAGGCTCACCATCCCAGTAATTCAGTTTGCAGTCTCCGGTTTGTGAATTGATTACTTTGCTTTGCCTCCTTAAATTGGTGTCTGGAGAGCGGGTCTCTCTCTTTTCAAAAAAGCTCCCATCAAATCAAATGGAAATCTAATATAGGAAGGTAATGGGAATGGATAGTGGGTAACCTATGGTTCAGAATGATGTGTAAGGGTGATGATTTGACATCTGCAAAGATGAGTCCATTGCTGGCTGCATCCCTTCTTTCTACAGTGGGCTTCTCGGGGGCTTAAACAAGTCTAGCACTCTCCAAGCCAGCAGGACTGCCTTCAGGGCAACAGCAGGGTGATAAAGGGTCCAAGGTCAGATTTCTAAAGCACGCAGCAGAAATGTTCCTGGTGGGCAAATAATTACAACAATACCTCCTTTGATTCTCAAACCTCTCCTTTCCTCTCCTGTCAGTCCTTTTGCACTTTCCCTTCCTTGTATCCAGCAGATCAGACCACTCCAGAGCAGACTTCTACTCTGTGAATGTATGTCGAGATTACATGCTTCATGGCTTGCCAGCATTTAGGATTTTGCCAGTGTAGCAGGAGGTTGTGTGAGGAAAAGAGCTACATGGTGGTAGGAGGTGAAGATTTGAGGTGACTATGAATAATTATGTAGGCATGTGTTAGTCTGTCTGTCTGTCTGACTAAGTAATGCACGTAGTGTTTACCGGACATTTAGACTGTCTAGACTCGCCTCCTCACCTTAAGCACCACACTTTTGCTGTGTCGACATTCTGCACATTCATCACACCTTTCCTCAATTGTATTTCTTATTTCTCTAATCCTGTCTATCTTTGTATTCCTCACCACCCTGCCATGTCTAGACATTCACTGTTGAGGCAGAGTTTGCCATATCACTGATCGATGAATCACCCAGGGTAACACATGCAGCACAGCTGGGCAGTGTCATTTTCCAAGGAGCCATTACACAAACATACACACATACATACAAATATTTTGACATTACATAGCCCGTGACTGAGTCTACATATATTGTAACAGATGAATGTCATTCCTCCAAGCATCCCCGCTTAACACTTGATGCACCACATGCACAATATCCTGCTGTGATGTTATTATTGTAAGTGAGGAATGACGGTAGGATGGAATTACAAGGAAAAGGGCGTCTGAAGGGCAACTTTATCCCAGTATTTTGGAACACAACCTATGCAATACTTATAGTGTTGTTGCAACTGACATGCCCACACTCAACATTCTCATGCTTAACCCATCTCTTTCCAGTCTCTGCTGGGTTTTATGAAACATCACTGACCCCAGACAGACTGAAGCCTTGCTTCCAAAATCCACAGACCAGTTGGAGTCTTTGTGGAGGGCGTGTTGACATGCAATTAAATAGGAACAGAAATGTTGTTTAAATATTTCATCACCCGAGTGAACAAACGGCAGGGCTAGTGTCAGTTTTAGTGCATGGGCACAATTTTTTGAGAGCTAAGACATGTTTTTTTGTGCTAAAGCAGTGAGTGAGTGAGTGAAGAATGTAAGAGGGAGGGGAGAGATGGATAGATGGAGAGGTAAAATGTGACAAGACAATGGAACATGGGGAAACTGAGTGAGAGGGAAGAGAGTGTAAACAGAATGGACAAGTCAATATGTTTTTGCTTCCTGACTCAGGAAAAAATGGCCTATGGGTACATAGACGTTTTAGCTTAGCCTTGCGAAATTATTAAAAACGTGGGCACGGATGGATATACTAAACACTGCATAAACTCAGTGACCATGTGGCAACCATAATCTTGTCCCCATTGAAAAATTTAAGAAGGATGGGCAGTGGAGCAATCTCACCAAGAGAAAGAAAATACATCCAAGACCAAGGACTTGCTCAAGGTCATTCCTTTTTTCTTTTCTCTCCTCACGCCAGCCTTTTCAGAGCAAAACCACTTTGAATAATCCAGTCGTGACACAGTTACATTCACTGCACGTTTGCATAGGTTACAGAAGCAGCAGATGATCAATTATTTCTAAGGAGTCAGCTTGATTTTTAGCAAAGCAGGTTAGTTTGAAATGAGACGGCATCAGATTATCATCAAAGTGGGACAAGCACTGATGTGCTTTGTATGTAGAAAAATATGTTGTCTTATTTACTTTAATGTACAATCATCTATTTTCTATATTGAGGCTTTACTGTTATACATGAAGAAAACAATAAAATACAAAATGACGTGCTGTCTAACAGGAAATGACTTTATCTGAATAACTGAATATCTTTTCTCTTCTGGCTGTTCTGTAAGTTACACTTTAGTTTCGGGTAGTTCATAGCACCAGTTATTGCATAATTAGATTGTGCCTTGAAACTGAGAACACAACTGCCTAACTCAGATGAAGTTACCTTCAGTCCTCTCCACTATCCCGCATTATGAACATATTTTTCTTTAGTTCCTCTTCCAAGAGAAAAAAGACGTAATTAATAATTGCCTCGACTCTCAGCTTGGAAAAACCTCTTGAGAATGTCGAGGCAACTATGGTGCAAGCAGAGCCTTGCATCTCTTGTTCTGTGTGCAGCCTAGATTCCCTCCTCCTGAGATTGCTGTCTCCCTGGTGACTGTCTGGTCCAATTCAACCCAGTGCTGATGGCCTGTAAATTCCCAGTTCCTGGAGTGCTCGCTTCTAAAATATTCCCTCACTTCCTTCTAGGTGCAAGCTCAGCCTATATCAGAAAGTTTGACAGGGGCTTAATCTTCAGCCCTATTGGAAGATTTAACAGAGCCCCCCCCCCCCCCCCCCCCCCCCCCCC
>CM022478.1:10115135-10133409 GCA_011952105.1 Coreoperca whiteheadi
CCCCCCCCCCCCATAACCCCCAGGGTCAGGTAATGGGGAGCTTTCTAATCACATTTCTATTCTCAATAGGCTGGTTGGGTCAAGAGCCATGTGCTTGTTCCAAACCCAGCTTACACTGACTCACCTGGCATGTCTCTGACTGTACATAGCTATCCATTACCTTTGGGTAATGTAGTTGTGTTACAGCACTGGTACAGGCAATTTCTGTGAAATCCTTGAACAAGTTTGAAAGATGATTACTCCTTGCTAACATCATGGAAATGTTGAACTTTGCTGTTTCTTACAGTTCACATCACTTAAACTATACTAGCTGCTTGGACAGGAGCCAAAATTTTGCTTATAGTACTCATATAAACATTTCCCAGCCTCTTAGCGTGCATGACTGGCTTCAGATGAGGTGATAGAGGGTCATTTTCTAGCATTGATTCATCAATGTAAAAGCCAGAGCGCACACAATTATTTGTTGCCATTCAACACCAAGCCGGTCTGTTGCTTTACCTACTCAGAATGAAATTAGTTGTTGCTTTAAATCAGCCATCAGTGACGAATGTGCAGTTTTCCACAGTTTTTGCCAATACCTCTTCACAGCCACAGGGCTATTTGTTGCTAAATAAAGATCAATATAGAACAAGAGATCCATGCAGATACTAGAACTTAGGGACATTTACTCATTAGTTCTGCACATTTGTGCTTGAAACAGATGTGGCCTTTGTACACAAGAAAAGATTCTCTTGCTATAGTCAAAGAGGAGATAAAGAGGGTGGAAAGAGCCAACACAAAAATAAAACAAATGGAAAAGAAGGAACTGAGGGTTTTGTGGCATAATATATGGTGATTTATATAGCCCCTTACTTAAAGCAAAGAACAGTGAGGTGTAGCTATGAAGAAGTGACCTCCAGTAACTCTAACTCTGCCTCACCTAGATACAGTACATGAAACTGCATTAAGTAACTGCTCTTTGTGCTGTTGTTGTCATTTTCATCAGAGCAAACAGAACACATGTCCTTCAGTGTTATCACTCTCCACCTGTGTTGCAGTCGGCAGGCTGTTTTCATCTTGTGTAAATTCTTCTTCTGATTGCATTTTTTCTCTTTTACAACACTTACAGTTGTTATCTTGTTTGAATCTATCTAACAATGATAAAATACATAGTCAGTTCAGGGGGCTGGGCTTGTAAGTGTAGTCATCCAAGGCTGGTTCCTAAGCAAATGTATCTCTTCCCTGTTTCTGCTGATGCTGTTTGTTTACACATGCGTAAGTGTTCGGCTTTATCACTGCTCCTCTGGGAAAGTCCAGCTAATAGAATTAATTTCATTTCACGTTCTGTTTGCATTTTCAATTGTTCCGTTTGTGTTCTTACGCACTCTGTTAATCCCTTCCTTCGGTTGTCTTTATCAAGGTAAATCCCAATATTTAAATGGCCTGCCTAACCACATTACACAGCACAACACACTCTACTCTCTCCATTCATCCATTTGCTCTTTGTTTCTCTGTGTGATTGTGACCTCTGCTGCGGCCATCCACAAAAACAAACATCCTACTGATAAAGGGGAATAAAAACACCAAAGGCTTTGCATTTAAAAATCTGTCTGCTGTTTTTCTTTATTTTAGCCTTTACTCAGCGCAGCCAGCCAGCACAAGTTGGCAGATCGGCTCTTTGGGTGGGAAGTCTGACTGGAACAGTTGCTGGTTTGTCCCTGGCACTGATAGCGCCTAACATTACGGCAGCAAGTGCACCTCAAAACTGTGTACAGTATGTGTGCTGATGTCCTCCAAGGTCTGGTAGTGGATTCTGTCAGAGTAAAAATAAATTACACACACGTACACTGTCTCATAGGCAGAATAGCCTCCATTTCCTCTGAATATAAAACAAGTTACAATCCTGTCCTTGGTGAAAATTCAGGGGACTGTCTCTTATCTGTTGTCTTGTGTTTTTCCATTAAAACCAGCCAATATGACATGGAGCTGGGGGCTAGGCTAGAAGTGTATGCAGTAGCATCTGTGTGTGTGTGTGTGTGTGTGTGTGTGTGTGTGTGCATGCACAGTTGCGAGATATTAAAATTAAAAAGTGGCTTGGCTAATCACCCTTTATCAAAAACTCCAATCGGCTTCTTTGCAGTCCACTTCACCGATCAGGCTGACACAGCCACTGAGACGCACTAATAACGTTGCCCATCCAAACAGAATTAAACCTGAAAGGCCTCAGCTATTGGAAAGATCCCTTAGGAACTGTAGCTAAAAAGCCTGGAACTAGACATCGTATAGGGACAGTCAAAACTGATTTAATACATGCCTGTGGTGCACCAGCCGAGAAAGTGCACACAGGGACAAAGCAATATTCAGCATTAAAATGACTGTTATCTGATTACATGAGCAATAATGCAGCCATATTGGAATCTGAATCCCAAAATGTCCATAATGTCTAGGCTCTTTGGTCCTCATAGCAGTGTTGTAGTATGAATAAAATGACTGCTACATTCAGCTATTGTGTAAGTCAAAGCCCATTTCAAAGAAATAAAGGGCTTTCTTTTGAAGTTCATGGGGGAGTCAAGTTCATTAGTGGTTTTGATAGAGTAAGAGGTGTGAATCAATCCTGAATCAGAGAGAGACACCGAGAGAGAGAGCTGAGCAAACCACAAAAAGGCTCCAAAGGGGCAGGTCTTTTGCCTCTCTGTCACTGTAGGTCACACATACACAAAACCACATGTCACACACTCACATATATATGCAGTTAATGTAATGATACATTTCATATTATTACAATAACCCATGTTTTGTTTTCCATCAAATTTTCTTTCTCTTACTATAATTACTCTGTGTTTCAATTAGCATGATTGTGGCAGGTTACAGTTATGGAAAATGTTGCAAACAAGTCATAGGGTCTTTTAAAATTCAGATAGGGCAGAACTGGTCTTCCAGTGTGATTACTTTCACATTCTGAACACTTTTGTGATTCCCAAAGGAGGTGTTGACTGAGGATATGTGCCGTTGACAACTACAGTTAATGGAGTGCCAAACGTTGCCTCAGTTCTGGAAGTAATTTCACCATTCACTTGCAAAGTTTCATCATAGAGAGGACAGGATGCATTCATTTGCCCCTGAAATCTACCAGGTGACATAATTGGCTAAATGACTCTAAAGTGTTTTTAAAAAATCTGTTAAATCTGTAAATCTAAAATGTTCACTACTGCATGTATGAACCTAGTCTGAGACAGAAGTGAGATAATCTGTTCATACTGCATTGATTCTGCAAATGATTAGCACTGTTAACTAAACGCTAGTATTGATATATTCATGACATTTAGCTAGCTGGTAGGAAGCTTACAGCTTAGCAGCTTTGCTGTTTTCTTCTATTCAATAGTTTCTCGTAGATGATAAATAAACAGTTTTAGTGATACAGTAGATTTAAATGAGCTGTCCTGGAATTGAAAGCTCATGGCAACTTAACAATAAATTACTTTTGAACATGTAGGCTTTCACTCAAGAGCAGTGGGAAATAAGGCCTCCAAGCAGGTGCATTTAGTCCAATAAAATAAACATGACTGGAAGCCACCTGATGAAACAGTGACAGTTTTATTTGCTGACAGGCACCATAAATCAGCTAAGCGCAAAACAGAACATAGGAGGCAAGGACAAGATGGGGCAGAAGCAGCATAGTTTAACCTTAGAGCTCCTTCTTCTCAGGTAGCATCAAACAACAAGTGAAGGTCCAGGAAAATGCAAGTTCACTTGCGCAAATCATTGTTTCATCAAGCAGCTTCCTGTTTCATAAAGCAGCTTCCAATCTCCTCTATTCTGTTTTATTCAGCATGAAGGCTGCAGTCTTGGAGGTCTCTGCTGAAGTGTTTCCTTAACCAGTGGTGCAGAATTAGTGTGCATGACACAGGCAGGAAATTAGAAATATAAAATACTTCCAAGATATGGCTTTCCTGGTAAGTCAAGTAGAACCGCAGCGCTGCACGACCTCAACTCTGAAATTCAATCAGCACTGAGGGGGTGTTGAGAGAATAAGCCACCTGACTGACAGTGCTAAAAGGGGTCAGGAAGTCCAAAGCTGCTGATCAATAAATGTGAGCAAGCATACACATGATACATGCCCGACATAAACATGCACACAAACACACACTCTCAGTCTCTCTCTCTGCAGGAAATATACCTTACTTTAGACTGTGTATTTACTACATCAGACCTATGATTGGGTTTATGTTATCTCCCTAAAGCTACTACAAAGCATTTAGCCATTCTCTTCTCTACATTATTAAATGTTCTTGTCATTATTTCTGATGACTTCTCACAGGCATTCCTCTGAAAATAGAACTCCCTAGTTCAGCGGCTCCCAAGCGAGAAAAGACAGACAGAGAGGGTGCTGGTGCTGGTAAAAGAGATGGGTGAGAATATCTGTAGTGGAGAGAGGGGAAATCTGATCAAATGAGCCAATCCCCATGTTTGGTGCTAATGATGAGCCTGGAGGAGAAGCCCCTATCCGCTCACCAGATATGTGTGATGATATGTGAGATGTGTAAGATGGTAGCTAGGGTGACAAAGAGATGAAGAGAGCATGGGAGCATGAGCCATTATGGGTAACTGCCTCTACTAAAACTTTAAAGTGATGCACTGAAGAGGCTTTACATTACCCTGAACAATTTCCAAAGAATACCATAAGTTTCTTGACTGATTTTTTTTATCCCTTTCAGGCAGCAAGTTCATTTCAGGGCAGATTCAATACTTGAGATATATCACATATCACATCTTCAGCTTGAGATCTGTCACAGTGAACAGCTTGACTCCTTTATTAGGGCCAGAATAGCGACCGTTGCAAGTAGGGTTGCTTAATTTCTAAAATGGAAGTACGGGATGTCGACGGCTCTTGTTTTTTGTTATGCGACCATGCAGTTGGGAGCTGGGACTATTTTCAACAGTCGCGCCAGTGGTGCATTTATGAAAACTTACATTTAGTCATCTGACAAAAAGAATTGATGATTGCTGTTTTCTGGGAATCTAATCTGGAAGACAAACGGCAAGCAAAGAAAAGGATGCTGTGAATTTGGCCATTTCTCACAGTAAAAAGGATTACAGTTCAGCAGCAGACTCCGACATTTTAGGTGCCAGAGAATTGAAAGTTTTCCTTCCTGCTTTCAACTGCACGAACATGCAACCGTAAGGTAACTTTTTAATCTAGAAAAGACAGCATCAGTGTCGTTTCAGTGAACGCACAAAAACGTTGTATGTTAAAATTCAAGTGACAAAGCCCTCTAGCAGCCGTATTAATAATAACTCATGTCTTTTGGGTGCAAAGAAGGAGATAGTGTGACATTGTTATAGAGCCATAAAGTCCACAGAATGAGGCAGTTGGGGTGGTTGGATAGGTCAACAAAATGTTGAACTTGACATGAGGGCCGCTGTTTGCTTCTCATTTTCTACCGACAGTCAACATTGGTTTCTTTTAACTGCGAATATGAATGTTTAAACCAAAGCACAATCTTTCTTCTTACCCTGATGAAGTCCTTTTTGTGCCTAAACCAAACCAAACCTTAACCATAGCATTGTCACATCATAAAACAGATTTATTTTTCAACAGTCTGATTTGTAACGGTTTTGCAATACACAGACAAATGATGTTGTTCTGATGATAGAGGAGTCAGATCAGAAAACGCATTTATGTGAATTTTGAGATGGCAATTACAAACACCATATTTTCTCAATTAATTAGGACACAAAAAGTGGATTTTTTTACTGCGATGGAAGACCTAATGAACTACATCTAGCAGCTTGCCTGGATGGTAGGAAATCACTCTGAAACATAGTTTTGAGAAAATGGTAAGCAGTAATGCAACATTTGTTAAATTTGTTTTAAATAGGCCAAAACACGGAAAAAAGTATAATTTCCAGTTGGGGACAGAGTAGAACCTTTATCTAAATTTAATAATGTCTGCCTGCAAATAACTAACTTTCTTTGGGCCTAATTACCATCTATTTAATGAAAGGCATTCCTGATTGATGTATGTTCACAGTGGGCGATCCATGATTCATAGCCATTCTTTCTTTGAATCATCATGTACTTCACATGTACGTTAATGAGTCATGGCCATAATTAGGTCAATGAATTATTCATATAGTTAGTATTCAAAAATGTATGCCTGCATATGATACCATTTGCCTTAATAGAATGAGGAAAGGATGTAATGAGTGCTGATTGTCAGGGCTTCAGCCTGGTTTTCTTATAAATGGGGCCACATAGAGCCAGACAACAAATTTCTGGTTCAATTTAGAGGAGAAAAAAGTAATTCTTGTTTTATGATAATGATAGAACTGATCTCCTTGACTTATTTCATATAAATGAATAGTCTTTTGTTTTAGGTTATAAACATGATTCACTTCCAGGCTTTAAAAATTTGCAACAACAACCTATAGCTTCAGTAGTTGTGGTATTAACTCTCACTTTTAATAAATGTTTTGCTATCTAACTGCCTAGTCATCTTAACCCTTGAGCAGCTGATCCAAATCCAATTGAATCCATAATCTCTTCCTGCGTTCTGTGCTATAAGGGCATACGATTCACGTGTTAGCAACATGGTGGAGCTCCCTTAAGCCAGTTAGAGCACTGAAAACTTCCTGGTCCCAGCATTACCTCCAGGTGTTATATAAATGATGGATATCATTCTGGTTTTCACTCATTCTACTTTCCCCTCATTCCTGGGTGATACTCGGCTGAGTTTCAAGTCCTGATTAAATAGGATAGGTCCCCTTTAACAATAATCTACATGCTGTCTCTTGAGACCTACTCATGAACAAGAATGCACACATGCACATTAAGGCACACGCCAGCAAGCACATGACCACACACATGCACAAACCCTCTACCTCTACCCTGGGACCAGCACCATTTCTGCCTCATCTCTCTCCCACTCTGCCCTTTGCTCCTCTCATTTTCCACCTGTCTCTGATCCTCTGCCTCTTTTACATTTCAATCCACTGGCTGTTCCTCCTTGTCCTGACAGGGGAGTGAGCAGAGAGAGACAGAGAGCGAGAGCGGGAAAGAGGGAGTTGTCCCCCTTGGGTAGCTAAGCGATTACCGTTTGAAAGATCCCAATCCCTTGCATCATACCTCTCACAGCCTCCTCTGCTCTCCCATTACTCTGTGGGAACCCGTTTCTGACTTCTCTGCACGTCTGGCTTCCCCCTTTCCTCTTTTCTTCATGTGTCCTTATCCGTCTATTCTTACTTCATTTATGACTCCCTTTGTTGTCTCTAATCCCACCCACAAGCAAGCCATTTAATTCACACTTGTGTTGAGTTTCTATGTTTGCTTTGTCATTATTCCTTGTGTATCTGGGCGGCACACTGAAATATACTGCAAACTGTGATCGGGTATTAAAACTGAAGAGTGATAGAAAACAACAAAATATAAATCATGTTGTAAGTATTTACAAAATAATTTGTGCATGCCTGTATCTGTATGTGCACATGCACACTTGCATTTTTTTAACCTATATGTGTGTATTTAGTGTGTCTTAGCATATGCTCTGAGCTACGTCAGGAGCCATTTTTGCCTGCGTTATCTGGCTGAGTGGAGTGCTGGCTGCTCCAGCAGCAGAGCCAGAGCCCACTGCCCACTGCTTAAGTGGAAGAGGACTAATCCCTCTTCTCAAAGCCCACTCTAGTAAACACCACTTCTCCAAAGCCACCCATGCACACCCAGCATGTCCAGTACAGCCATGGTACCCAAAACTCCTTGTAGGTTATGTGCAGCCTGGGGTTCCTTCATGAAGGGGCAAATTACTGAGGGTGCCGGATTTCATATCAAATAATTACCTGTACCGCGTTTCATTAGGAGTTGAGGGGAAAGAGCTTTTTGCACATGCCAGCACTCAACAGTTATTTGTCCCTCGAATTCTTCAGCAAGGCATGCCCATGTGCACTTTCCTGCATCAATATACCAATCTGCCACATTCATTACCCTTCATCTCCATGATAAAGGGAGGAGCTATTGTTATGGAAAATGTAGAAACTCCTTGTTAGAACCTCGGAAATCTGAACCCATTAACAGCAAGAACGGGCAACAAAACTACCAGTGAAATGTTCCTAAATGGGTTTTCATTTAAACCTAGTGGGGTTCATTTCCGAGAATTTTTTTCTTTTTTTCAATTGGGAAAATTATCTCTGGGTGCCTTCGGGGTACACTTTATTCTAATAGAAAAAGATTACATCTTGAATTAAAAAGTGCTCAGCACTGACCAATATACCAGACATGAATCAGGTCTGAGAAGAGTGAGAGAACCATGTTTCTTTTGGTTAAAGGTTATGTTTTGCTGCTTTTCTTTGCACTTTGTTGTGCACTGCAGAGACAGTTTGATAAGAACAGCCGTTTATAAGGGCTTTCTTGCCCCAGCAGTGCAACTGAAGGCCGTAATCTGCTTACCTTGCTGCCATGAAACAAGGTATTTAACAGGAGAAGGTCAGATGTAAAATAAAGATTTGCCATGTAGCCTGATGAGACTTTAAAGAGGAAATTCATCAAAATCACTGCTGTATTTGGAAGCCCTATGATTTTTCACCGTAAAACTTCCTTTATCCATTTTGGGTAAATTTTAAAGGTGGGTGGGTGGGTGGTTAGAGGGACAGGGAGGCAGATTGAAATTCATTAAAGTGAGCTTTGCATACACACTGCACTCTGCTCTGCATGGATGGTTGGCGCGCTACTCAATCAACTCGGTAAAAATTGACCGACACCATCCATTCCTCTGCGAGTCAGGAACAGTGTGTAATGTGGCATGCTTTTTGCATTATTTCAGGGTGGCATTGCTTTTGAGAGATTTTTTGTTGTAGAGCAAATTGTGCTATTGTCCGGAAGCATGAAAATGTGCCCCTCTGCGGTACTACTGGATCAGTATAGTTTCACATGCTTAACCATGCAAAAACAGGACATTAAATAATTTCTACCTATTACCAAATTATGGAAACGTGCATGCTGATTTAATTACCCATTAAAGTAAAATTGAAACTCCAACACATTATATATTTATTGATATGTGTCAATTTGACTGGATATTTAACTTGAAAACCTGCACTAGTACATAAACAAATGCACTATAAATCAAAGGTCAATAAAAGCCCATATGTGGCCAACAAATACGCCATTCAAAGAGTTCACTAACAAGTTTTATTTAATGCATATATTCAAGCTGACTGACATCTGACACTACATCTGCAGTGACCTTCTGCAGGGTTAATCAAAGTTCAAGTATGTTCAAATCCCAAAGAGGACACTGGTCAAACTGTGGCTTGAAGTTAGAATAATCGTTATGCAACACATGCTGACAAAGTAGGCCAACACATTATACAGCAGCCTGAGTAGAAAATGTAGAAGATTGAATGATATCAGAGCTGGAACTGTTGAGTCAGGATGAGACAGGTCCAGTCAGGATATGTCTAGAGGTTCCATTAGCAGTTTCCTGCACCTGCAAGAATGCTCCACACTGTGGCTGCACATCAATCTTTCAGGACTTCGGCGTGAAGGCAAGGTGGCTCTGGAGCTGGGTCACTGCCAGATGTAGCGCAGCCAGATTTTGAGCTGGTGCAAACAAGCACAGACAAGCTGCAGCAGCCAGCTGGGCTTGGCTGGTCCGCTCCGGTCTGGTGGATGGGCACACCAGAGGAGCTCGGCCTGTTTGTCTGTCTGCACAGCAACAAAACAGCGCGGCTCAGCACAGTCACCACCAATATTTTGGCCACAGTCAATGCATGCATGTGTGTTGGACGCTTCAGTAAACAACGGAGAATGTGGAGAGCTGAGAAGACTCCAACAACACCAAGCATGCTGGGTGAAGTGCTTTTCTTTCTGCCAGTGAGACCACATAGCACTTTGATCCTTTTATACTCATCTAACCCAATATACACAAACGCTGAAGCTATCTCAGACTCTCTGTCAGCTGTCAGAGAATACACTTTGACTGAGCACCGCCTTTATTTTTTTTTTAAGCCGGTCAGTCCACAAAAGCAGGAACGTTATTTTCTGTCAGAAATCTGTTATAGGTGTAACCCTCCAATGTTACTGTCAGGACAAACTAATGAGCATCAATTCTCATTCATCACTTTTCACTTCACACAGACACATACCTGCACACGCACACACATCAAATCAAGCTCCGCCATACTCCGGGACATACTCTACTACACAACAGGAGCAGACACTCCGTTTGCAGCTGATTCTGTTTGTTTCTCCTGTTTGATGGAGTTGGGTGTCCCTAGGGCAAAGTCGGAATATTGTGGGCAACCACAGAGCATAAACGATCTGAGACTTGCTTTTTAGGTTATGTTCACCATCAAAAAAGGAAAAAATGAGTTTACTTTTCATATGGAGGTAGTTTCAGCTTATATTGTACAAAGCACATCTCTGCTTGTATGTAGATTTTAGTAATAACACTGCAGTATTTAACTGGAACTGTTTTGTTATGGAAACCATTGTAATGCATTGTGCATCCTGACAATAATGTTCTCTCCTTTAATATGTTGATTTTTGCTAAGTTAAATGGGGATAGCATCCTAGAGTGCTATTAAGCCTTTGCATTTCAGAGTGGCTTCAATTAACCTTTTTAGTGATTGCACTGGTAGACACATTGGAATCCATTGTTAATCCAATAATTATTGTCTGGCGGATGTACTTGACTTCGCCCCATCAGCCAGCTAATTCACTTCATGTGGGTTTTTTTCTGGAGTCAATAATTTTTCTGTTTAGAATTGGTTTTGCTGTTTAAAAGGGAAGGCATTTATCAGGTTGTTATCCACACTCCAGTTAGCGTGCCAATGACGCAGACCCATGCAATTTACCTGTGAGATAATAAAATTTTAAATACCTTAAACAAAATATATGTCACTGTAAACCCAGCAGCCCTTTCTAATACAATCAACTGAAATAATTTAGGATAAATAAAATGCTAAATGTATATGACTTAAAAGTATATTAGCCTTTGTGTTTTGTAGACACTGGCTTTACTTCCTCATTGTTTCAGGTCTCAGAGACCCCAATGCTGTATGTGTAAAATACTTATTGCAACATTAACCATATTTTTCTTTTTTTTTGTGACCTTACGGTATAAAATCCCAATATGTGAATGAAATTAATGCAAACCTCAAACATGTCATCATCTCAAAATTATGTTTAAAAGCAATTCTCATGAAATTAGTCAGCAAGTATCAAAGTGATAAAACATGTTGGTATATTTCTGAGCTGTTGAAAAAGGCCTGTGGTCTCCAGGCCCTAAACACAACATTAGGGTTAATAATATTAAGTCAGTATATCTATTTCTTTTTTCCTTAAGACAAAGCTATGATTGCCTTAAATAGGAAACAAAAAAATGCCACTGTTTTTGAATCAACTTGAAATTTCTTACTGAATTGGTCTCACAGGCAAGATGATGAGTCCCAAACTATTATAATCTGCCTGCAATGCTCCACAGGATCATAAGAGCACTTGCCATCATAAGAGCACTATTTCCTGTCAGCTGCAGCATAGTCAGTGGACCACAATTTGAGCTATACTGGCCATCTCACAGCCTTTTAACCACTGGACTAAATTATGCCCTGTTGGTCCTACAGCCCTGACATTTTCCTGCCTATACTGTATGTTTACTGAAAACTGACATGTATAGGAAGGGAAATTATTCCTTTCAGTACAGTTTCTGAGTGACAACAGGCAGCCACTCACCCCTGTCCTCTTCTCACCATGTTATTTCTTCTCCTCTCCATGAGACCCATCTGTTGTTAGAAATGTATTTATTGATGACTATTTACTTCTCCTGGCTTGCTTTTGTGCCTCAATTTAGCCCCCAAGTCATTCCAGCATTTCAATGACTCTGGCACTCCAAAGTGTTTGGCTTCCAATTCAAATGGCCTAGTAAAAAACATCATGGTGTACCCACAGTATGTCTGGGAATGTGGAAACCTGGTTAATATTCTAACCAGCAACAGCAGAGTTAAATTGGAAAGCGGAGTCTTTTTAAAGTGGTTCATTTATCTTGTGTGAGGAGAGCCAGCCCACACGCCCACATAGAGAAAAGACTTACAAGGAAAATCCCAATCAAGCAACAGAAAAGCATTCTAAAGCTTTTGTACGGTCATTTGCTAAAAGCAAATTGGTCTCTGTTCCTGCACACTGTCTTGCAGAAACAACTAAAAAATGTCTCAAGAACTAGTGGTAATTGTTATGACGGAAGGTGTCTAAACCAGAAAAGTACAGTGTCTGCCTCATCTCATCATCAAAAATAAGCTCACGATGATTGGAGCATTGTTTTAAATTCTAGCTCAGCTACAAGACAATGAAAGATTGGAGTCAGAATCCAAAAAAGACGAGAGAATGCAGATCATGAGTTGGAACTGTGGTAGGTTTTTGTGGGTGACAGTAAAGGTTGAAATTAACACTGAGGAAACACACTGAGAAAATGAACGTGAAATTCTCTGCCAAGCAAAATGGCTCTAATGAAGTGAGACAATATCAATTAACAAGAGCGGGAGGAGGAAGAGAGAGAAGCAGAGGAGGGTACATGAGGGGTGGAGAAGGATCAGGAGCAAGAAATTAATAAGATATTATGATAGTAAAGGAGAAAGGTTTAAATTGAGGTCATAATGTAGGAAGTGAACATTTAAAAAAGATGATTTACACTCCATTGCATGGCTAAGGAGGTCAATTTGAGCATGACAACAAACAACTGTGTTTAATGATTTATCTGCCTAATCTGATGCAGATCATTAGGCAGAAGCCCCTGTACAACCAAAACAAGGCAAGCATAAAAACATCAATAAATCTGTTTTCTTTAACAAAACAACACAATTCTCCCATCTGCAGCACTTGCTAAGTATGTTTGGAATGGTAAATGGACTGCATTTATATAGTGCTGTACTACCTTACCGGAACAAAGCGCTTTACAATAGTGCCTGTCACACACCCATTCACACCTGCAAGGCACTGGCCTGCACATCAGGAGCAACTCAGGGTTCAGTGTCTTGCTCAAGCACACTTCGAAACACGGGCTGGGGGAAGCCGGGATCGAACCACCGACTTTCCGATCGGTGGACGACCCGCTCTTCCACCAAGCCAAAGCAGCTTGCTGTGATGAAAATAGTCGAAGCAATGTGGTGGTTGAATTTTTTTTTTACAGTGAGTGATCAGGGGATCAGGACGGGTATGTGGGAGCAGGCGGCAGGCTTTGAGGGAGAACCAGCCCAGCTGAGACACAGCCTCACTGCCGGGAAGTCACCAGCAAGACAGACACACATATGGAGCAATGCATGCTTTCCCATAGAGTGCAATTTGTGTGTGTGTGTGTGTGTGGACAGTGGAGGGTGCTAATGCTGGAGCCTGTCACATAGGCTACATTACAAATATGCATGGCGCATTGGGGCAGCTGGACCAAGCATGGGGCAGCTGGGTAATTTGGAGAGGTGTGGATAGTGGTATGTTGGTCCAGCTGTGTTAGCTGGGGTGGTAAAATGGGTTTGGGTTGCATGATAGAGTATGTGTGTCCATACATGTATGTCCACTGCTGTGCATGTACGCACATGCTTCTGCAAGGTCGGAAGCACCAGGGGCAGCTCAGCTCAAATCCTTGATGTAGACAAGGGGAATAAACAGGCCTGGAACTGAAATGACACTTCACTGAAATATTGATCATCTTCCACAGCAGAGGGAGAATGCACAGCGTACAGAAAGACACAAAGATAGATAGATGAAACAGAGCAATGCAGATATGAAGGAATAGGTTTCTCAACAAAACCTTCTGGCGGCGCACAGCATTACATAAGCATATTTTCTTTCCTATACCTTGAACCCTACACTGATAACTTGCTGGGATGTCAATAGGTGCTGCGTAATTTATTCTGATTGATTCAGTGTTGAAAACTCATATATGGAGGGTCCCGATATGTAGTATGACTTTAAATAAATAAACAGATAGGCAAACCACAGTGCTGTTGTAGCAGCTAGTCTGGGTACTCCAAACAAATAAATTATTCAGTTCACAATCAACTCACAATCTCAGCTACTATGCACACACACACACACTGCAGGTGTAGGTAGGAACAAAGATGGAGGAGTTGCTGAACCATTCACACTTCCTGTCATTTGAAAAATAAAACTTTGGGTTGTTTGGTCTTGTCACAGAAAAGGCCTTAAAATACCACGAGAAACTAAGGGGCTTTTAACAAATCAATTAGCACTATCTCCCTGTGATCCACCTGACTGTGGAGTGAGAGGGAGGGAAGAGAAAACTAGAGGCACTGGAAGGAGGGAGAGGACATGTGGAGGGAAGCGAGAAAGGAGAGGCTTTTGTTTTTCTTTTTCTCTGCTTCACTCTAATTAGACAGGCCAGTGTGAGCAGAATCCCAATGGCAGGATGCAGGGAGTAACAGATGTAGAGAGGAGGAATGAAAAGCAGAGAGGGGGGTATACCATGACACTATCCTGAGCCTTCACGATGAAGAAAGCTGGAAAGGTAAATATGGTCTTGTGCTGCAAGATGGGATGATAAAAAGTAGGCATATGTAAAACAGACAGATGGGGAGGTTGAGATTTGTTTGGTAAAAAGAAGAAAAAGAGGAAGAAAAAAAACAACTAACCAAACTGTGTGTGTCTGTTTGCAGACAAAGGGTAATTTAGGAGAGATGCTGCAGAGTGCAGCAAGCAGTGGATCCCCAGCCTGTCGAACTATCAAAGACCTTGATACTCTTTACTATTAATTGTATGCTCTTTTCAGAGTGACAGGCTCACTCAAAGGGCAACTGTTTCTCCTTCAGTCATACATAACTATAAGCTATTACATGAGCTCAACATGAAGGTTTTGGGGAAAATGTAAAGTCATCCAGATTGTTTAATCAACATAAAACAATGTTCACTGCTAACCTTTTTCTATGTAAAATGTTCACTGTTACCATTGTCCATTCTTCCTATAATATCTGCTCATGTCAAATAGTGCATGGTTATCGTTAAACTAAAAGTCCTTGAACTAAAAGTCCTTGAAATATTGGGGTCATGGCAACTACAGTATGGTAAAGGTTAGGAAACTAAGCCACTTGACTGAGGAAAAGATTGCTGTAACAGTGAAATGAAATGTGAAATATAAGTGAGGCAGGAGACAAATCTGAAACTGAGTCATGCAGCTGTACACTCACCCACCTCACACACCTTCACTAAATAAATGTCACACTACTTCCTGTACTGCCAGTTTTGCTATTGAATATAATTTTCAACTGCGAATTAGTTGCATAAGAATGTAATTTGTGGGAGATGGGGTTGCAAAGGAGGTGTCTTTTTACTACACACACACACAGACAATATCACAGACTAACTGTCAGTATACTCCTTTTGAAGCCACTAAAAGTCCTATGTTTTAGAGAAGTGGAGGGCAGGAAGACTTACTAAGCTGGGGCAGTAATAAAATAACCAAATTAAAGGTCCAGTGTGTAACATTTAGGAGGAGCTATTTGCAGAAATGGAATATAATATTTAATAATATTTTTTAAGTATGTTTTCATTAGTGTATAATCACCTGAAATAAGAATCGTTGTGTTTTCATTACCTTAGAATAAGCCGTTTTTATCTACAGAGGGAGCGGGTCCCCTTCCATGGAGGTCGCCATGTTGCACCACCATGTTTCTACAGTAGCCCAGAACTGAGAATATAACTAAATTAATTATCAAAAGTATTGATCTATGCTATGCCATAAATTCTGTCTACATACGGGAGATGACTATGGACATTCAATGACTGTGACTATGACATCAGATGAAGAGGTGATCAAAGTTGAAGATATGGTACTATCAACAGAATCTTGTGTATGTGACAAATAAACCTTTGAATCCTTAGACACATGAGCATTTTGTAACTTTTTTAATGAGCAACCCGCTCTCTTATCAACAGCAAGCCTGTAAATGTTGCTGTCAACTGTGTCAAGTTTCAGCATAACTATGGAGTAGGTATAAAAAAGCATCTCTACAGAATATTTGTGGAACAAATGGATTATATTCCTAGAGCTCAGCCTCATCGTCATAGGCCAGATTTGTCATTCTGCAGGATTTGAAATGTCTTCCTCCAAGCTCTTAAAATGGCTGTCCTTGATTTGTGCCACTATTTGGATAGCCAAGCATGCCTATGAGTCAGCACAGGGCTAATTTTTGTGTGCTGAGAAGAGGATTTCCAAACCGATACATTTAAGTGAACCTGACATCAACATTATCAAAGCAATTTTTAAATCAAAGATTTAAATACTTGAAATGCACTGAAAAATGTGCATCATCACATGGCAAACAATATAAGGTATGAAAATAGAGCAGTTCAACTCTTATTATTTATAATGACAGAAAAGAATCTCACACAGATTTTACAGGCTTAGTACAATGGGTGCTTACCGAGATCTAAGGTGGCTTCATCAAATATTGAGCAGCATTTCAAACGAAACTGTCAGACTGTTGATTGAGGATATCACACTTGAAAGTGGAATAATCCATCAACACATTTGAACCTGCAAACACTGATGACCCATTTCTTTTTGACACCTGTTTCAACATTTCAATTGAAAGATGCATTTTTAACCACATTCATCTTTCTCTTCCTGAGTTTGTGGGTAGTTGTGTCTACATTTGTGTGTGCTGTGTTTGTAAAACAAAGAGAAAGAACTTGGCTTCGTTGCAATGCTTTACTTTAATTCAATACAATAGCTGCAGAATGGCTTTGAAGGTCATAGTCCAGCACCACATTAAATTGACTTGTTTAATGGTGTGTTTTGGTCTAAATCCTGTCTCTAAATGGAGGCTAGCAAGCCTTAACAGTGTTCTGGAAATTTCCTGGAAGCCCCCCACTCTGAAACAAAGCTTCATTGCCACTGTGGATAATCCATCTGATTCAAGTTTTAGAAAGGAGCTGTAATTAAATTTCCTAACAACCGAGGCACTATAACGGAGGGGGATTGGACACTGAGTGGATTTGAAGTTCAGAGGAGTGAGACCTCTATAATGAAGTTTATTCATTTAAAGCGTATAGCATGCTATGAAGTATTGTTATCTCCCTTTTACCATGTAGTCACCAAATGACCTGACAAAAAAGAATGATATACTGTACTGTATGTGGTAGCAGCAATAATCCAGTTAAATATGAAACCTGGTGCAGATCACAAAGACGCAACACATGTTTTTTAATGAGGGAGGCAATTAGACTGTGATTCTGAGGGTCCATGTGCATGAGATTGTTAATTTCAATTACAGGATACATCAGTATCCACCTCAACTCTATTCTTCCTCTGTGGGGAAATTTTAGAAGCTCCACTATATTAGGGAGCATAACTGTGTTAGGTGAGCCTGAAATCAAGATCAGCAGAACCCAGTTATACCAATTAAAAGCAGAGAAAAAATATAGAAAAGATTGAGGATGGGAAAACAAACTCTAACATGTATGCAAATACGTTTGATTTAGTGAGCTGTATCCTTGGCCTGTAGACAGAGGTGATAGTGCCCATTTTTACATAAAGGAAACCAAGAGGATATCTTAGCATCTTGTTCATGAGTGCTGGTAAAATGGAGCATTTGATCAAACATAGTTGGAGGATTGGTGCTGCAACTGCTTTCATGCAGACATTGTCCCAGACAAAGTTTGCAGTAAAAGAGGCCTGAAGGCAGAGCTCTCAATTTACCAGGTGATCTATATTCTAGCCCGTACCTACTGCTACAAGCTCTGGTTAGTGACTGAGAGGATAAGATTGATCCTTAGGGAGAGGGTGAGGGGCTCAGAGTAGAACCTCTGCTCCTTAGCATTAAAAAAGCACCAGCTGACGTGGTTCAGGCATCTTATTAGAAATCCTAACAGATGCCTCTGCTTGAAAGGCATGTCTGACTGAGGGAGGACTGACTGGGAGAAGACCCAGGATAAACCCAGACCAACCTGAAGTGGTTTATATATATTGTCACACCTCGAAACACCTTGAGATCCTCCTGGATGAGCTTAAAGGACACCCTGGATATTCTACTAGAGCTGCTTCCAATACAATCCGGTTACATCCCTGAGGTCGCATGAACAATTTTCTATGTATATATTTATGTGGTAGTCTCCTGTGTGTGTGAATCTGTGTAGCTCTGCTGTGATGGGCTGCAGGTGAGCTTGATTGATTGAGTGGATGAGGGTGTGTGAGTAAGCAGATTGGCTCTAGTCTCCAAGATTGCAGTTAAAAGAGCTGCTTCACACACATTTAGGGAGAGGGACATTGCACTAGGTAGAGGGTGGCTGGTGGCTGGT
>CM022478.1:10133434-10229443 GCA_011952105.1 Coreoperca whiteheadi
AACATGCACACAAACACTCCCACAATTGCTATAGCAAGACAGAAAAACATCAACATGAGGGCTTCGCAATGGCAACAAATGGTTCAACTCCCTAATCTTTAGTGTAATGCCATTATTATTGGTGACATGGTGTCAGCTCAAAAGCCATGATATGGTGCATCACAGAGTCATTTTGTGTTCATATTTCACAATTGGATGGGGAGAGAGCAGCGTGCTTGAAAAAAGGAAAACAAAATTAATCTAACGAGCTTTTGCTTGTTAAGTACGTGCTCTGTCTCCAGCTGAATGACAATGACGAGGCATCCGCTTACCACGATACACATTCCATTGTGAATAAATGAATATGTGAGCACGCTGCAAAACAAAAGGCAAATGGAGGAATTAATTCAATGAAATAAAAAGCCTGCATTGCCAGATAAGCCACAAGGCTTTGCTGCCGAGGTATGAAAAATGACAACGTTTGTTAAGCTGCATGAATACTGTGGCTTGGTCTAGATGTGACAATCTGTCCATGCACTGTCCACTGTGGTAGGCTTGTATCTTCAGCCAGTTTCTTGCATCATTAATTCAGCATCTCCCTGGCACAATGTTTTGGCTGCTTTCTCTGCATATGGGCAAAGGAAATGCCAGGACAAACAGAGGTCAGAGAGCAACAGAAAGGGAAAAACTTTCACAAGAAATCTAACTTACTCTCACAGCATACACACATCCATAGTTTGTCTTTGAAAAAAATTGTTTTAGCTATAGGTTTCTGCAAAGTGAACCCATGTGTATTTGATGAATGCAAGCTGTGCTCTGTTTTGAAAAGTTTGGCTGAGACTAGGAGCTTAAGAATAAATATGTATTTATGTATGTTAAGTCCCATCTACAGTGGAGAATATCAGAGACGGAATCCATACCATGAATCAGATTCAGCCAGACCCAGAGCAGTGCATCAGAGCCAGTGGCTGCTCAGAGGGTGGGAGGCTGCATGTCCTGCCCCACTAAGGCCACTCGGCTATCAGGACAGCTAAAACAGGCACAGTGCTTGGCACCAAGCTACAAAGACCTTGGGCCTGCAGGGGAGTCCTGTTTGATGGGGAGGTGATAAAGATGGACAGTCACCCTGCCAACTACCTCTGAGTCATAAAGGAGGGACGAACGTTGGGGGTGGGCAAGACAGACAGAGCTGGATGGTTAGAGTATAAGCTGTGCTCTGTAGCACTGAATGCTGGGTAATTGGAATGGGATAGGCCTTGATGACAGTGAGAGGATTCGGCTCACAGCTAAGGGAAACATTTTCTACTGCCACATACTTCATTTCCTACCGTAACTATCCTGGACTGCTGATGGAGCCCTTGAAGTTGTTCTGGCTTTGTTGCAAACAGCACTGAAACTTACAAAGTGCTGCGGTGAGGGACGTAGGGCAGCATTCAGAGGTATATAGTATTCTTACTTCATAGAGACGACAAGAAAGTGAGGACAAGAGTTTACAGTATGTGACTTATCCACTGAGCAAGCTATGGCAGCATCGTCACAGCACGCTGTTTCGCCTGAATGAGCTCATATGGTGACCAAGATGGAAAGAGTCCTCATCACTCAGTGTAAATAAAGCCAGCTTGAGATGTGTGGAGTTTCCAGGAGAAAATACTTTTCATGAGCGAATTAAACTGATGTGAAGTTAATGACATGACCTTGACATTTTTTACCCACAGAAATGCATACCCAGGAGGTTTGTATGAGCAAAGTGAAGAAAAATTGAAAGGCCTATAGCATCTGCAGTGTAAATGTGTTGTCTACTAGCAGCTAAAATGGACACTCTGCCAACCACACTTTGAAGAAAATACACATTCTGAGTACTTTCTGAGTATGAGTAGTTTTAATTTTTTTTGTATTTGATTTTCTTCACTGTATACCGATGACTCAATAATAGATTCTAAAACAAAAGAAAGTATGGAAAGGCAAAAACGTAAGAGGCCACCTTAAAATGCAGTTCAGCAAATACCTTTTTACACTTGTAGATAAAGAGGAAAAACTCTTAAGAGCCCTTAGCTCCAGTCACAAAATGGCGGCGCTCTGCAAAAGAACCTCCACAGCAGAAGTTGATCTTCTCTTTGTTGTTTTTTTGCATTAAAGGCTTTACTGTAAAACAATTGTACAACTTTATTCAATGATTATGGTTAAAGTAGCGATATGGGGCCTTCCTTTGATTAATTTACTGTTTATCAGACCACAAATGAGATAAGAATAAGAGTGTTTCTGGGAAACAGGCCTCACTGATTACTGTACAAAAACAAAACAACTTTATTTACTAATTCTGGTGAAACTGGATCATATTTTATTGGAAAAATATTTACTGGTTTTCTCTCTAATGTCCTCTGGCTGCTCTGCCTCAATTCTCTGAGATTTTACGGAGTTTCCTGATACCAAACAGATCATCACCATCACCCTAACTCAATTAGCCTTGCAACTAACGTAACATCCAATTAGCTATCTGAACTGGGAGTGAGGAGGTTTTCAGGCCTAAATAAGGCTAAATAAACTATGTCGCTGTCATCAGTATACTTCATAAATCACACAGAGTTTAGGCAGAGCAGCCGGATGACAGAGGGAATACCAGGAAATATTTGCTCCATAAAATATGATCAAATGTCATCCAAATCAGTGAATAAAGTTGTTGTGTTTTGTTTTTTTACATTTCCTGCCACATGCGCAATGTAGATGTTCTCGCTAAAAGCCCCGAAGAAGACCAACTTCCACTTCGTAGGAAAGAGGTCCTATCTGTATCCAGGTCCCTCTCAAAACTCTGTTAGTTACTCTCTAGTGGACTGAAAAAAAAAAAGAGTGAATTTAAATGTATTCTATCTATGGCTCCCTGTTCTTCTTTCTAAAGTGTTTCCACAATGAAGTGAAGGCACATGGAAAAGGTATTTAAGCATGACAGTGGAGCAGGAATTAGTTAAAGCTACAAAATTCTGCTATAAGAATTCCTTCTGCTCAGTCACACAGCTATCGCTGTAGCTGGGCCTGAAAGTGACCTTGAATACATACATAAATATATGAATACATATGGGAATATTTATATTTAGATACACTGGTGGTCCATTCTGGATCATTCTCATATCACATGTCTCGGGTGGACACAAGTTCAACATTTAATTTCTCAAGTGTACAGTGAGAACAGCGTGCGCAGATATCAGTTGTGTTTACCTGAGCCATTAACAAGAGATTTTTCTATCAAAGGTTTAAAAATTGTACAATGAGATGTTCAAGAAAACATGTTCAGATCATAATTCCACAGAGACTGATAACAAATCTTAAGAGTGTCTCCAGTTCTGAAATTGAGCTGTTTAACACTTAGATACATAAAAGGGAGAAACGAAGTTATTATACTGTATCTTTTCAAATATATGATATAATTTCATGTTCCATGATTCAGTGAAAACTTGAGCAAAGTGCGTTTCTGTCTACCATAGGGCCATTTGATAATAGCACTTGAGGGCGCCAAAATTGCAAATTTTCAAATTCTACACAGTGGATTTAAAGCAGAACTCCTCCAATTTTACACATCAAAGTCTATTTACAGGTCTTGGGGTGTACTACTGCATAAGTGGAAAAAGTTGTATGAAGCCTTTTCTGGTTCCGGAGGGAGCTACGTGAAGTCTGATAATTGACTCTAGTGATGTCACTTGAGGAAGTGTCAGTTGGGGCTGAAGACTACAAATTTGAAAATGAAAAAGATCTCTGAGTATGGAGTTAGAAGATGTGAGCTTACCAGACCTCTGTAGCCCACTCCTCTCTGCTTGAGGTTAGTGGCTAGAGGCCACATTAGCTGCTACTAGCATAATGCTGCATTCCAGACAATGTCAGAGGTCAGAATTTCCCAGTTGAAATTTACGACTTCCGAACTCAAAACGTTCCAGGTGCACAACGTCAAATGTAAACACAAAACATGGGTGACCGTGACTAATGTTTCTTTGCCAAGTGTACACACAATTTTAAACTCTCAGCAGTGCAGCCCCCTTGCATATGTAAACGAAACAGAGGAGGAAACAATAATGCATGACCAAACGCCATTATAGACCTACATATCATTTTACAGCACTTTTATCCACGGAAAATATCTTAATATTCCATTCACTAGCCTAAAACAATACTGTAGTCTACAAATACATCCTACCCCCCTCCCCTATTAATTGAAAAGTGGCATACTATGTGTTTACATTGGTGCTGCCATTGTTGTGTGACGTTAGAAAACTGCTTCTTCATGACGTCGGGGTACATGAATTTGCTCCGAGTAGGAACTTCGACTTGAAGTGGCATTCCTTTGCACGTTTTCTAATAGGAGGTTGGACATTTTCGGATTCCGCATTGTCTGGAACGCACCATAGCACAGCCGAATCTCCGACTGAGCTGTCGGCAGTCGTGTTACATTGTGGGTAATGTAAGCGGCAGGTTTTGACGAGGAAGAAGAGCGGGTGGAATATAAAAGATATCACTGGTTCTGCTGTCCTGACTTTGATATTTTTTCAAAACCGTCCATCATGTATGACAATGATATAGATGTGCAAATGCTAAATTGGTGGAGTATACTTTCAAAAAATCGAATATGTAGCTTTACTGTTGTCTACTCTGTCGATACACAGTGAGATAATTTTATAAAGCGGTGTGTAAGAAAAAAAAAAGAATAAAGTGTTAAAGTTCATTCTTCACCTTGGAAACTTACTATTTTTTTCTAGTGTTTTCAATCACATCTCTGTTCCCTTTTAAAGGATGATTCATCTGTAAACGTTTTTTATATTTTTGGTAAAAATTGTAAATCTGTTTTATTTTACATAGAAGCTGCTGCATTGCCAATATTTAAAAAAATATACATGTATTGCTTCAGATGTGAATTAGTTCTCCTTTATGAAACTGTACATTTTGAACAACTGGATATTTGATTGAAACACTATCACATTAGAACATTTGGACAAAAAGTAAATATTTCGAAAACTTAATCATTCTTGACCAAATATGGTCAAAAGCATTATTTTTTTGCAAAATGATGAATATAGCTTTACTTTATCATTTAAGAAATGTACAGATACACACATGTAAGGATTGGGTAACTTTGTGTTTAATTTTCAGTTATGTGTAACAGGGTAAATTCTCAACACTACCTCCTTACAAGGTGATTTAATGTATTTTTAAGAGCTGTAGGCATTGATGTGCTTTATTTCTCTGTTCCTCTCAGTGTACCTCCTGCCATTTCTAAACATTTATTGAACCAAAGAAAGTTGACTCAGCATGCTTGCCCTCTCTCTACAGTGGCCTGCCCAACAGTCATGGAGCTACACATATTTACACTTGGGATCTGCCCTGCATGGTGCAACTACAGACTTCCTATATTAGTCACTACACCACATCGAGGCAGTTGTGGGTTCACTGATTTTCTCAAACGATCATTAACATTGATATAGTCCAGGAAAGAATGCACTCGATTCTGTACTTTCCCCATCAGCTCATCAGGGGACATTTAGTGACAGATCTGCTGCTTGCAACCTAATACATTAATCATCAAAGTTTGAATTGACAGCCTGTATGCTAATATTGTATAATTTCATTGTTTTGACCTCCCAAACATACATTTCCTTCAAATAATTCTCTCCACATCTGATACATTTTAGTCCACTCTGGGTCACCCAAAACATGAATTAGTTTTTGTTATAATGCTTCTGACAAAGACTCACATTAACACTATCATGCAGCTGAAACAATGGAAAGCATTAATGACTATAGCTATGACCTTTCACAATCTTTCCTCTCTTTCTTTTTTCACTCTGCTCTCTCTCACTTGGCACTGCTTTCTGTCCCTTATACCCATTCCATAACTATGTATCATGTCATGTCATGCATTCTCAGTCCACCACCCGCTACATTAACCTTTGCACATTGCACAAGCAAAAATCCTCCATAAAAATCTCTTAGAGGTCTCAAGGGGTGAAAGGCCATAAAGTGGTCTACAAGGTGTCTTAAACTTTGCCACCCTTTACCTCATATGTCTGCCTGATGTCCATTACAAAAGGAGGGGGCATTGCAGATACCACAGGCTTTTTCCTCATGGGTCCCAGAAGAGAGCTTTACACTTACAAGATCTTCACAACCCACTGACCGCAGAGTCCACCAATGCTCGTGTAAAGTCATGAAAAGACAGGATGCTTTAAATTATTTACTGTATGACTGCAGACCAGCTATGATGGCGTAAACGTTTGCAATATAAGGATTGTTGGCTGCACAGAGATGCTGTATCAACCAAAAGGAAAAATTCTCTTTTGATTTGGGGATGATGTCGTTTTGTCCTGTCTTTATTGTCGCTCATGGAAAAACTCACTAATGCCCTGTATTTTCCATGGTCAGAAGCTGCTACTTTCTCTTCGACTGCAGCCCTGCCAGTCACAGGCTCCCATTGTTGTCAAAAATTAATTAGAAACAGCTCGCAGATACACACTGCAGCTTAGACTGATGTAACATATCATGTTGAAAAGCATGTGTACCGTAGTTCAACTCTGGCTGAAAAGAACCAGTTTTGATAGCTGCAGTGATTTTGAAGTTGTAGAGGTATGCAACGAAATATATACCTTGTGTGTTTTCAGTATGACGGATTGCATTAGTTCAGGTAGCAATGTGTCTCTGTAGGCAACTTTTAATGGATTTTTGACAACAATAGGAGTTTGTGATGTCGGTAGGGAAAAGAAAAATATACAGGTGAGCAGACCGATTGTGGTAAATACATTGGTGGCTGTACATTCACAGGTAATAAGAATTTGGTACTGAAAAAAGCTGCATTGCCCTTATCATCCTTTAAGCTATACTGTATGTATACAACTAGAGATGGAACTGATACAGTAAATGTCTCTATAATATCGAGTACCAACACACAGAGTGGAAATACATTTTCGTTAAAGTAACATACCATTGTTTCTCAAATTTCTGTTCAATTTTGTTTGTTTGTTTTTGCTTTTAATTTTCTTCTTCATTCATGTTTGACATGCACTTTCCGTGATTATCAATAGCTAATTAGATTATTTGGAGAAATGTAATTTCTTGTTAGGACCCCCTTGCAGTCAATAAATGTGTCAAAATGTAAATTTTTAGGTTTTACGTTAAAATATGCAAACACACTTAAGGCTCCTTTTTCTTTAATTAATTTCATTTATTTAACTCTTGCAGCAGAATATCTTGACAGATTGTTGCACAATGTAACTCAGCTTATCCATTTCAAAGACAGCTGGTATCTGTCTGATTAACAAAAGGTGATCACATTCACCACACAAAATGCTGTAATTCAAAATAAGTATTTCCATTATTTATGTATATTTGCATGGAGGAATAATGTATAAATGTATTTAAAATGATTAGGAGATTCTATGACATTTTAATGAAGAGGAATCAAAATTTAGTCTTTACCACAAGCTCATAATTAATGTTACAATCAAATAATATCAGTAATATTAAAACAGGGAATCTAAAAAAGCAGATTTTTCCAAACATCTCCACCCACATTTGTGCAGCAGAAGTAACCTCTAAAGTCAGTGAGAGGGTGAATAGCCTCCAGTATGAGCAGGAAAAACCAAACTTGATCCAGCAGCCCCTGAGGCACTGGGCATGTGGCCTCACCAACTAAAGAGCACTAGTTCCCTCTCTGTATCATTCTCTCTGGTTCAGCAGCTCACTGTATACTGTTTTTAGTATTTAGCCAATAGTGGTATAGAGCTATACACCTTCTCCTCATGCTGTTTTAGGGCATTAAAGGTTTATTCGAGTACCTATCTCAATTATTCAAGCTGGCCATGTTCAGTGGTTGGTAGGAAGAAGTAGAGAGCATTTATTCATGGCAAAGTGCAGCTGTGTTTTAATCAGTGGAGGTTGCTAAACACGCAGTGAGAGAAGGTTGTTTTTTGTTTTTTTTAATGGTGAGATTGAGAAGGATGTGCTTTGTCTCGATCTCTCTTCCGGTCTCTTTACCCTGTCTCTCTCCCTTTCATTACCCTAACCATCTTACAGTAAAAGGAAAATTCCATCCTCAGATGCTCTTACACTGTTAGACATCATCAATTTGTGATGAAATGTGGCAATTTTCAATTTTTGCTTTGCCCACTGTGTTTCAACTTGCCTCATCAACTTCTTCTTCAGTCAGTGATTTCCCAGAATGACTTTAACCAGCTGTCAGAGAGCAGTGTCTAACAACAGAAACAACCAATGACTCCCTTCTTTCCAGGTGGGGCAAGGCTCATTAATTGCAAAACTATTGGGTGTATTATCACAATCAGCAATGCTAAATTTAGTTTATTATGTGATCTTGACTCAGCACATGTGCTCCATCTGCAAAAGCTTGCTTATCTGTTCAGCATCATTCAGCACTATTGTACAACAATGGAATAAGAAAATACTAGAACTCATCTCTGCAGCCATCCTTTAGTGCAGAGCTGCAGTTATTGTCTGCAGACTCTCAACCGACTGTTGGTTTTTAGTGTGAATAATCCGTTCCTTCAGTGTTGCCATCTAATGGTTGGTGTCTGCAAAGTGGCTTGGGTGCCAGACACGTGCAAAGATATTGCACCATGTACAATGAAAAGCCATAAAATACTAAATGAATATTTAACACAAAAAAAAGGATTTTCTTTGCTTACAGATTTTAACACAAAAACACACACACGCACACAATTTTGCCTAATACACCAGTATAGACTGGAAAAAAGTATACTATATTAAACTTAACTGTAGTATCCTAAGTATACTTCAATCTTAATATACATTTAATATACTAGAAATTCTTGCTTAATATACTATAACTGTGGAAGTAACACACCTAAAATAGTAATTTGAGTAAACTAAAGTTATATTTCAAGTATGTCTATATTAAGAACAAAAAAGTGTGGTTAAAGTGGGAATCCTACATTCATGCAGTGGAAAAGACAGGGACATTTCACATGTTAATACCAACCCTCACATGTGCGAGACACTTCACAGCCATTAATACAAGTTTGATGAATACTCTGCCATAGTAAAATGAGACAATCCCGGTCAAAACTGATTTTGATATTACCATGGTCGGGGTCGCTTGGAGAAACAAACTGAGGTGTAGCATATCCACCACTGTCTCACTCTTGATAAAAGGTGGTGGGATGATGTATTTTGGTACTATGTTCTGGCATTTAGGGAACAAAATACACTGATGAGCCCGATGGGTACAATAAAAGGTCAACATTTCACATTTTACAGTTCACAGGATGAGGCATCCTTTTACTGATTGATCCAACTGCATAATTTTCCTGCTGTTTGGAGTAAACAATAAACATGACCAAGTCACTTCTCTTTCTCTGCATACCCTCACCCAGTGCAGCACTTTTCACATCCCGGAGGACCTTACTGTCATACTGTCCTCATTAAACACCTTTATGATAGTGATGAAAGAAACAAAATGCCATTTAAGGAATACACCAGGACATAAATCAAAAGACAGCTCTCCAAAAACTATGGTGCGTTACACAGGTGCATGGCATCATTTATCACTCTCCTGGTCCATGGCCTTCTGACGACTTTAGGTTGCCTTGCATCACTTTCTCTCAGTGTTTCACCCCAAGCACAGTCAGCAAATGTCATCTGTATCCACTTTATCTCCAGCCATGAGCCAACCCATCAGAACAACATGTCACAATGCATATACAGCCACAAACATACCTGTATCTCCTTCAATGAATAGTAAGAGTGAAGGGAAACTGGAAAAAAATCTCCTGTCTAAATATAACCTCTTAGATTCAGTGTGAATGTACAGATCAAAAGTGATGTAGACTGCCTTACGTTTTTTCTGGCCATCCATCGCAGAGATGTAGACACACCAGATGATTTATGTTGTCTCCACACAACACTGCTGAGAAGAGTAAGACATGCCACTCTCTTTTTTATCCTCCCTACTATGAACCCAAAAAATAAACTGTGATTTTGAAGGCTTTCATTTTTTTCATTTACATTTAGAGCATCGCCAAAGAGTACAGCTTAGAGCAATGTTACATAAAGCTGCAATGCCTGATTCTCTCTCTCTCTCGCTCTCTCTCTCTCACACTCACACTCACACACAAAAGAAGTTGAGATCCGAAGACATTTAATGTGATTAGATATTATCACAGCAGGGATGGCAGCTGACAATAGTCCAAACATAAGCAATAAAGACTATTGTAGCCTTCCAGTTAAGGCTTTTATGTGAGCAGTTGTACAGCAACATTTTTAGCAAATGAACACACTATTAATTTAACATTCTGCAGTTATATGACCTGATCAGTCCATTCAAACATCATGGAGTGGATTTGCTTTTGAAGATGCTCCTGTGTGTGGATCAATGACAAAAGTTCTTCTTATAATTTGGATTCATTAAAGGCCCACCCCACCTAGCTTTGTTGTGGTTGACATTTCACAGTAGAATCCTTCCAATCTTCTTCCCTTCTGTCTCCAGAATCCCAAATTCTTCTCTCTGTTCACTTCTCTTTTTTCTAATCTAACAACAGACGGTAAAAACACAAATATTGTGTTGATCAGCACTTCTGTTCAGCATTACAATTTCTCAGATTGCCTACTGTGTTTCCATGCATTGTGTTACTGTAATCACAAAGGTTAGTAATTACCTCATGGATGGCAGAGTGTATTGACAGGAAATCCTGTAAGTCACTGAGATCGTCCACATTGTGTGAAATCTGCCCTTTAGAGGGACTTATATGGCATATTTATGAAAGGCTCATGACACTTTAATGGGTTGGCAATCAACATTTACAACAGCGTTTTTGTGACATACAGGTAACAAGGATGTATTCCAAAATAAAAGACTTCTAAAAAATAATAAATGTTTATTTTATGTGCTTGTAAATCCAATTTCATTAGAAAGTACAGTTCTACGGTTTTGGTCTCTATAGCTAATTTCCCCGTTTATGACAAATGTATGGGGGGTGAATTTTTGTGTAATTCGCCCATTTAAATTATATTAAGGGTTGAAGGTATGCATAATTAAGGACGTGGCTGCCTTAAGCGACAGGCAGGCGCCCTATCAGGTGGCTTGCCGCTTGGTGGTTCAGCAACCAGACCTCATTCGACCCACCTCAGCTCTACCCCATGTCCATTTTTGGATTAGCCGGAGTCAGGGACTTCCAAAATGGCGACAGCCGGAGCCACCGGAGCCGCCAACTTCAGAAAGGCTCTTCAGAAACATATGGGTGACGTCACGGACACTACATTCATTTTTTGTTTTTACAGTCTATGGACCACGCACACACAAACAAGCAAGCAAAAACTATTGTTTTACTTTAGAAAATAAAGAATAATCTAACACATTCACTCACATTCAACTCAACCACACTTATCTCAACTCCAAGGGACTTTGATTTAAAATTACTATAAAATGTTGCACAGAATTAACAGTCAATGAGGTTACTTTTGTATTATAACTCAGGTTATGCTTCATGAAAATAGTCATTAGTCCACTGTTTTTGTGCTATGAAAGCCCTGTACAAAGGGGAGTATTAGTTGTTCTGGTGTTGCTAGAATCACCTCTGTGCGCTTTAGAAAAAGGGCAGCCTTCTTCTGATGATGGAGAGAAAGAGAGAGAAGGCTATGTCTCCATGACCCCTTCACACAACACTGCTTATTGATTGATTGCCAGTACCAGGGCTAAACCACCTTCCAAGGACAAGTGGCTTCACACGCCCATCCAGCACCCACACACGCGCACACATATCAAGTCTCTCCAGCTTTTGCTTTGAACAGGTCTCTAAAGTACACTGTGCTCGCCTTTGTGTTTGATGAAAAAACTCAGTACAGGAGAAGCTTTTAAAACAAAGTCTCCCTATGTACTGGAAGACTGTAAGATGGCTCAAAAAAGTCAGAGCCTTTTGCTGCTGGAAGACGCACATGTTAAATGTATGTTTTAGATGACCTTTAAATGCAGCAATCAAACAGTTGAGTACATACGCTATGTAGACAGCCTTGTCCACATACTTAAATACATTATTTTCTGATTGTTTCACAGCGGTTACGTTCTAAAGCACAAATAAACACGGCCACACCTCACACACCTCCACACAACCCTGCGGGAAGATTTTGTGTGAATGCAGCTGAGGCCACATTTCATCCTGTCTAATGTTTATGCTCTGTATGTAGCTCAGCTCAGCCCCAGCCTCGGTCAACCAGACACACAGACCTGCAGCTCTTTATACATCCATGACACAGACAAAGAGCAGAGGAGCGAAACGGAGACAGAGATGTAACCTGGTCGCTATGTTTTTATAGAGTCCCGGCTTTAATTTTATGGGAAATCATACCATTGGTGATGCTAAAAATCGCATTATGCATGAAAAACCCTGAATGTGCTTTCAACTTTGTTGCAATAGTTTGGGGAAGGCCCATCCTTTTTTAACATGACCATGCTGCTGTGCACAATGCCAAGTCTGTATGGAAATTTGTTTTCCCAGTTTGGCATGGAACAATCAAAATATCCAGCAGCTTTGGAATGAAGTTGAACACTGACTGCAGAACAGGCCAACATTTGTGCCTGACCTCACTAATGGCTGAATGGGAGCAAATAGTTGCAGTCAGGTTCCAAAATCATGTGAAACGCCTTCAGAGAAGAGTGGCGACTGCATTTTAATGCCCATGTTATTGGAATGAAATGTCCAAAAATCCCACTTCGGTGTCCTTATACTTTTGCTGTCTATTAGCCAATAAATACAAGCAAATTACCTGCCTCAGTCCACAAGTGTTTGTCTGTCATAGGCGCTGATGAATGAGCCTTTGTGTTCACAAGGGACATGACTAAGGTACATAAAAAAGTTCAAATCAATGATTCCCAAAAGCAACAATGTTGAACGAAGAATTAAGTTGGCCCACAGACTTTAAACCTTAGCAAAAATGCTGACCTACAGCCTCTAACAAACATTTTTTTGACAATCAAAACAACAGCCTTTTTTTCACAGTACACTGCATTAATACATTACATTAATCTTTGTATTGACAGGCAGCCTTTATTTCCCTCTGAAAAATACTGTGAACATATACACAATGAACATAATCACTTTAACAGGAATACCTGGACTCCTGTATGTGTGTGTGTGTGTTAGCTTCACGCCTCTCTTTTAATTCTTTCCTTTTTTCCTCTATTCTTTTTTCTTTTGTAATCTATTACAAACAGGAAGATTTTTGTCACTGTACCGGTGCTTCCATGTAAACATCTACAGCAATCTGCGTGACCAAGCTTACACATATCACAGACCAATACCCAGCTATCCCACTGTCTGCTTAACATCCCCTTGCATGCCAGAAGGCATGTTTGAATTGTACGCATGCAAACACAAAAAAATAAAACATCCAGTGCTCAAGGGTGTGTTAATATATGAGTGGCGGAAGTGATGGATAGAGTTATGAGGTTATGGGTGCAGGCTGCAGGGCAGGAGGTGGCAGGGGACGAGGGGGGCTGAGGAGGGACAGACTGCCACCAAGCAGCTGTTTGACTCTGCTGGCCTGCCTTGTGTTATTTATTGCAGCACTGGTTAGGATCTCAGCATGATGTCTGCAAAGTGGGTCAGCATATTATCTACCTCCCTCCTTTACTCCCTCCCTACTTTGCTCCTTCCCTCGGTCACTATCACACTCCTCATCATGCAGCCCTTTCACTAACACTAACTCTGTCTGACATCTGTTTCACTACATATCTCACATCTTGTCTCTGTTTCCTTTTTTCCTTCTCACATCTCTGCCAATTTAGCCTCTTTTGTTTCCTCAAACTTGGCTCTTTTTCTTCACACCAATCTAATTCCTTTTATTATCACTCCACTCCCTCTTCTCCTGGCTGTCCCCTGACCGTCCCCTGATCATTGGTGCGTCTCTGTAGTTTTCCCCACGTAGCCCAGGCGAGAAAGCGAGGGAGAGACAATGGAAAATGGGTGGAGGTAGCCAGTAAACAGCAGGAGTAGGCTACTGCAGCCCAGACACCCAATGAGCTTCGTTAGCAGCCTTCCACTGTGATTCAGGAATCACATTAAAAATAATAAATGCGCAATGCTCACAGGAGGTACACTCACATGCATAGTCTCACACTCACTCACTGAAATATACACAAAAACAAACAAAGTCCCATGCTCAAAGGCTTTTCAACAAACACAAGTTCATGGACTCACGATTAAATCCCCCTGCTGTGTAAGAATATGCTCAAACATTCTCTGAATTTGCTATCTGACTTTGTGAATACTCCTCAGCGCACATGACTATTTGGATGTAGCCTGCTGAGTCATCAAGGTTTCTCTTAAATGCTTGCTGGGTTTGGTTTTAGACCTTCAAGGCTCGAGAGCTACCAGTTTCCCACAACTCTGAAAAGCAGGGCTGATGATTTGCAATCCCCTCTTCGACGGGCCTAAAGCCTTAATCAGAATCTCAATCCCAGCAGCCACTAGGGCATGGGCGGGGCACCAGGCTATTCTCATAGCCAGCTTGCTAGGATACAACACTTAGATCTAATAAAAGTGAGCATCTGTGTGTGACTTGCACCTGCTACTCAAAGGGGGGAATTATTAAAATCTATACCAGCACCTCTCCTCTAATCTTTCTTTCCCATTCATCCTCATTTGATGAGAACAGGTTCAATCTTTGCAGTCATTCAAATGGTTAGCAAACACATTAAATCCTTCCTCCTTCTCCAACAACAACAAAAAAAATTTTCCTATCAATCCCAGTGCTACTAAACAAGCTACGTTTAAACAGTTTTTCTCAACCTTTCATGTTTCTGGACTAACTTGGGGAAAAAAATTTTTTAAAACACATTGAATCTAGGCCATGCAAAGTCTGAATTTCATATTCTGCTTTTGAAAAACACACATGCATGTACATACCCAGCAGCGAGGATATGATAAGAAAATTAAGACACTCCAGCAACTCTTGCAGCTGTTAGTTTTTCAGATCCTCCTTCTTCTGCCTCTTCCTTTATTTTCCTACCCAAGGTTCCTCCTTCCCCATCTTCTTCTGACCCTTCCCCCTCAGAACAATACAGAACATGTGCTGGCCGTGCAGAGAGAATAGCTTTGGAGGGATTGCAACCAATTAAAGGGAGCACTGCTACACTTTGAAGAACTGCTGCACACAAGACAAAGCGGTATGTTTGTAATCTAGCCCAGTGTCTCCTCGCTGGCCCATTCTCATCAATCCTGGCTACAGCAGGTGGCATAGGGGCAGGGAGGAGAAGAAGCAACGCTTTGCATCAGGGTCACTTCATCATCACCCTGCACCAACCTACCACTGCATCTCTCACCCTTATTGCCTCATCCACATAGCGTTATAAATGTCAGCAGTGCCCACCCCACGCTATGGTCCATGCCCATATACTGGGAATCAACCCCCTGGGACTTGATATATGTTTTTACCCTTCTCTGTCCACTCTTCTGGTACCCCGGAGAGCACAAAACTGCACCCTGCAGCATAATGGGCATCAGACATCGGGGCTCACTCATTCTGCTGTGAGACTGTGATGGTGTTTATGGTGACAGGCATTACAGGTACTGGGCCTCAGACAACCAATCAAAACTATTTTTTTTAAGAATTTCACACATTTTCCCCCAAAACAACTCATGCTATTCTCATTGTATCCTTGAGAAACAGTATAATTTGTCAGCATTCTTATAGCTTCAAATAAACAAAAGCTGCTTTATGTCCTGTGGCATAAACATGTAAGATTTGTCTTGACACTGGCTAGCCCTGCTTGCCCCTAGTGTGGATAACATCTATTGAAACAGCAGACCTGCAGGGCTGTGAAACAGCAAATGAAGCCCACTGCAACAATGACAGAAGATTGTACCCAGTTTAGACCTACTAGCCATGTGTTACATGTCCCATTGGACCACTGCTCATCTCCTCCACTCCTCTCCTCTCTGACATTTACTTACTGCATGCCTGCATGGACAAGATATTTCTTAAGATATTACACATCTTAAGAAATATCTTGTCCATCTGTCATTTATTCATCTCTTTCATTCTCCTCAAGGGCAATGCACATTTTTATCCTTTTGCTTCTGACTTGTGTCCTTTCTTTTTTTCCTTTTCTGCAGAACACCCTGGTCCCCTACAGAAAGGAGTCCGCTCTTCGTTTTGGCCTTCATTCGTTGTCCAGATTTCACATTCTATATCAGCATTTTGCCTGTAGGACTTTTGGATGCAGATCAGTTTTTGGGGTATTCTTACTTTTGCTGAAACAATTAGCCATTCATCGTTTAGTTGATCGACAAAAATGTGATGATTTCCTACTTGATATTATTGCGAAATGAATCTCTTTGGGTTTTGGACTGTGTATCGGCCTAAACAAGCAACAAGCAACAACGGAATTTTCAGTATTTCACTGCATTTTGTTAGTATTTCTATTATTTTCTGACATTTTAAAGACTAAATAAACAATCATAAACTAATTATACAGATTAATCAATTGTGAAAACAACTGTTGCAGCTGTAATTAAAACATACATGCATACTGGACATGTGCAAGCAAACGCACACTTGCTGTGAGCTGTGCTGGAAACCACTGCTTATGCAGGTCCGTAAAGCCCACTAAGACATTGTATACAGTATTGGACTACTGTATACAAATAACTTCAACTTGACATATTCTCCAAGTGCAGTTCCTCACCTGTTCTCCAGACCAGCTGAATAATTAACATTGTTTTCCTCTCTCATGTTCATTCATATGGATGCCTTTGTGTATGCTCACATTTTCCTTCCTTGCACTGTCTAAGATCCACTCCTAAATGTGTGCTTGCTTAGGCAAAAGTTACCTTGTTGGCGAATTGACTTAATGTCATTATGTTACATGTTGCTGTGTGCTTTATGCAAACTCTGCTGTCAGGCTTGGACGGTCTTATAACAGTGACAGGTACTGAGAGAGACAGAAGGAAGAAAATGAGAGACCAGGGCCCTGCCATCTCTCTTATTATCACCCCCAGCGACTGCATAAGCAGCCATCTTGGACCACGCAGGCTATGGACACATGGCATATTGATGGCTGTAGGAGGTAAGAAAAGATTTAGAGACATGCAGGAACTGCATCGTCTTTGTCGGCCCCATGGACAGCTCCACAGAGGATATGAGGCCCTGTCCTTTCATAGTGCTGAATAAGGATTGCAATGCTTCAGTCTTCATTTCAGTGAGTCAGTGATGAAAAAAAATATGCGTATGACAGAAATATAAGTGTATGAAAGCCTAAACCAGCTGTGGCCTAAATGTGTCAGGTTCAAACATCACTATGTGTATTGAACAAGGAATAGAGCATAAGCAGGAAAAGCACAGAAAAGCTTTATGGGGGTGACATCAGCCTAATGGAGTCTGAGAGGCAGCTATGTACACCACGTCCTCTCGGATTGTTCTAGAGCTTTTCTCTCCCTATCTCCCTCGTTTTCTCCTCCATCCCTCAGTTGCCTAAACACACATTTCAGAGCTATTAGAAAATGTCAGCTGGAGCAAGCACACAGCATAACACTTGGGCGCATAAATATTGTCTTGGCACCCATATTGCAGCACACTTTACTGCTATTATCCATACTGTAACATTTAGAGTAATTTCATTCTTATTTTCATAGTATGTTTCCTGCTTGGATCAGTTAAAGTCTCAGTCCCCCATTTCATATCTGTTCACATCTCCCCAAATGTGAACTAATAAAGACTATTGTCCAGCTTCATGTCACTTCATGTTTTAACATAATTTTTCCTTGTTCAACAGAGGCCAAAGGTGTTACAACCACAGCTTGTACCATAATCCACTACTGTATATTCTGAAATGGCTCCCTCTTTTTTCTTACTTTACCCTTCCTCTTGTCTCACTTTCTCACCTTCTATAGCTTTGTCTTTCTCTCAAAAACACATGAACACGTACATACATGTCCTTACAGATACCGCCACCATCACCATGACTACCACCACACACATACACACTCACACACAGTTTTTCTCCTAATGATGTTAAGAAAATGCACATTTTTAATAGGCCAAACTACAGCCAGCGTGTTCATGTAGCATTTTTCTCATCTCATTAGTATCTCCCTTCCTCTGCCTACGTGAAAGAAAGAAAAGAAGAACGCAGACTGTGTATTGTTTGGTGCCCTTGATGAGGCTTGCCACCATAAATGAAAAATAAACATGTCTGTCTGGCTTTCTTCATTCAGTTCTGACATCAACTACAAAGCCCCGTGGAATAAGGGAGAAAAGGAAAATTAGCTCCTCTTGACATGACTGTGGAAACTAAACTTGCAATTGATTGTTGTTTGCCTTCTGTCGCACAAAAAGCAGTTGTCTTGTCGTGTATGGTTCTAAAAAGCTCTGTCCACAGAGGGATGTATGACAAATGCCACTCGGCTCAACACAATTACAGAGGCAGGCTCTGTCTGCACACCAGGTGTAAAACATGCAAACTGGCACTATTGGCCGGGAGGCATTTCATGAGCGCAAACTGTCAAATTTAATAATAGAAAATAAAAACAAATACAGAATGAGTGAGGCATTTTATGTGTCTCCACTGTTGACCAGTGCCAGTAAATTAGCAGTGCTCAGAGCAGATGAGTCTAGGTTGGTCTGTTTACAGTTGGTGTGGTTGAACAAGTGCACTGTTAAAAGAACATAAGGACCAGGATCACTGCTAAAAAAAATGTCTTTAGTGGTCAACAAGGACATGCCGGCATCAGACCCTTTGATACATGCAAAGCAAAAGGTAATGCATATAGCTTATTGGGCTACTGCTGTGCCATTCTTTGAAAAACATAGTGGACATGCATTTAATTTAAGTTCTGAAGCTCGGCGTGTCTTTCTTCGTGGAATAGAAGGGCCAAGTTCAGAGAGACAGGAAGATGAGTGGCTGGGAGCAGACTGGGCAACACCAAAGAGCTTCCAAACAATAATGGCTGAGTGAATAAAATTGAAAATTATTTTTAGATATATTCTCAGTCCCCAATGCTTACATTAATACACCAGAACATGGAAAACAACATAGTGCTCAGAGTATACTGCTGTTTTATTCAACATTGTACCCTATAATCTAATTATTTCTTGTAGAGATATGGAATATGTTGACGTAGAGCTGCACAATCACTGTTAAAATGATAGCAGCCTCAAAGAGATTGTGATTATTTAATTGACAAAATACTTTCATCATTTTAACATTTCCCTTAAAAAAATTAAATAAAACTTACTTCAGCTGTATAAGTCCTTATCTTTCTTAACATTAAATCAGCTTCAAGCTAAATATAAATAAAACTATTCTCAGTGATCGTTCCTTTACAGCATGCCACCAAATAAAAAGGATTCATCCCTGAACAGAATATGTGGTTACAACTTGCAGGTTGCCTGTGAAGTAGAAATGCTCTCGCCTGCAGCTGCAGCTGTGTCTGGGAAGCACAGACCGGTTAATCACAGCATGCTCCAAACAAATGGCTGCGATGGGTCAGACAGTTTACCTGTAGCCTGTGAGTTTACACAAAATATATCAGACACATAAAGAGCCAATATTACAGTTGGCGGTTGGCATAGAAATCACACCATATTTCTTTATATTTGTGAATGTTTTTGATGCCACTATCAACACATCACAATTTAGATTATGGAAAAATTAAATACATCTGGACTGAGACTGTGTGTGATAAGGAGGCATGTATGTTTTATCCGGTACCAGCGTTAGCAGGCATGACTGCATACTATACCCAATACTGTATATCATATAATCAGAACTATACACATGAACAGATGCTGACAAGAGGTCTGGTGCAGCAGTGCAGGATAGAAAAGATTAAAAGTGAAATATATGTGTCTAGATTTATGAATTACAGTGCATCACCCCATGAGAGGGCTGCAGAGGGAAACGTAAAGGAGGAGCCGGGGGTATTGCTGGCAGATGTGCTGTGCAGCAGGAACGCAGGTGCAGGCCGGTTTAATGAGCAAAGGGAGGCCATGTGGACTAAACTCCCTCATCTGTTGCCATCACACCTATGATGAGTCCATTTTGGGGTCGGTTCCGCTCTGTTTACCCCCCTCCAGGACAAACCAGATTCCAAACCAGGCCATATGGAGTCCAAGGCGAGATAGTGGCACTCCTTGGCTCTGACCTGTTGGTAATGAACAACTGATGTGTAGGGCTTGTGCTTATTTGGGATGCTAATGCTGATATATCATTAGGAGAGTAATGAAGAGGGTAGGGGATCAGTTGCTTTCAAAAGAGCTGAATACTGTATATGCCCTCTCAAAATATACAGCAGCAATCGAGTTTATCATAGCAGGAGAGTAAAACACTGCACATACAAGAACGTATGGTACAGAGGGTTCATAGGGTACAAGTTGAATGGATTTGGATGTTGCAGCAAGGTAAACTGTAAGCTACTATAATGTGTGCTTGGCTTTTATAAATTCAAGCACAAGGTGGTTAAAAAATGGTGTGGCTGGGGCGTGGTTAGCTCAGTCGGTAGAGCGCCTGCCCCCTGTGCGAGGCCACAGTCCTCACCACAGCGGACCTGGGTTCGACTCCGACCTGCAGGTCCCTTGCTGCATGTCATCCCCCTCTTTCTCTGTCTCCCGCTTCCAATCTCTACAGCTGTCTCTGTCAATTTAAGGCATAAAAGCCTGTAAAAATATACTTTAAAAAAAAATGGTGTAGCTATTGTGGGATGTTTCAATTATAACCAATTATGTTACCCTGTAGGGAACTTGTTTGTGCCCAACTAGGTCTCTTTTCCTGAGGCTAACTTTCAAACTTGCAGCCAATCGAATAGCTGTCTAAGGATTACCTAAGATTATAAGATTTTCTCCACACCTTTACAAGACAGGGTTCTGGCTACTTGAGATAGATAATCATGTAACACTAAGATACTGTACTTCTCCATGGAATATGAACACTGTTGCATGCCAAAGAGGGCAGAAGAGTGAAAGTAGCTGGTGTGTGTACACACTTCTGTGCCAGCCTCTCAGAAGGCTCGGAAAGTAATTACAGGATTCATAGTGGTAATGGAAAATATATGTCATGCACTCAGCCATGCTGACTAAGGTTTGAAATTTGCAATCAACCTCAATTTCCCATTTGATCCAGACAAGGCTTTTGTTGTGCCAGTGGCTGATGCAAAGCTAAAGGTATGTGGGCACAAGAGCTGACCTGGAGCTATCACTACATCTATTGTTATGCTGCATTGAATGCTATTTGTTTTGCTCTGTTCTGATTTACTGAACAAATATATCAGCTGTAAGATACTGGTGTTCCATCACTGTTCCGCTTGGGGTCACAGGGACAAATGTAGGACCAGCGGTGGGCCTTCAGAAGCAGATAAAACTGTATTTGCGTTTCTACCTTTTGAAGTTCCTCTTGTCTGACATGGCAGGTACGGATGGGTTGCACAGCAAATAGACTTAGCCAGGGCAGGGCACATGTGGGAGATCACGCATGGGCATGGGCAGATGAAAGGTTTTGGTACCCTGCTTTTGACAACAGCAGTCACAGATGTCTGCTTTGATGGTGGCACCCTATCTTCAGCACCTGCCCCATCCTGCTAACCTTCTGGCATTCCTGCAGAAGAGAGAATCACCATCTCTCTCTCTCTCTCTGAACCGTCAGCAGCAGCCCTGTTATTTACCACTGATTCAGCTAAGTATCCAATTCCTTGTACTATATGAAGCGAACCTTCTGATCCCAAGCATCACTGTTCATTACCATCAGCAATTACAGATATCTGAGATTATTACACTGGAATAGAGCTGGAGAAAACTTGCACATGATTGATTACAATGACAGTGAAATTCAATGAGAATCAATGGTTCTTGGTTATCAATCATTTATAAACATCATGTCTTGTGTCTTTGTATGTGTCTGCGTATCAACATCATGGACTGTGGTTCTGATACTGTTGGTTATCAATTTGAATTTGTGTTTAAGTCCATTTCAAATGGTATTTTCTATCAAATCTCGAAGTCTCTGGCACCAACTAAAAGGGAGGACTGGGTTACATTGAACTTTGGGAAACACTACCTCATATTTTAGTGCTGCATGGACTAAATACGCCGTGGGCCCTTTTATGTAAGCTGAAACTCTCTCTGAGTCCGTTTTGAGAGGTTGAATTTAGTTAGTCTCCATGGATCCAAAGATGCCGATAAGATGCAGGATCACATGGACAAATGGTCCTGCCCTGGATGGGATATGGGGAGTCACATGAGAGGAGACACTGCAGATCACTCAGGCCAAAGAAATGAAAGCAGCCCTGTGGTTTGCATCCCTTTCTGCATTTGACCTCTGAGCAGTAACATTGTATTTACAACAGATGGCCTGCATGCGCCTCGCTGCTCGTTGCTCACTCAGGTACCATCGCTGTCACCTTGTTACCCCCGACTCACACACAACTGTCACACAGCCAACTGACAGGGCTAAGAGCTGGCATGTGCCCAATAGCCATGGGCCCACCTCAGTGCAGCTGGGGAAGCTCTTATACGACTCACTTGAGAAAGATCTTGGTCAATACCCTCGACTGCCTCAAATGCAATGCAGGCTTTAACTGTGTACCACAAATAATGCACACCTCTGTATGACTCCTAATAACTCATCTACAATGATGTCTGCGCTTGATTATGGTGATATGATATGCATGTCTGCCCCCCTACTTTAAAGCTTCTTGACTCTGTTTATCACAGTGCACTGTGCTTTATCACATGTGATAAATTCTTGTCTCACCATTGTATCTTATAAGGTGGGATGGTCCTCTTTAACCAACAGAAGGGAGTTGCGACTATTTTTTTCTAAAAGGCACTAGTGGGAAACCTTACCCCTGCTCTTTGATTATGCCTAAAATCAGGATTAGAGCAGTAAATACAATAATAAACATGTCAGGTCAAAGGATATTTCAAGTTTAGCTAGCATGTTCAAACTGAACTTGGTTCAAACATGTTTCACTGTACTTACAAATGGAAGAAATGTCTTTTGTGTATGTAAGCTTGTGCTCATGAACACTTGGTGTGTGTGAATCTCTGCATAAAGGATTAACCAACCATAAGTTCAACTCCAGTATTAGTTTCCAAAATGCATTCAAATACTGTTTTCTGACTAATTACTTACACTGTAATTTTACATTTATATCATAAAATAGAGGAACTTAGGTTGAATCATTTCAAGTGTTAGAAGTGTGACATTTTGGATACAATTATCAAACTCAATCATATTGATTTAGGCACAGTGGGTAGTGAATATAAAAGGGTATGGGTATAAATATGCATACGAGTGAAAATGCTACCTTTGTTTGTGTTGTAATACTTTGCTAGTGATCAGAAGTAAAACAAATCCCTTCACTGTCATTCATCTGCCTGTGGCATAATTATCAGCTTTATCATTACTGCAGGAAAAGAAACCTTGCAAGCGAAATGTGATTTATGTCAACAAATGCTGTGTTTGCTCTTTCTAAGATTCAAACCCTTCTGTCACCCACTCACCTCCTCCCTGCCCATCACCCCACCATTTCCTCTCTGTCTGTCAAAGCAGTAATATGCCCCCTCAAGAGATACATACACATAGTCAAACATATGGACACGCAAATACATACCAACCCTGGGCCCTGCAGCATTTTAATCTGCAGATTCACGAGCGTGGAGAGAGAGACAGAGAGAGAGAGAGACAAAGAGAGAGAGAGAGATACATAGCTAGAAGAAGTTTTGCTCACACTAACAAGCATAGAGCCTCCAGCACAGATAAACACAAAATAAAATGCTACATACACATATGCAGCCACTTGAAAGGAAAGGGGTCTGTGAACAATTCCACTTGAATGTTGAGAAACCCAGGGAGCTCTAACATGCACTGTGCATTGATACATATGCATTATTTAATGCAGATGTAGCTCAGTAATTTACTAAATAGATGTAGCAGCACTTCTTCTCACAGAGCCATATGTGAGTGTTTCACTCTGTGGGTGAGAAAACTCAACTATTAGTTGAAACTGTGGATCAGACTTCTGATCCATGTTTGAATCACCACTTCTACCACCTACACGAGGTGTTGGGTTGGTGAATAAAGCTTAAAGCCGCATTAATCAATAAATCAGGTATTGCTGATAAAACTTGGTTTACTGTTTCATTGTTTCCTCCCACTTTTAAGCCAAAACCCACCACCGTCCAGCTGGCTCTGGCAGACTGAGTTGTAAGGCTATGTCTAATTAGTGTGGTGCATGACTGCATCAGCTTGAACAACTGACTATGTCAACAAAGCCAAGGACCTAATATGGTGTTGTTTTCGTGCAAATGAAAACAATGAAAATGACAATATAACAATGATAAAATTCTTTATCTGTCTGTCAAGTCATCCTCAAGTGAGATTTTGTGTTGCCTCCCGCCCACATCCTGTGTTTGCTGCAAAACATTTCCTCTTTTGATGTACTCTCCCATCAGTGAAGTCGGCAATGGAGAGATGGAGACAGGAAGAGAGACTCTGACATGTACGTTTGCAATCTGGTGCCTCTTCACGGCTTGTAAATACACTCAACTGCTCACATGCACGTGGACGAACAAATGCTAGTGGGAGAGGGGCAATAGTGTGAATACCTTTTAGGTTATCAATAGTGTCCTCATTGACATACATCCCCACAGAGGGACTGTAGTAAGGTAGCTCAGATGTGAGGGGAGGGATGCTTTTAGTGTGTGTGCGTGCGTTTGCAGTGTGTTAATGTCAACACAGAGTGCAGAGAGTGAGGCTCATTGTATTTGAAGACGTCAGAGAGAGATGAAAGGGCTTTATCTTACTGATGCCCCCCCTCCCTGTTAACCCTCTCAACCTTTCTCTCCCTCCATAATCCAATGACGTGCCTAGCTTTCTCCCCTTTTCCTCCTCTATCCACACACATTGTCGTATTGACATGCATAGGGCATATCACTCTGTTCTTTAAAGGAAAATGGATTTTGCAGAAGTGAGTCCTGAAGTATTTTTGCCATGTTGAATGTCCCACAGGGTTTGCGAATGGATAAATCCCCCACCCCAAACACACACACACACACACACGCGCACACGCACACGCACACTCCCAGCCTATCACACACAGTTATTCTTTTAGCACAAGCATCCCAACCACTACTGAACACTGCCTTCCAAAGACATGTTTACTACTTCATGGCATGCAAAGGTTAAGGTAAAGGTTACCAAGGTAAAGATGAAAAAAACAAATCTGAGACATGCCTTTAGTGCATTCATTTGTATCATTTGTCCATTCCTTAAAATCCTTGCTCTGGTGTATCTTTTGGCAAAAACACAGTTGCACTTGTGAATGGGATGCTATCAGGATGCAGAGCTGAACTACTGCAGAATTGTGCAATGGGAATTACTGAGTAGATATTTCAACAGGCAAAGGTACCTGAATGGTAAAACAATTTACATCAAGTGATGTACATGGGTACTTTTTGGTTTGCATTAAGGCGTGTTCACACTGACTGTGAAGCAAAGTATGCAAATTCAACCTGGGAGATGTGAATTGGCGTTACAACTCCAATGCATACACGTACATGAGACAAGAAAAAAAGGAGAGGGTCTTGAGGAAAACAAAACACAAAAGAACAGGAGAACCTGATAAGATCTGAGATCCGTCAGAGGCTTAGCTGTCACTCAAACACAGCACAGAGACACACAACACACACATGTTCAATGCATATGCCGCTACCTAGCATTTAGGTCAATGCACTGGGGGTCTGCCAACAATTCCTCTCTACCTTCTCCCCCAGTACAGATGAGACAGTCTCAGCCATTAAATTACTCAGTCAGTAAAGAGGCAATGGCACAAGGGTAAAGGAGTAAGGGGCAGAGGATGGGCCCTCCTCTTCAATCTCTGCCCAACTCCAAGCTGGATGTCCTATATTCAGCAGCAGCAGCGTGAATGTCAGAGAGGAGAAGAGATTAGCACAGTGTCAACCCTGACGGAGGTTAATGCAGGAGCAGACTAACCATTTGTAACCCAAAAGGAGATTAATTACTGTCGCACTTGCGTGCCTTAGCTTGAGCGGTGACTATTTCATTCGTTTAGCTGGCTTTTTTGTTGTGTTTGTACTTGTTTCATGGATTGAAAATCTAGCTTCAATAGGGATCATCTCTTGCTGTCCTTGCTCTATCTTCCCTCTCTGCTGTGCTCCCTCACTCCTTGAATCAGCATCCACTGGATCATTTTTTTCAAATTAGAAAGGGCAGGCCATTTTATTTTAGTATTTCATTAGTTTTTCAGATAGAAAGAAGACAGATTGGAAGTTCGCGCCAAAACACACCCACTGCTACACACTCTGCATTGTAAACCCACTCTTTAATGCATTTTCTGCCTTACTGGGCAACACTTCCTGTCACAATCTGTTTTTCTTTTATTCAGTATGTGCCTGCCCAGCGGCACACAATAACGATAATGCATCTAATAATGTATCTAAGGTGAGGTCACTTATGAATTTCACTGACTCAAGAATTAATTTGCCAGGTGCAGACAGTCTGGGCTTTCAAAACTCACTTTCCAGCACATATTCTCATTTTTGGAAGTTCATTCTCTCCCCAATTCACTCTGCATTTTTAACTGGTGCAACACAGTGCTACAATGCAGCAACCAGCAATCTCCCTAACTAACTAGTTAGCTCACTCATTCCTAAGCTGTTAAAGTGATTCACGAGCCACCGTAACTCAATGACAATGACATTGAGGGAAGGGTTGAAGGCTGCTCCAGAGTTTAATAAAAGGAGACCTTCTACCGATTTAGCAAATTACTGTTGCTCACTAATAAAGGGCACTCAAGATTTTTAATACTGCTCCAAATATCAGAGGTTTGGGAGCATATTGAAACTGCCTTTTTATGAGAGTAAATTGTAATGCTTTTAATTTTTCCTATAAAACAGGATTTAGGGTGCTTCTAGTTCGGTACATTTGGTCCGAACCAAGGGCAAACAATAATACATTGTAGCATTTTTCAGCTTTTTTGGTTCCTTTTCACACCACACTGATTGCTTTGGTCCGAACCAGTTGAAACAAACCAAAATGCAGTCACATGACAACATCCACATCACTCATTGGCCATGGCGTATTTCCTAAATTGCTTTTCGATTGGTCAGAATTTACTTGCGGGAAAATTCCAATAGAAGAGGAAAAGCCAGCAAACAACACGGAGACAACTATGGAGAGACGACTGCGTGGGCTGCTTTTGTCCCTGGCCATAATCTATGACATTGTTTGTATCCACCACAATATGCAAACAATACATTTCTATAATGAAGCGCGGATGTGGCTTAAAAACAACATTCTAATGCAAACGGCGAGCGCACATCGGTCGTCAATTCAAGCGGAGCCGCGCATTAATTCTTCTTAACTCGGACATGCTCATCTTCCAAAAATATGACTACGGCAGCTGGTTTAGTCCAAAAATGATCAGAATTTTTTGCAGTTTGGTCGGTTCGAGGTCGGATCACGTTCTCACCACAAACGAACCGCTCCAGAGTTCGTTTGAAAGCCTACCGAGACCACTTCTTCAAGGAGGCCTCGGTACGCTTGTTTGGTCCGCTTTTGGTACGCACCCGAGTGCGATTGCTGCTTTCACACCTGACGCATCGCACCAAAGGGGAACTCTAGTACGATTCAACTGAACTAAATGAGGCAGGTGTGAAAGCACCCTAAGGGTGCGCTCGCCGTTTGCATTAGAACGTTGTTTTCAAGCCGCATCCGCGCTTCATTATAGAAATGTATTGTTTGCATATTGTGGTGTGTACAACCAATGTAATGATGATTATGACCAGGGACAAAAGCAGCCAGTCGTCTCTCCATAGTTGCGTTGTCTCCGTGTTGTTTGCTGGCTTATCCGCTTCTGTTGGAATTTTTAAAGCACGTAAATTCTGACCAATCGAAAACCAATTTAGGAAATACGCCATGGCCAATGAGTGATGTGTATGTTGTCATGTGACTGCATTTTGGTTCGTTTCAACTGGTTCGGACCAAAGCAATCAGTGTGGTGTGAAAAGGAACCAAAGAAGCTGAAAAATGCTACAATGTATAATTGTTTGCCCTTGGTTCGGACCAAATAAAACGAACTAGAGGTGTGAAAGCACCCTTAGTGAACATGGATATGAGTGGTAGTTTGGGTTCAGGGAAAGGTTGGCACAAGATCAATCAATGACAAACAGTGACCCTGGATGCTTTTTTATATGTTTTGTTTCGGCATAAAAATATGCTTTTGAGATTACACTTTTTAAAAAATCTCTATTTAAAGAAAATGTTTTAGTAGTTTTTTTAAGCAAGATATGAAAACTTAATAATTCAAAAACTGCTAACAATGTGGCATTATGATTTCAGTCTGAAGGACATCCAAGCTAAAGACACAAAGACTGAGAAAATACATGTTGAGGGAGCCCAGGAGAGTCTGACCCCACTTTGAAGCTCCAATTCCTAATCTGATTTGTTGTGTAGGCAGCCATGCCAGCAGGTTGGTTCACATAATGCTGAATTATGTGATGGCTCAAATTAAATTAAATTTACTATGTAACTATCTCCCCAGGTGCTGCAGTCGCCTGGGTTTTGTGAAAGTGCCTACATGTCTTTACTTTGAGAAATTGTCTTTACAGTCTCTACATACAGAATATTTAATATTTAATATATGGCACTGCATATCAAAGAAGCCCATGTTTCACTGCAGAAGAGCTTCCATGTGGATCCAAGGGGCCAAAGCCCTTCAAGGTTATTTAAAAGACAAAGAGCTAAAGCATGACAGCAGAGAGAAACACTTTGTAGAGCAGGAATATATTATTTCTTCTGCTGCCATTGTTTAAGAGCAAGTAACAAATTCCAACCACCCGACATGAGCTGTAGCTATTACCAAGGGAAATCAAGTGTCGGCATGAATTACAGCTCACAATAACCTAAAGGTGCAATGCATGTTTCTAACACTGCACCTGTAGCAGAGCAAAGATCTTGGTAGTAAAGCAATTTGTACCCCGTCACATGCTGATGTTCTCTGTCTTGTTTTATTCTGCACAGGAGCTCTTCAACTGATCCGACTGTGACACAGCTGAGTTACGTCTCAAAGTTGTGGGATAAAGGGTGGAAGATGAAGGAAGCCATCCATCCAAAGGCTTGCATTGGAGACAACTTTGAGAGAAAAGGCTCAAAAAGGTAGAAAAGGCTCAGGGAGGTGCAATAAGTTGAGCATTGTTCCTGTAGTGACCCAGTCTGATGAGAACACTGCTAACTGGCCACAGATGCGCCCACACCTAGCCAGTGTTTTCTAACAGAGAAAATGGGACAACAACCTCTTCCACCTCCCTTCGTCTCTTGTATACCCACAGGCTCTATCTGTGGCTCTGCAGGTTATCCTGCTATGATCCATCCTGCATTTAGCAGGTAATTGGTTAAGCTACTGTGGCAGCTAAAGAAAGCATCCTATCAGGTCTACAATCATCACTTCAATCCACACATCCATTGTGATTTTCTGGCGTTAACATTTCCTAGGAGTCAGCCTAAGCCAGGCTCATTTTCACAGAAAATTCTCATTTTAATTTAGTGTGTCAAAGTGGTTTAATCTAGAATCAGATACGGCAGTGTTTGAGTGTCGCGTGTGGTTATAATCAAGGCTCAGTGGGAGCTATGCCCCTGGAGGGAAGCAAGGTCTCTAAGGTCAAACTACAATCACTGCCTTCACATGTGGCCTGCCTGCCTTCCTCTGTACCACAGACAAATCTGAGCTTCCAGTCAGGTGACTTTATTATCAGCAGTCTAATTGGGAAACATGCTTTTCATTGGCTGGGTAATGACTCTGAATGGTTTTAAAGCTGGTCAAACAACAGGCTATTTTCAATTACCTGCAGACCCAAGTCTTTGAATGCCATGATATTAAGCAACGGAGGAGTTAGGAAAAAAGCCTCCTGATGTGCTTCAATCTGTTCATTTGGAAAATGGACCTCCAGCACTGATGGCTGTATAATCACAACAGAAAATGTAACAGATAGATAATAATGACATCAACAGGTATGTTTCAATCAACATGGTTTTTATTAGGCAAAATGTTCCCCAATTTCCTTGTGCAACATTTTAATGGAAACATAACGTGTCTTACAGCTTGCTTTGGTTACTACTACTGTGAATGGCATAGTGCCATAAAGACAGTACTTTGTATGGGTTTAAAGCCTGATGGTTAGAGTTTCAGAATGACATTGGAGACTCTGGCTGGTCTGTCTTGATCTACCTCAGCTCCCACCTGAATTCAATGTTTTTGCCATCTTGCCTGCCAGCACAACTCTGAAAATGCATTTAGAGCTGAGTTCTGAAATATTTTTTGTCATTCTCCTCTTGGTGCTGTTTTTCTATATGACACTGTTTAACTTCACTTTACCTATGTCTCTTTTGTTTCCTTTTCGCATCATTGTTTTTTCAGCTCCAAGTCTTCTGCACTGCTCAGATATTCCCCCTTGCCTTATTGTTCCAGCTCTCTGCCCTCACTTCATCAACCCCTCCCCCCTCCCTCATTTCTCCCTTTGCTCTGCTCCCGCCATCCCCCCCCCCCCCCACAAAACCTTTATCGCCCACCAATGTAAGGAGACAAAAAAGAGACACAGAAAGAAACAGTGAGAGAAAAAAGAAAAGCATGCACCACATGACTCCATTTCTAAGGCACAGACATGGCTGCCTGTTGCAGGGCAGCCAGCCATCCACAGGCTACACACCACAGATCCCACTATTACAAAGAGCTGAACCTCATCCCACACCCTCAACCCCTAAAGGCAGTCTGTAGCGCTCCTATTTTAACGAACCTGTGTGGGTTTAACAATGTGCACAATGGGGTTTAAAATCTAGGCATTCCCTCTGGACATTGTGATTCACTGACAGCAACAGCTCGCATTGCTTTTGCTTAAAATTCAAGCTACAAGCTCAGATTTGTCTGTTATATAATACTCATGAAGAGCATTAAGAGAGAATAAATGTGAAGCATTCCTACATTATCACCCTTCAAGAGGAAAACAGGCTTAATATTCTAAACTAAGAACTAATTGGCACCAACGCATATATTATTTTTTTTACACTTTTGCGCGTTTGTTTCTAGTGCGGGGAATGTTTACTTCATTAGGCCTTTATCTCACGAAGACAGACACAGTATTTTTATCCCTAGCTAGCGTTTGCTTACAATGGAGAAGCCATTTGGAGAGTAAAGAGCATGGGTGTAGTTATGAAAGAGCAGTCAGGAGAGACTGTGTCTTGAGGTCAGCTCAGCTGGGGAGCAGACTCATTCAATCACTTGGACACAGATCAAGAACAGTGAGAGCCTGCATTTCTTGCCTTGAAATTAATTGGTTTCCTTTTCCATTTCCACGAAAAAAATATGCAAATAAGTGGCTGCCGAGGAGCTTGAGTGTGAGGGGCAAGGAAGAGGGCAAGGGGTTCATTTTTCTTCTATTTAGTGTCACGAGGGATATGTGGCTGGAAGAGAACAATGACAAAGACGGCAAAAAAAGTGTATCACTGAAAAAAATAGGAACAACTGGGGAATAAAGAGACGGCTATCTGAGATTGTAATCACAGTTTGCACAGCTTGAGGCATTACTGAATGCCACATCTATCATGATAAGATACCAGGAAAATTATCCTGTAAACTGATTCAAAGTCTGTGATTGCGATACTCAGGAAGTTTGTGTTTGTGTGCGCGTGTATCTATGTGAGTGTCTTGACTCAGATGTGTGTAGCCGGTAGCTCGTACGTGTGTCCCAGCCAAACCACTGGCCACATGACAACAATTTAAACTCTCATGCCATTAATCAGTGTCACAAATATTTGTTAAAGTGTTATTAATGACTTTCATGACTGCTGCAGAATTTAGCTCCATCTGTTGCCATTTGTTCTGTTTGGTCACATCTGTCTCTTACTGTCATAACTCTTCATTGTGTATTAATTATTGTTTTTATCCAGATCACATTTTTTTGTAAAATCTGTCCCTGACTAACTGAGTGAGTGATGAAGTTACACCATTGGTCGGTCGAGTGTTGGTGCTTTCCCCATTTGCTATTGATCTTTCAAAATGAATAGCCCTGAATTACGTCCACAAGAGGCTTTTACAGCTGGGGTGGGGTGTGGGTGTGGGTGGGGGTGGGGGGGCAATGCTCAATTCCATGCAACAGTTTTGTCACAATTTAGCACATTGACCATACACAGTCCAGCCCTATACTCGGTTTCGAGCTAGTCTTGTTTTTTCTTGTTGTGTTTTTGCACACCAAACGCGTATACTTCACATTACTGCATACATGGGAGTAAGTGACACATGCACAAGTCACAAGCAAGTCTCAAGTCCCAAGTCACTGTGTTTAGACTCGAGCAAGTCACAGGTCAAGTCACCATCAAAGAAGCGCTTAAAACAAGAGAGAAATGGGTACAATGGCAAGCCATGTCATGGGACAACATATTTAACAAAATAGTTTTGTTGATAGTGTGGATACATCCAAATACATGTAGGTCAAGTATCGATATCAACAAAGTCAGAGAAAGTGAAAGTTATAAAATGCCAGCACACCATGAAGCGTCACTCCTGCCAGACTGCTCACAGCGCTGTCATCAGCTGAGCAGAGTGCCTCAGTGCAGCCAATAGACTCCAGTTCTGCCTCCATCACAGTTAGTTTTGTGGTTTATGGTCATTTTGAGACTTGGTATTGATATCAATGCAAAAACAGTCATCATTATGGATGGTTCTTGCTCCTCCTGCACACTCTACCCAGGCCAAACAAAGCATTCCCATTGTCCGGAGTTCATATGAGAAAAGATATGCCCACTGGAAAATATGCGCTCTGAGTTGATGAGGCAAGGATGCAAAGCAAGCACTTTCTCTATGGTTGACAGCCTGGGATAACTATTAGGCTACTGTGATTACTATTTTATGCTGTGAGTTGTGTAGACTAATAGCCTACATCCATTAATTTAGAACACTGACATTTGAATCCTCAAGGAAAAGTACGATTTTATTTGCCTGATCTAGCAGGATTGCATTTGTCACACAGTTGATTAGACAGAGGGAGAGTGGCTGAGTTACACTGACTTTGAACTAGTGAGGGACCGTGAGCAAAATTATGATGGTCTGCTAAGAAAATCTGTTAATAAATCAACTGTCTTGTCTGAATCGGAACTTCTGGTAATACAAGCCCAGAGCGCAAGTATGGGAGAATCCTTTTTAACATGCTTTCAGCTCAATCCTGTCTTGCATTGTTTTCTCCTGCTTGACACTGTCCTTTAACCCTGTGTTGCGAGCACCACATTAAAAGTCACCCAGTCATGTTTCAAAACGGTAACTGTTCATGCTTAGTATTTTAAAAAATGCAAATATATTCAGCTTAATAAAAACTGTCAAGTGCTTTTGAGTCAAATAGTCAATAGTTTCCATTGAACATTTTTGGTTAGATACTGTAATTATAATTATGTGGTGCAGTCACTACATACTCTAATTTAGACATTTCTGCCTGACAAAAAGTATTGTATTCATGAGTTTTGTTGGTGAAAAATCAAACCCAGAGGACAAATAGTGAGCAAACATTGCCCTTGTGAAAAGGATAATGTGAACTTTCTTGAATTTAAAAAACTGTTCTTTAGCAGAACTGTCAAATTATCTATAGCCTGGGAACCAGACGAATCCGCCAAGGAATTTGAGAAAGTTTGTGACCAGGCCGCCATTTTTTTCAAGCTATGTCACACATTTCGTTGCTTTGATTGGTTTTAGGTCTATGCAATTGCATCCAGAGGCATTTTGGTCTGCGCCAAAATGGTCCCGCTGATAACGCCCCCTGGAAATTGAAAATTAACTGAGAGGTTCCAGATCAATATGCATTTGCGAATTAGTCCAGCGATGCCAGGCTAAAATATCTAATGATTGAGCGTTGTTGAATGTACCAAAGTTTTTTTAAACAGTCCAGTGGCTCTAAAAAAATATATCTAAAAATGTGTGGTACGGTTTGAAAAAAAGGTAGCAATAATCTGACATAATAACAGAAATTACAAGAATATATTTGGATCAAGGCCTCAAAATTCAAGCATTCCTTTTGAGTACATGTTGTTCAGAGGCTGTGTTCAGATGAGCTGGTGGGTCAGCACAATACAGATACTTTTTCAGGCTGAAAAATTTCTAAAGCATGTTGTAAAAAATAGAGGATATGTAAAGATGTCATGCTGGGCTCTGGGTCAAGTAGAGCAATGACAGTGAGCTTTTGTGTGTACTCCACCTGGCTGATTACCTGTGATTGCGGGGAAATTACTGTGCAAAGGCCATGCCATCACAAACCCTTTTAGCAGTCTGAGCCCGTATGTCATCGTTTGATTCTGAAATGGGTTGTGAATTATATGTTGGAATATGTGGTTTCTGAGACACTTGAACAGAGCGTGTGAAAGGGTCAGAAAAGGGGTGAGAGCGTGCTATAAGGAATGCTTTTGGTAATGGATGCAAATTACATCCTGCTAGTCGGAAAAAAAAAATACATGAAAAGAAATGTACAAATATAAAAAGGACTTCAGTTTGTTTAAAGAACAGGTTTTAACTGCTAGTGCTTCCATGCTTTTGTTACATCTGCAAAGCCATCATTTACTTCAGGAGTCATGTGTTCAATATAGGTGTATCATAAAATGTTTGTTGCAGTTCTAGTTTTATTTTGTTGTTGCTACAGTCTTGCCATCTCTTATGAATGTCAGTCATGATTTCTTTTCTTTCCTCTCCACAGTCTCTGCCCTTACATCCCACCACTCATAACGGCTCACAACCTTACCCTGTTTATACTTCAAAACCTATTAGTCAACCCAGAGACACAAGAGGCCATGCTTTTCCCACAGTAGACTGAATCTGCTATCAAAGGTTTATTTCACTTCTGTGCAGCTATGTCCAGTCTTCTCCCTCTACAAAGCACGCCACGTAAATGTACAGACTAACACGTAATCGCAGACACACATACAAACTCACTCCGCGAGGGAAACGGATATGGAACTGTAATGTATCATCCCCGCTGGCATGCCCTTTTCCCACAAACTGTTGTGGGTCTCTTATCGCCCACACTTATTTCATGTGCAGTGGCAATATTTCTACACTGGCTTGGATGTAACTATACATCAGCAGAAACTTTATGGTCTCTGCAGGAGTGTCCTAGAGGACAGAGAGGTAAACAGGTCTGGGGCTAGCTCTCTCGTCTCTCTCTTTGTTTCTGCGCTGTTCATGTTGCAAAGGAGAGAGTGAGTCAAGATGGGAGGAGAGGATGCAGGGGATAAAAGGGAAGGGTGAGAGGCAGTGTTTGATGTGCATTAGTACACAAGCATGCCTGATTAGACAAGAGAACAACAGCACTTTGTGGCTTCGTGTTTCAGCTCCTCCTCATTACTTTCGCATTCAGTTTCAATAACAAATTGTACTGTCACACAGTCCGCAGTGCAGGGGTAGCAAGTAATTATAAATATTTATTGAATCCCAAACTAAAACTACATTTAGGAAGGCAAGAAGTATAGAGTGGCTACAGGTATCCTGTTACAGCACAATGAAGGTGTGTCCAGACTTAAATTAGTTCCCTATTTATTTCAATGAAGACAGGGGTGAGATGTATCCATGAATTGATGACACTGCTCTCCAGAGTTCAGCCTATTTTAGACAGATAGACTGACCTCTAATCCAGGAAATACTGAATGTCTATATTCCGTAACTTACAAGCAGCAGAGGAGGAGGGATGCTGCTTGGCTGCAGTAAATGCAAGGATAATGATAGAAGATAATGACAATAAATTGTTACATATGAAACTAAACATTTGCAGCTTGTGGAAAGCTGCTGTTAGCCTGCTAGTAGGCGATTCCTTAATTTTTAACAGGGTGGATGGTCTTTAGTAAGTTTGCTTTAAATCCCTTTTCCCTTAAGGCTTTCACTCAGAGACTTCTTCAAAAGACTTCTTCAAAAGACCTACTTTTGTGCTTTTACGGGAGTTATTTTGAACACAAGTCAAGATATTTCTTCTTAACTAATATTAGAAGTAACAATAACAGTAGTAATTGTAGGCTGTTCAAGCACTCTTTCCACTCCTGCAGTTAAGTGCAAAGCCCATACATCCATGTGATAGCGTTTGCATCCATCTTAACTTCTCCACAGAAACATCTATTATGCACCTCCCCCATTGGGCTTTCTTGTTGTGCTATACATAGCCTTGGCCTGTTTGTGTAACCTTATATGGCAGCTGTCTTTATGACCCTGAGATTGAACTTAAAAGTAAGAATATGGAGAGAAAAGACTAGGAGAAACTTTTTGTCTTGTTCTGTCTCAGGTGGCTGCCACTCTTCCTTTCTGAAAATCTCCCATCTGTCTTTTAACACAGCTGTCGTGTTTCGTACCCACCACCCACCACCTTTCTTCTTGAGTGTCACACGGACAAGCCTGAATTTTGGACTCTACCCTTTTCACCCTCTTGGTATCCTTCAAATTGTTCTGTGGCCGACACACTTTGCGTCCTGTGGCGTTATAGCCAGACATGGAGTTGGCCACCACATACTGTATGCCATCTGGTCCCTTACATCCAACAGAGTGAGAGGCTATTCAGGATCAACCAGGTAGTCCTGTGGAGCCTAGCAATGTCAGCTGGTGGGAAAACATTTTTATTTAGCTGGTTATTTCATATAAATTCGTAGTGGGACCGGGGGGTACTTGAGAAACCCCTGGAGTGGGTCACACTCTCCCATAGCACCCTCTAAACGTTATCTTTGTGAAACATAATTTAAAAAATTTTAACTTTGATTAAAAGTGAATATAAAACAATAGTTTATATAGAACATAATACGGAAATTATTTGATGATCATTATTTAACAACTTATGTATGACTTTTAGTCCATTAATAAGAATCATATGTGTGCAGAATATTTGACATGTGAATTGGCTCTGAATTGTATCTTAAATGCATAATTTAGCTTCCTTGTTGTATGACCAGAAAATCAGTAGAGACAATGCCCATGTGCTTCAGGACAAGCCATGAATTCAGAGTGGCTGTTAAAGTATTTATCTACAGACAATGTAGTTTGCTTGCACAGGGTATGACCTGGTGGAATTACAAGCACTACAAAACTGTTAAGTTGTTGATCTGTGAAACTCCTCAAGGAATTGTTTCCTTCATAACTAAAGGATGTGGAGGAAGGGTTATTGACAAATATATTGCTAGGCTTACAATCAGGGGACATTGTCCTAGCAGACAGGAGCTTTAATATTGTTGACACACTTGGCCTTTTACAAGAATCTCTTAAAATACTGGCCTTCACAAGAGGGACAAGCCTGCCAAAGGTGTGGATGACACCAAAGACCTCACAAATCTTTGAATCTTTGTGGCAAGAGTGACTGGGCCTTTGAAGGGAAAGTGTTCAATTTTTCCAGCGACGGTTCCAGAGAGACCAAATTTGACACAAATTTGACAAAAGTCTTGAGTAACCTGTCCGAGTCTATTTGTAATATTTCTCATGATTAATTTGTGTTAAACATAGGTATAACTTTCGTTAGTTTTCATGGCCCTGAAGAGGGCCATGAAAACTGTACTTGTGAATCATAACCAAGTAAATGAAGTCAAAATGAAGAAAACAATATTTTTTGTTCTCTCATTACAAAAAGTAAGTAAGTCAAAAAAGTAAACAGTGGTATTATTTTGTGCAACCTATTTAGAGAAAATATTTATCCAATGAAAGTTACTTTAGCCGCCACTAGTTAAGTTGGATATTGCAGAAAATGTAAATGAATATTTTATCAAATAAAGGAAAATGCATATTGCACCCACCAAAAGAAAATTAAATACAGAACCTCTATTGTAAACAAAAGGGCAACTTCAATATTGCAGCAAATATCAAAAATGTTAAAAAAATATATATATTGCACAGAATCCTAATGAAATGTCAACTTAGATAAGGAAGTAAATGTTAAAAACAAAGTCAAGTTAAATATTGTACCAAATGTTAGCTTAAAGAAAATGTCAATCGAGACAGAGTCTACACACCAATTCAGACCACATTAAGCAGAGTTTAGGACAGTGATCAGTCTCATCTGCAGGTGGTTGCCTTGAACCATCTCCTCAGCAGCTCTGGCAGAACAGACATCTGCAAAAAATGGGCCGCTCTGGTTACAACATGATCCCAAAACTCACTGTCCTAGATGCTGTCAAGACAACATCTTGAAGACACTTAACTATGAAGTCACAGTACTTCACTTTGCAGAGATGCAACTGACACTGCACTTGATGATTGTTGTCATGGTAACGGGCCACTGCCAGTCCTTCATTCAGCAAACAGTTTCCTTCGGTTCTTGTACAGTCCCGCAGTGTCATATCTTTGGCTGTGAAGGGGCACTTGATCTCACGTATCCCACAGGCAGAGACAACTGACCAGTCCATCTGGGGCCACTTGATATTAGAATCTCTCACATCCTGCATGGCCATCCACAGTTGATGGTAGCACATATTTTCTGCCTTCTCCATTTTGCAGCCATATCTGACATTGAGATAAAAGCTGGGTAATCATGTCACAAGCAGCTTTTGCATTGCATCATGTCTAACTAGGTAAAACTCTCATTTCAGGCAGAAAATAGAGCTGTAATCAACCCTTTTTGACAGAGAACGACAAGGAAAAGCTGATTCAACTTTGGCCGCCAGTGAGACATGAAAAGAGCAGAAAGTTTTCTCCTTGTGGCAGCAAGCTGTAGAGCAGTTAAGATAGAGTCCCAACTCATCTGGCAGAGCTGAATGTTTTTCATATCCCTACCCAGTGCTGCACTGAAGACGATGGTTATGCTTGGTTTCCCTCTCTAGAGAAACTCTCCCCATCATCTTGTTTTGCAACACCTCTCTTTTATCTGTTTAGTGAAGAGGCACATTTTTAAAATAGAAGGCATTGCCAGATTCAAAAATAAAGGTGTTTTTGCACACTGACAAAGTCACCTCACTGGAATTCTTCCCAACACCTGTTAAAACTGGTGTGTAAACTGGGGGAAAGGTAGGTTTCAAAGATTTCTTCATGGATCAGGCAATGTAAAGTTGTCAATTGGAATGGATAGGTTGTGTGTGCCTTTGTTTATATGTCATTGTGGGGACTCACACCTGGCGGACCACTCACATTGAAGGGTCTCACTTCCATTCAGTGAGTTCACATGTGTGCGAACTTGTATTCATGGAGTGGGGAACAACTCTTTTCAAAAAATAATATTTGGAGACTCACCATCTATTTGGGAACAAAATCTGGTCCCACAAGGTTAACCATTCATTTTATGGTTAAGACTAATGTGAGAATTATGTTTAGGTTAAGGTGAAAGCCTCGTAACACTTAAAAATGAAACCCCCCTGACAGCTGAATCCGACAATTGTGTGAACATTTAATGTTACTTTTCTCCGACAATATTTAAACTTAATGCAATGGGTGTACTGAGGCATTTGGGGTTAGGTGCGTAGTTGTTCATGTTATGTTTATGAGTAAGCCTCCAGGTAATGAATACTCACAAATATCAAAAGCATGTGTGCATGTGTGTGTGAGGGGGGGGGGGGGAGACTCTTCAAGGACCACTTGCTTGTTTTTCATTTCCAACAACATCCCTGGATGCCAGATCATTATGTGGTCTTGGATTAATGGCCACAAGATATAACCAAATAGTATCAGCACATTGTCAGTGAATCAAAACAAAACTTGGCGCTGCAATTAGTGCTGTACTGAATGAATTTTTCCTGCATCTCTGACCACCAGGATGCCATTAAGTATACATTAGGGAAGTCTTTTAGATGCCAGTTAATAGTACAGCTCTCTCCTCATCATCTCTTACATGTCCTCCAGCCTGGTGAGCCTGCGCTGAAAAGACATCACGGGCATTAACCCAAGGCTCTTTTGACTCACATTATATTTAGGTGCATCATGAATATTGGAGCACATTGATTCAGTATTTGATAAGGCTGAGGCAATTTCCCACATACATGCCACATATCTCTTCTACATTATGCTCAGAAGATATGTTTTTTCCACTGCTTCCTGAATACCTGATCTGACTGATCTGATGGTGATTTTAATAACAGGAAAGACATGCTTATATGCCAGTATGCCATATTTCTATGTAAGTGAAATAATGTATTCTACCGTTGCCCCCCCTCCCCCCTCCCCCAGTTGTTTCACTCTCACACACACACAAAAACAGCAGAGATGAGGAAAAGAGAGAAAGAAAGAGAGTGCAATGAATTCCAATACTACACTGCAGATCCCTTTCTTCCAGACATATGACATTTAGTCAGTTATCATAGCTGTCAAAACAAGTGTTTTCTCCCTCTGCAAAGCGCAGTAGGTGACGGCGTGGGAGACAAACAAGGAAGGAGGAAGGGAGGGAGTGGGGGGATAAGTGGAGAAGAGGGAGCTAAGTTGAGCCCAGAGGTAGAGAGGTAGGTAACTATGAGGTATAGAGAAGCTTGAATGATAACCAAACAGAGATAAAAGAAAGATCAAACTGTATCTAAATCGTCTGACAGAGTAGCATAATGAAGAAACTTTACAGCGCTCAAAACTGAGGGTCAGTCTTTGTGTTTCTGCCATTAACGTTCTAACCATCCTAATACCACACCCATCACAAATTACCTACTCTACAACCACCACATTAGGCTCTGTACAGTAGTCTTCTTTGAACCGAGGCTGATCACAGACTGCCTCACTGTGGACACATCCAGCCCTCGAGGTATGCCCTGGGGAGGAGAGGCCTCTGGATTTCATTGCAGCGCTCTGATTTAGTTGGTCCTCTGATGATCTAGCATTCTCTGCTCCTGTCGGGGTGTGATTAGGTGCACGCAGACAGCTTGTACTTACATTCACATGCTGTTGGCAGCTAGCATGGATAGATGCTATCTAATATTGCTTTGAAAGACTACAGTAAATGCAAGGCCGTGTCTGGGATGCCTGTTGATTATGCTTCAGAGCAGTGAAGCCACAGGCTATCCCCAGAGCAAGATGGAGGTGTTTAATAACAGGATACAGCTCAAAACGCTGTCCTTTATCACATCCTGTTGCCAAGCCCCTACGACCGCATTGTGAGTAATCGCACAGGTGCATACATTTGGTACTGCAAGGAGCCTGAGTCTTTCAATTCTCATTCAAAAGCATTATCATTATGCTGCCAATTTCTTACTGTAGCTGCCTTAACAACCTATAACCCTGTATTCATTTTCCAATCCTTCTCTTGGACAACCTCTGTTGCTTCCTCATTACCATACATTGATCGGAAAAAAGGACTCCACTCTGAGTCGCTTTGGGCTGCACAGTCCCTCAACATCCACCTACTGCCTCATTAAACTACTATTCATAATCCCTGTGGCCTTTAATGCTAAATTCATCCCCTTTGTGTTTTTTGTAAAATACCACCCATTACCGAACACTTGAACAAGTTAATATTTAAAGCAAATATGATTTCAAATTGCTAGCAGCGTATATACTGGCACCATTTCTTCTGATGTATGGCACACGTACAGCACTAAAAGCCCATTTTATAACACTGTTGCTGCCAAAACGTCAGCTCATTGAATAAGGTCTATACTGTGCATCCATTATTCTTAATCTTGTTTGCTGCCTAATATCCGTTTTATAACAGATTTCATTGAAAGTAAAGAAAGTTCAGGATGGCAACATGATTCCATCGGTAAATTGAATTGTTCCAATGCGCTTCGGACATCTGTCTCATTCTGCAGGGCACACAAAGTATAAGTCAACCAAACTCACAGCATTTTTGTTAAGACCCTACTTAGTCTGAAGCAAATTGGATACTGAGACTCTAAACTCTTTTTGGCCCAGATGAAGACTTATATTGCCATTTATTGGGTTGGGGCTGGTTGGACAAATTGATTTTTGCAAGATACGTTTGTCTCGTTGAGATATTATTATATAGCTTTGTCCTTCATCTGCATGTATTTAGGTGTATGGACATTGTACATTGTATATGAATATGAACAAACGAAAGAAAGTCTGCATGGGTTTACGAGACACACCAAATTCATATAAGCCAGATCGAGAGTGCCACATATACATTTTAAAACTACGAAAACACAAAATAAAAATAAATAAAACCAACTCAAACAACTTTCACAATCAGATCTTGGGACCTTCATTGTTGTTTTAATAAATACTAATTAAATAGATCATCTTGCCTTCTTTTACAGACTTTTGAGACAAATTTAGCTATCTTAAATACATCAAAAAAAGTTCAAATCTTTGATCATACACAAATTGAGATCGATTCAAAAACCCTCATTTGACTAGAAATGTCACATGAAAATGCTTAAATATCTAGTATATTTATCTCTGCCCACACACACAGGCAGTGGACTCTAAAGAAAAACAGCTGCAACCACAGTAGCTCAGCTATAGCTTGGAGTCCTCTCGGCTATAGAAAGAGCTTCTTTAGCCATCCGTATCCCTCTCTCTCTTCTCTCCATCACTCCATGTCTTTCTCTATCGTGCTCTCTGAGGATCCCTCTCATGTTTTCTGCACTAGCCTATTAGAGTGTACATCCAGCCAGTGCCACATTAAAATCCCTACAACCCAGTGCTTGTGGACTCAGATAAAGATCCCTCTTTTTACTGAATAGTGTGATCCATCTCAGACAGTACACACTACATTAATATTCCCCCACAGATCAGAGACAAAAGAGCCCCAGACCATGTGCTGTACTGACTGGTGTGTCATCTGTGCATCATCCAGAAAGAGAGAAGGAATGAGAGAGAGAGGTGGGGGGGGGGGGGCGGGGATACTCAAATATATAGTTACACTGCATGAATTTTTCATCTGCTAGCAGCTGTTTTCATAACCTTTTCTCAGGGCAGCCACTGTGGTTTCTGCAGTGCCAAAGAGTCATTGGCACGTCAAGCTTGGCAGCAATTGGAATCTGAAGGAGTGCGAAAAACAGAAGACATGGGGTCGTTGGCCATGGTGGCAGGTCAGCGGTGGGGGGGACGAATGTGTTGGTCTCTTGGGACTTTGGTTATGTTAGAGAAGACAACGGGCATGGGCGCTGTGGTGAATGGATGCCCCTGGCAGGTTTCCCTTAGAGGGAGTCAGGCAAGAGACAGGATGCTTATCCCTGGAGAAACTGCCCAACCCTCTGTGCCAATTTGGGTCCTGCTGCTGGTGCATGATGGGAAAGAAAAATATCCCCCCCTCTCCTTTCCCTCCCCTGTGAAAAGTACCCTGACCTGAATACAGATTCAGACCAATAATACTCGCACTGAAGACCAAGGCAGACACAACTTTTTGTGTATTCATCATCTAAAATCCCCCCTCTTGCCCCTTCAAGGTGAGATTTTGGGTGTGAGGACTGCAGCATCATGCTCTGGCTTGTGAACCAAGTGAGAAAGCACAGGAAAAGACAGGGTGAACACTGTGAGGAGTGAGAAAAACAAGCAAATGTGACTGCGCAGTCGAGAGCTGCAGCCCCAGATTCACAATCATACTGGGAATCACAACACTTTTTAATAATTCAGGATGAATAGAGGAGAAAATATTCTGCAGCAAGCAAGGAAGCAAAGGAAATGACAGGGAGGAAAAGAATCAAACAACACTCTCTGTGCTAAATTTCCCAGTCTGATGATGGGTCTGAACGATTTCTATAGGGTTACTCTATACATCAGTGTATAGAGATCTCTTTTAGCTTAGTGAATCGGTGTGCTACTTGTTATTTATGACCTTGGCTCACTCACACATTCTCTAGCAACAGTCTGCCTCTGTCTTCAATTCATGTGCAGCCATGCTTAAGAAGGAGGGACTTTTTAAATGAACTTAGTTAAGTTAAAAAATGTGCAATAAATGTAATGTTGCAAACATGTAATCAAAAGACTCTTTGTGGGTGGTAGACTGTGCTCTGTCTGTACCTGAGGACACATTTCAAGTACCAAACTAAATGAGAGTTTGTACACTTATTGTGGTTCGATTTTTCAATTTGTCGAGGCACCTGTACGGTTTCTCAGACAAAACTTTGCTTTTAGCGTAGAGTTAAATTCTAATTAATTTTGTCTCAAATCAGTTTAGTTGGTTGTTCTACTTCTCCCGACCCTGGCCCAAACCACATCTCATTATGTTCCACTATTCTTAATTTCTTACCACTGGCAACAAGGTAGTAAGCAGAAAAAAAAACATTTGCCAATTAGTCTGAGCCCTTGTGATTTTGCCACTCTTGCTAACAATTCCAATTTACATTAATTATTCATTTTGAGGTCACAGGCACAGTTGTCCCTGCCAGAAGGGCTTGAAAGAGAGGAAGTGCTGCGGTGAGATCTAATCGTTTGTGTTGACGTTGTTATGTTTCAAATACCTCCACCTGCCATGTCTGTCAACCTGTTTTTCTTACGTCTGATTATTTTATGTGGCTAATGTTCTATAGGAATCATGCTAAAATGTAATGTTTCATCTCCAATGGGACCATAATATCTTCATAATATGTGGAAAACAAATTTTTGGTTGTGTGCAGAAATGCCCCCTATCTGTCTGCAGAATGTGTTTATGTCTGTATACCAGGTGCTGCTTGGGATAATATTTTCTGTGACCTTTGTTTCCTGTTTAGTCTGTCCTGAATCTGCATTCAAAATGAAACAGTGCCAGTCATCCTTCAGGCTCTGAAAGAGGCAGCAGGCCAGACAGAAAACACCTCGGCTCATTGTTCATGCTTCTATCTCCTTTCAACAATGCCTTGATTATTGTTGTGAGTGTTTACTGGGCTGCAGGGGTTGAGCAAGCTGCGGGGTCACAGGACTGGCGCTGAGAGGTCACAGCCTTTATGTTCAGACTTACTCTTCAGGGAACATCGCTTTCTTTGCCCAGTATAAGTCTAAACAAAAATGCTATAACACACACGCACACTTCTTAGACATGTCTTGTTAATCATAAACCAAAGAAGAGGGAGTGAATTGGAATACACTTATCAGGGACAGACTTGGCTGTGAATCAGCACCAACCTTGACTGATCTTGCATAGCTGTTGCTTCTCCAAACAGGAGACTAATTTGCACCAATAGGGATGGTAGAAGTCCTTCACTTAGTAATACCAAAAGTTGCAAACATAGTTTGAAATTCTTAACATTTATTGTTGAATGAGATTTTCTGGGATGTGAAATTTGAAATTATTATGACAAATTAAGGCTTGTTTAGTTTTAATTTTCAGTTATTTTTCAGCAAGACTTGGTCTGACATCTTTTTAAATGTCTTAAACATGTGATATTTTGGCCTTGATTTACAACAGTGACATAGTTAAAACTGCTCTTTAAAGAAGGAAAAGCATTTTTGATTTCTTGTGTTCCTTGTTTTAAATTAAATAAAACTGCCTTCTACTTGTGCCCCTTACAATATTCATATATTCAAGAAATAAACTCCAACTCTGTATACTGTAACTCTTACACTACATAATCTCTAACACACAGACATATTTTGCTAGTTTTGTTTGGTTTTCAGAGCTGTATTTTATAAAGGCCTATCTATATATTTTGACATCTGCCACGTCTCTCACTTTTCTGCCATGTCAACTTCAGCTTGTTTTATTTTAGCATTGAAGTATTTGTGAAGAAAGAGGTACTGAACTCCACTCACCTTCCAGGCTAGATCACACAATAATCGAGGATCCATTCTGACAGAGGCTTTCTACAAACATGCATATTGTCTGGTGTGACACAAAGCACAGTGGCATGGCAGAACGCTGAAGGGAACTTCTTAATACGACTCGCCATCTTACCTAAGTCAGCACATTTTCCACTTAAAAGATAACCTTTGTGATGTATTGTCAAGATGTGCAATACACATTACAGATCAAAACTTTGCACGTGTTACAGCGTAGCTGTTGGGTCAACAGTACAAACAGCAATGTGAATCATCACATGAACGAGAACAAAGTTGTGCTTGTACAGTTGCATCTCATTATTTAACACAACAGTTTGGTGTCAACAGAAACAAAACAGAACTTGTATAGTACAAACTGTTTGGTTTCTCACGTACGTAATATCACATTCTTCAGGAGGACTATGTGGGCCACGATGAGTAGATGAGTAGTGTATGGAGAGAGAAAGCTGAAACCTTTTAGTTCTATAGAAGGGCTTGCACCTGCTAGGTGGGAGGTAGAGAGCTGAAGAGGGCTCATACATACACAGATGTAACAACAATGGTGTGAACCTCCAACAGAGAGAGAGAGAGAGAGAGAGAGAGAAAGAGTCTGTGTGTGTGTGCGGGCATGTGTACACCTGCAGCCCTATCGCCCCAGCTGCTCCCACACAGCGCCAAGAGCTATTCCGATCAGCAGGATAATAGTGCCATCATCGCATGGTTTCATAAGCCGAGGCACTCGGTGCAGAGATGAGAAACTGACTAAATGTATGCATTCTAACAGACAGTTGCCAACCTGTGCAGTGTGTGTGTGGCGGGGCCAGCGGTGAGGGGCCCTGACGGATTGGGCTGTGGGCACGCCTTCTTCTCACTGCCACATCATGTAGCTTGTACTGCGTGGAGACTTTGGGACAAGCATGATGTTTAAATTTGGAAATAAACACAGTTTGCTGAAATGCTCTCCTTTTAAGGAAGATGAGGGGCTGCTTCTTTTCAGCTCCTCCATATTAACTGATCATTTATGTTTTTCTTTTTCTTTTCTTTCTCCCAATCTTTTTTTTCTTTCTTGGAGGAATGATTATCTTGTACCCACCTAGAAACAGATATTACTAATGTAAATGGCACACTTTTAAAGCAATATTGTTGCAGCACAAATGCTTCAAGCACCATCTTGTATTTTTGCAAAGAAATAATTTGGAAATAGAAAATATAATTATCCTTTCAGCCACTAGATGAAACCATTAAATGGCATTGTTTGCATTTGTTCCCCAGGTGTTATACTTGTTAAGCATTTTAAGATGCTCTGTCTAAGATTTTAAGACAGTACAGTAGACCGTGGCTGCTTTTCCATTGCTTGCGAGACAGACACAGATTAGATGAGTTCTCCTGAGGTGGCTAACCCTAAATTATTTTACTCTCAAACAATCAGTCAGTTCGAAGTTGGAGAATAGAACTTATTATAGAGAATATAACTACAAAAAAGGTAATTTAGAGACAATATATCAGAATGGAAAGTTTAGGCCTTTCCTGCAGCCGTGATTCCATCAGTCTTCTGTCTCACCATGTCACGTAGTGTCACATGAGTTTAACACCTTTATCTAAGTGTCACGGTTAACAAGCATGTTTTGTTTTTGTGTGAGAATGAATGTGTTTATGTCCTGGTAAAGCAGAGCTTTTACTTATATAGGTACATAATAAATGTCTGCTTGTTCCTTGAAAAAGTAGAATAGCCTCAACCGCATTGGTCCATGGAAATGGGCATCAGTCTTAGGGGTCAATGTGCTTTTAATGTCAATGACACCATCTCAGGCACACATATATTCCCCCAGACATCATTACAGCCCACTTTATGTCCCCTTCTCTCCCTTCCCATCCTCTTTCCTCCTGTTTCATTCTCTCTTTTTACCCCCTCTCCTTTTCAACAACTCTTTGTGCTTTTTTCATTGTTGACAATGTCATAGAATCTATTAACTTCCCTTTGACCAGTGTGGCACAGGCTCTCCCTCTGCAACACAATCTGTGAATGTGTTTAGTAAGAGATCCAATTTAATGCCACTGCCATGCATGCAGACATCTACCTTATACCTCTTTGGCATACTTTGTGGTCTCTCAAAGAGAATATCTTACATTCCCCAGAGAGTGCGAAACGAAAATGTAAAGGGATATAAGCAGAGTAAACAACGCAGCCTGCCAAATATCGCCACATGAAACATGTCAAAACATGCTATTGGGACAACATGGCCAGGTTTTAGTTTGTTATCACAATAGGGAAGCTAGGTTAAAAGTTAAAGCGTTAGATTGGTTGAATAACTGATCAGCAGTTACAGGAGGGCTCTGTCTGAAAAGTGGCTCCAGAGGATGTTGTGCACTCGGCTACCTAACTCACAGCGACTGTTAACCTCCCCATCCATCAGTGGAGAGAGCAGCCGTGACACAAAAAACCTGCTTCTTCCATTAGAGCCCTGACAGGGCCTAATGCCTGTCCTTGCGCGCTCTCCCTCTCTCTTTGGCCCTGTATCGCTCTGTTACATTAATGAAGTCTTCTGGCTCCTTCTCCTCCTATGAAGTGAGCAACTAAACAAGTCTTTAATAATACTGTTTTTGTTACCTTCTCCTCAGTGCCTCTTTGTTTTCCCTTGATCCCCTCGTCTTTGAGGGATGTGGAGACTCACGTTGGCAATAGTGTGAATTAGCACACAGACACATAGGGATGAAAGACCAGCTCTTATTATGGCCTAAACACATGAGCTCACTTCTGGGAATAGAGATGTGTAAATGAGCTCCACACACCAAGTGCTGTCTTTTCTGGGCTGTTGTTTTGCTCTTTTAAATAATTGACAAGGCTGTGCTTGTGAAGACAGGGACAAATCTGCTGAGTTAATGTCCCAGCCAGAGGAGTTTTAGCACCAGACACTATCAATCCCCCCTACATAGAATTGTTACCGCCGTGGCAGTTCATAAATCTTATGTAACCGCAGCTCAGCTATATAACAAGTCTATATTACGCCAGCATGTTCTGTTTATTGTTTCGCTGGAGAGCTGGCAGCGGATGACATCTGCTATATTTACCCTCTAGATTACATTCCATTTCCAAACAACACTTGAACGTCAGGCAGGTCTCTGCATTGGGGCTGGGGACATATTAGCGTGATTGCTGAGGGCAAACTGTAGGCTGTTCCCAGCCATCTGGGAATAAAGAGACTTGTAGTTTTTGTAAGAGTTGGAGCTGTCAGAGGTGCACACATGGCTTAGACAGTGATCTTATACTGGGGGTGTTGGGGCAGAGCCGTAGCAGTGTTTACTGTCAGACTGTGGCATCTCTGTGTTCCCCGGCCTCCCATGGGAATTGAGCAGTGTGTGATTGAGGCCTTGACTGGGAGCAGCAGCTACAAGACATAGAATACATGGTAGTGACTATCTATTAGCCTGACAGTTTTTTTCTTGCTTCTTTTGTCTTTTTTTTGACTGCAGGCAAGGCGAGATGCAGCTCTCTCTTCAAGGTCCCTTGCCAACCACAGCAGATGGGTGGAAACCTCTCTTCAGAATAAAAACAGCTCTGAGCTTTCCCCTTTTGCTCGCCATTAAAACCCAACAAAAAAAATACTCCTGCACTGGCAAGGGAAGAAAATCCATATCTGACAGTGTTTTCAAACAAACTGTCCTTAGTCCACCTTTAGACCACACTGATGCAACATCTGTGCTTTTGTTGTTCCAAAATGACGGCTAAGACATTCTGAGAGTGGTTTGCCTTCCGAGCAGTTTCATCTTGGATTTTAACCTGAGTAACGTGCAAAGGAAAGCGCTTCATAATTGAAACCCTGCAGGATCAAGGTGATTTGAATGTAAAACGACCAGCAACCAGTTTCACTACTCTTCACATACTGTCTCTACTCCTCCATCCTAAAGCAGGGTCTCCCGGGCCACACCTCTTGCCAAAAAAAAAAGAAAAAGGCACTGTAACATCAGTTAAGGAGGCCAGGGAGGTGATGCAACACAATACCCATACTATAAACAGTCTTACTGGATGCACCATGTGTCACAATCCACCTTAGCGTATCACTTGAGTCCTGCAAGGGCTCGTACTCTTTAGCAAGTACTGGAATAATTAACACGCTTATCTCCGGAACACAAAACAGCACCTTGCACCTCTATTGTGACTTTGATGCCCAGTGTTTATGATGCAAGGTCTTAATGGCTCGAATGGTTTATATGAGTGAGGGCCAATGCTGAAGAGCAATGCTTGTTATAGAAGGAAAACAGACAAATGTCAAGGACTTCACTCTCATTCAGAGCAGTGAAATGCATGAGAGAATGTAAAAGAGAGGTAATTTCTGCGCCAGAAAAAGATTCAATTTGAAGAACGTAGGCTGCGAACACAGCAGGACATTTTTGACTCTGATTTAGGCCAATGTGGAAAAAAATTGAGGGAAATTGAAACTGGTAATTCCAATCCATTCTCATCCCCATTGTACAAGCCTTAATAAGGTCAAAACATGGTTCTGCTGCTGTAAATGACGGAATTTAAGACAATTGTGAGGGATTTGCATATAAAAAGATGTGTGATTGTGGAAAAGACCTTGGCCTATATTCTGTAATTGCTACAACTCCATCTCTGTCTAAGTCCTGCCTTTTAAATAATACTCATCCATTCCTCTCTTCAACTATCTTTTAGATTCCCAAAGATAAATCCTCTTGTCCTCCTCTAGCCATTATATGAGACAACATATATTTACTCTTGAAATATTTTCATACAATTAAATCATGCTGCTTTCAAGGAATGGTTGAATATACAGCATTTATTCTAAAAATGTGATGAATGTGAAGAAAGGTCCAAGCTAACTTTGTTTCAGTAGAGGTTTTCATGATCTTTATCCAAGCCCAATAATATTGCAATGGCACCCAAGAATTAGCCTAATCACCCTGCAGTAGTAGTGGGACTGAGTTTTAAGTGGTTCTGCAGTTGCAATATCACAGCCCACAGCATGCATTAACATCACATGGCAGAATTAATCCTAACAGGCTGCAGCTATTACCTGAGCCCTGACTGTTCCTAAAAGTCAGTTTGAGCCGTGACAGACGTATGAGCACAGATAACATTTGCCAGAACACAGACACGGCAGATATTACAAGCACTAAGCCCAGATGTGACTGTGACAGTAGCCTGTCTCATTAAAGCCAGGGACAAGAAGGCCGGCTCTCATGGAGCTGTGGAGCAGGACATGAGTGGAGCGACAGAGCCAAAGAGAGGAGCCTTGGAAAATGGAAAGATGATTGTTGTTCCTTTTTCCTCATCACATTCCCCACTGAGCGTTTTAATTTCACTCAGCAGCCAGAGCAGAAACTTTCATTTGGACGCATCTTTAAACCTGCATACTCCAGAGGCTGAATTAACCATTGTTTTCACGTCAAACATCTTGAAATAAATGAGTTCTGACTGTGACATGGATGGAGTGTGAGATTAATCTGAGGCCTAATAAACAAGCTGAATCAATGCCGGGAGTCAGATCAGCTCAGACTTAATGTCACACAGGAACGTATGCATGCGTGTTCACATGCCTGTGCTTGTGAGCTCACATAAAACCCAAATTCCAAATCTGTCCCTTTCCTAACTTGATAATAAGGAGCACAAATTGACATGACAGACGTTCCCTTCTCCCCTTTTCCTCACCTCTGCTCTATCTTGCGATGACATGCCACTCCATCTTGAGGACTTGCTAACTCTCAATGCCAAAAGGGCAGATGCCCAGGTGCTGGTGTAGCTGAATTGCTGTCCTCAGCACACAAAGGCAATGCCGCCTGGGGAGGATGGCTCAGAAAGGGGAAGAGCTGTCAAAGTAACAGGAGAGCACCTGGGATTACTGTCAACAGTCTCCCGGACTGTCTCCCTCTGCTCCTCCCCATCTCCCTCCTCTCTCCTAAGATCCATGGCATTCTCATTGACATTGACCTTTAAACTCCAATTAGCCACTTAATCAGAAATTAATTATTAATATTAGAAAAACCAACAGGGCTTAGGTTGTTTGTCTCTTTCACCTCATTATCATCCGCTAATGACCATCCTTGCATCTCATTTCCACAACAAAGGCTGATGAGATGGAGTTTGCACAAGAATCAGGGGATTTTTTTTAAAGGGCAAACGGAGTTGGACAGATTTTTCCATGCATGTTCTGTAATTTTCACTTCCGTCTCCTGTTCCAAGTCGGAATGTCCTGTGGATTTAATCATTCAGATGTCTCTTCAGACTGCATTAATAAGAGAGTCCTCAGCTGCATAAGAGCACTGCATCCACTTCTGAACTCAGAGCCCTCATGTCCTAATTCAGTGTGAAATGGTTGACAGGGAAGTGTGAAAATGGCTCCCGGAAAAAAAAAACAACAGTTCATGGCAAAAAAGTGACATGCACACCAGTCAGTGCTGTCTTCTTCACACACACACACACACACACACACACACACACACACACACACACACACAAACTTGTTAATTATTTGTCATGTTGTGTCACATGGCGAAACAGTGCCAGAGGCGTCAATGGAAACACTCCTGAGTATTGGCCACTAAATAAATGGCTTTTGGATTTGAACAATCTCCTTTGGCTAAATAAGATGTTTGGAATGCACTGACGGAGCCAAAGGTGCATTGTGTGGCAGTATAATAAATGTGAGTCAGCTATCCAATAATTGGTAATGTTCCCCTGTCACTCTTGACGCTGTGTTTTCTGGGCTGGATTTACAGACTACCAATGGGTCAATTTGTTCAAGTTTTTGGCTGCCTTATCCTATTCCATCAGAGGTTATGCTTGTGTATTTCATTTTCCTGTATCTACTTGATGTCTTGATTTGCTGATTCTACCATTTAAAACAGAAGAAGTGCAGAAGGTCTTAAAATTTAAGTGTCAGACAGGAGTAGAAATGTTGTCCTCTTCTCAGATTTTCTTTCTATTTTTCAGGCGGCTTAGAAAGATTTAGGGGATCAGTTTGAGGTTTATATTTTTGCTCCTCTCCAAATTATCCTCTTCACTTCTCTTCAAACCTCCTCTCCTCCAAGCCCTCAGTCATCAGTCCACACTGCCTCTCACCCGCACGGAAACACAAGCCACGCTGAAAAGTACAACACTGCAGAGTTGACAAGGAGTGATAGCAGAAGGCTGACAGTGTGAGAGGATTAGGAAGATGATAATATGAGTGGGGAATCTATTCTCTTTAAATAGAACCCTCACTGGGCCTTGACGATGGCTGAAAGTTTGCAACATATTACAGTGACAGAAGGACGTTTATTGATCTTGTGCAAATTCATGTCGTCATATCAAATCACTTGCATGGTGTTCACTTCAGGGCGCTGACTGTGTCTTCCTACACAGGAATAGCCTCTTGTTTGTCGTTTGGTAAGAAAGAAAGACCATTTGTTTTTATGACTTCAATATTTTGCTTTATAATTATCAACAGAGCACTTGATGGCTATGAGTCACATCATCCTTTGGTTAAAAACAGAGAAGAGAGGAGCCCCTTGACGTTTGTGGTTATTAGATATTGTGGAGAGCAGAATTGGAGGTGTGCTGGCTGAAGAGCCGCTCTGACTCCACCGACACACGTCCATGAGATACTGCCCGCAAAATTGAGCAGAGCTCGAAAGTGGAAGAGCAGAGGCCACAGGTGTTTCCCTTGTGCTGCATTAATTTTGCTGAACTCATTAATGGCAAATCCTCCAACCCTGTCTGCTGGTACTGAAAACAACATGAGCAATGTGCTACTTTCAAGTCAATTCTCGAAATTGCGGTTGATTTACAAAATATGATTACCAAATGCTACAAGAATTCATAATCGCTACAAGTAATTATCTTTGCATTTTGTCAATCACTAGAGATGGAAGATTAAGGAACAGACTTTGGTGGAGGTTTGTTTAGATTATATGTTTATGGCCAAATGTTCAAATTTTCGATTAATTACTGTTCATGCAATTGCTAATGTGTGCGGTAGTGTGAACAAACATAACGCTTGCATGATCTGTAGAATTCTTACAGCCCCCTCTTTGTTATCTCTGAGCTAAATTGCATTTAAAAAATGCTCATCACGTTAAATGAAGTCAGTTCAAATGCATTTCCCTGTCAGTCTTATCTTGCGAGTCTGACACAAAAAGCAAACCTTACCATATTTGTCTGTGCATGCGTGTGTGCAAGCGTGCATGTGTGTCTGCACACACCCCTCTGCTTAAGTTTAAGAACTTTTATTTAGATTTATGGTTGATGATGGATTATCTTAAAGTTCAGGTATAAGGGTTAAAGTAAGGCATGTAGTGCTGATGCTTGAAGCTTCTTATCAGGGGTTCTGCCTGTTTTAGCCTGTTAAGTACAAATTAGGTGTATGTTACATTACAGCAAAACATACCAGTTGTCCTATGCAGTCATTAGTTTCAGTTCATGCCAGTACAGTATGAAGATCTGCTTGTAGAGTCTAAAACTTGCTTGAGACAAGTAATCATGACATTGTACATTAAGTTGCCTATATTTTTGTTACAGGTCACATTGCCTCTGTGTGGTGAACGTAGATTCAAAGAGGGACAGTTTTGTCTCGCATTTAAATAGTTTCTTTGAAAGCTCTGAAATCTCAAATTTCATGTGCAAAAATCGCTTCTGCCTGCAACAGCATCACCATGCAACCAGACGGAAGGGATTAAAAAAATAAAGGTGAATTCATGTTGTGTGTGATATTCTCAAGCATGTTTCAGGCCTTTGCAAATTGATTTTCATGTTGTTCTGAAATGAATAGAAAACTGCCCGTGGGAGTGCAGTAATACATTTATAGTAAATGGGCTAAAACGTGCAAAATATTAGAGTATATGGAATAAATGTAATCAGCAAAGCATCCTATAATGAAAGAAGATGTGTATGTATATTCATATTTGTGTTTGGGGGGTTGCACATTGACACGTGTTTCTCTCATGTCTCTCATTTCTCACATGTATGTGAGTTGCATACCTATCTGTGCTTATCTGCATGGATCATTTGTACAACACTGTACAATCCAAAATGTGGCATAAAGCAGAAAAAGCCTAAACTGAGCTGAGCCGCCTCCGATAATCCTGAATAACATGTAGCAGCAATTAGAGCACGTCACAGCATGGTATATTCAGTGGACATCTCGTCCTTTCCATCTCAGAGCTGTTCTGACAGATCATCCCTTGTGCCCACTCTATGGCTGATTGGTTTTGAGAAAGACAGATCGTGAAAGCGAGACAGAGAGATAGACAGAGACAGAGTGACTTGTATGCTTGTGTGGTTACATACTGTAGATGTACCCAGACACACACTCACTCACACATGTAGTAGCTGTATAGGCCATAGAAAAGACACACACACACACACACACACACACAAGCAGAATCACAAACACCATCTGACTGTTCAAACAAAGATATGAGGACCATGTTGTCTCACCTGCAGTTGAATACACACCACAACTAATATTGTACACAGCTAGACATATTTGAGGATGGTATAGACATGACCATACCTTGTGGCAGCAACGATCAACCGGTACAATCTCATGGCCCGCAGATGAAGACATCAGCAGCCGGAGACTGTCAGACAAAGTGTGAGCCACAAGGCCATCATAAAATCTACGTGTCCACCCCATTAACATGGTAATTAGGCACAGCTAGCCAACCTGAGAGGTGCTGCCAGTGTGTGTCAGCTAAGACACTTTCCTTGTATGGGTTTGTGAATGGTGGATCTGTCACAGTAAGTGCCTGATGCAGCAGCCAGGCTCCCCAGAATGTGTTATTTTAGGTGCAAAAAAATTCAAATTCACTAGAGAACTTCTGCGCTGTTCCTGCCAACGTTGACGCATCTCTGCCTCACTATTGTAGACATGCTGGCATACTGAGCACTTTTGGCAGACTGGTGAAATCTGTACTTTGAAGTTGTTTGTCTTGAATTAAGTGATTTTCTGTCCGGCACTGTGCAGTAGTAAGACAGCTGATTCACATACAAAGACCTTGGACAGAGCAGGGATAGAGCATGTTTGGAGTACAAAATCCTCAAATGCCTATCACCTCTGGTTTCAGCTCTCCATTTAACCCTCAACATAAATGGAAAATGAATGTGTGCTCTGGGAAATGACCTCCTTGAGGATCGGTTGATGATGATGATACATTGTCAAGACCAATGTTGCATTTACCAGCATTTCCAGACATGTTTGCTCACATTCCCCAATATCTCTATCTAATACCTCTACTGGAATGCACTTCGTGACTCATGCTAGTTCTCCCAAAAAATCCAGATGTAACACTTCTCATAAATGATAAGAGGATCAGTTACCAGAAGCTGTCAGGATGCAGGTTTAGACAATAGGCCCTCCCTCAAAGCTGTTATAGCTATAAGCACTCATCACCATGGTGTGTTTCATCTTGACTGTTGGAACAGCAATAATCGATCTGATGGCAGCGAGAAAAACATGTTTTTCTTTGCCCCTGAGGCACACAGCAGAAACATACATACTCTAAACAGATGGTTTTTCACAAGAAAGGCTAAAAATACAAATATAACACAAGCAGCGAGTGGTGTATGGTGACCCCCTACCAAGCATGTATCAGTGTGCGTGAGGTTTTTGTAAAGGTTTGAGTATCTCTTCAGCTACTTTTGCCTAATATAAACTACATAGATTAACAAATAAAAAGAGCAGGCTAGTTCTAACTCATAACAAAGTGATGGGCAAGGCTTGGTCTAATGCAGTGGTTCCTAAAGTGGGGTCTAGGGACCTCCAGGGGCCCTAGCAAAATGAGGAACAGTTTAGCTTAACTATTATTTCACTCCCTAGATGATAACACAATGGGAGCATGTAATACTGTAATCTTTTCTCATTAGAGGTTTTACTCAGACATCCAGTGCAGACAGCTATGCAGTTGTAAGCCTAGAAAGGCTCCTTGGGAAACAGTTTTTCTTGGGATAAAAGATCATCAAATAAGAGTCTGTGGTGTAATGTGTATCTTTCTGGAGATCTTGATATTAAAAGTTTGAGGAGCTCTTCCCTTTTATATGAGGTGCTAAAGGTCTTGAGTGTTCATATAGTGTGTAGCCAGCGGAGAATAACCTTGTGAACTGTGCTTTGATCCATCACATCTAGATGTACTACTGACACACAGCAAATAATAAGGCTTCAGCAGAGTGCAATGCTCGGAGAGATAGCCTTGTGACCCGGGTACAACTCATAAACTGCAGTGCGGCATCAGCTGTATTAATATCGCATAGTGGTCCCCATGTTTCCATACACGGATGAATATTTCATTCCCAGAAACCTTCAGTGGGTGTTGTGCAAATTAAAGATGTGCTTCAAACGGCGCATCGTCTGTAATAACACATCTGCGGGGCAATGTGGTGCATTATGAATCTGTCACATTTAAACGTCTGTTTCATAACCGTAAAAGGTACCGGCACTACACTGGTAAACATGATCACAGGCGAACGCCGAATCCGCCCTATTTTTTTACTAAAATTGCAAAATCGCCTAATTAATTTGGGTGCTAAAGTTGAGACTTACTCACCCCTTTTGAACATCTTGTAGACCTAGGTGTATTTAGTCTTCTGTCCTCTGAGAATCATCTATTCTTATATTCCAGACTTCAAACTTGTGCGCTTTAGTTTTGAAGTTGATCCGGAGCTTCCGCGGCTCGCGGCGTGAATGTCAGGTGTCACTCCTCGGGAGGTTACCGCGATCCACTGTATCGAGTTGCACTGCAGACTGCCGCGGATGTGGTAAACACTGACAGCAAACAATGCTCTCCTTTTCCACAAAGTCTGGCAGACCTCAGTCGGACCTCGGAAATTAGGCGACAATCGCTGCGGAACAGACGCACTAAAATCACCCCCTCAGTCCGAAATAATTAAAAACTCCAGCGTGTGTGACGAGCACACGCACGGCCCGACACAGCCCCCGACAGCCAACTCCTCTTTGGGCGCAAATGACCGTGGAGGCTGCAAATCAGTTCTGGGAGTAAGTCGACGGTGAGCACGCGCTGTCCCCAAAAACCACCGATAGGTTATTCAAATTCAAGTGGCCAATCTGAAATTCTTCACTCGGTGCTTCAGAGCCGCTCAAATCGCATCACATTCGTTAAAATCTCTAATTAACATAAGTTATTTGGATTCACATTCCGCGTCTGATGTCGGATTATAAACGCACACTCCTCAAATCCTCCTTAATAATGTAGACTTTGATGCCTTCGGTTTCCTTAAAATCCCCCCGTTTTCAGCTCTCGTCGCCACTCGTAGTTGTTACATGTCTGTGATCCTGTTCTGTGAAGACCTCTCTGCTTTCCACCTATGGACCAGAGCTCGCTGATGCGCTCAAGGAGGGAGAAAGTATGTTGTACTGCCTCAGCCCCTCCACCGGGCAGCATCCTGCTCCATCCCTGTCCCTGCCTCTGACCCTGTCCGCGCCAGCCTGAGACACGCTGCTCCCTGACACCAGAGGTCTTCATTATAAATACGATATGACACAACAAGACACAAGCATACATGTAACAACAACATATTGACCAGCAGACAAAACACGAGGAGAGCTTTGTGATGCTACTCATTCTGCAGTGGCAGAGAGCGCTCATAAAAGCCATTGGTTTGCTGATCAAATAGCCTCCACCCAAATCAATATCTTATAGATAATGGACTAATGCATTGGATAGACTCTCTCTATCACACACACACACACACACACACACACACGCATTGCAGTGCAACGTTAATAATAATAGTGACACGTATTATTGCGTTATTACATTATTTATTGAGCAAGATCTACAAAATAGGCAAGTTTAAAAAAAATATAATTCAATGTAATTATATTGCAAATGATATGTTTTCTGGTTTGTGCTACTTTTATTTAATTTAATTTAGTTTTGTTTTTACCTAGGCTATTCTTATTGTAATTGTAATCTTATTTTTAATTTATTTACAATGCACGCAAAGCACATTGAAACTGCTCAGTTTATAAATTGGGCTGCACAATTTTACAATATTTTATTTTATGTTTAATTTTATTAGTATTATTTTAGGTTTTGCTTTAATTTCGTTTTCTATATTTATTTGCTTTAACTGCCATAGTGTATAAATGAAATATACAAAATTTTACTTTTTAATTCTTATTTTATTATTCTTTTTTATTATTGCTACTTCGGGAAATGGACACTGCACTTCAACCCGTGGAAATACACCGTGATGACCTGCGTGGCTCTGTCCTCCTGTCCCGTTCGGCGACATCGGTTGCATCGGTGTTCGACTTCTCCCCACTGACCCCTTCAGTCGATTGCTTTCGCCTTTCTGTACCTCACGTGTGTCGTGTTAGGGGCTGAACAAAACATGGCAGCGCCCTCGAGTGAAATCCAGATAGTTCCTGCCAAAAAGCGCTCAGGTAAATATGAACGTCCAATATGACACGTTTAATGCCGAAGACAGATAAGTATATTACGTCTTTGAGTACTTTGTGCAGAGACCTGGCTTAACGTTAGCTGTACCGACCCAGCTGTTCTCAGCACAGCAACATAGCTTAGATCAGTGTTGCGTGGACTCGCCAGACTTCATCACGAACATGGCTGACAGATGAGATTAATGGGTTATGAAAGATGGTATGTTTAATTGTTTCCTGTCATCCCGAGTTTTAACGTATTACATTAGAAGATCGATGTCAAATTTAGTCCGTAGAAATTGCACATTCCCTCCTGCTTGCAGTGTCTGTTTCTCCTCTAGTGGATATAGCGTCAGCTTCTTTTGTTTTTCGAGCCTTGTGGATAACGTATCATTGGCCACGGATGGAGAAGCAGGCAGCTGCCTGCGTTGGAAAAGAAGTGGTTGAGAGGAGCTAGTTGGTAAACGTTTGTACAGGATTTGAGTTTGGTGTACTGTCGATGCTAACAGTGTTTACTTGGCAAAAAGAGAAGTCACATTGTTTTTCGTGGCAACCATACAGGGTTTCCCACAGCATGGCAATGCGTACGCAAGCTAACTTCGATTAAAACAGGCACTTTTCCAACAACATTTGAATTTGTGTTTCCACTTCAGACATTTGAAAGGAATACAGACACAAAATATGCAAAGAAATTGGTTTGCGTGAGGGTAAGTCTCCATGTGGGAAGCACTGATCTAACTTAGCACTACTATAACATGGGTTTGTTGCAGTTCTACAGTTCTTAGTTGGCTCCTATTTTCTAAATATAAACAAGGTCAAAGTCCAGGTGGTGGAAGGTGATGATGATCCTTGTGGCGCACATCTAAGAAGGGCCCTACAAAAGATCTTGTATGAATGGAGCCGAAAGGTTGTTTTTTTTTTTCTAAGCAAGTTTACTGCAATTAAAAGTCACTAGGCAGGTGTTCTCTTTTAAAATGTTTGTTTTTTTGTAGAATAACGGCAGATGAAACACAGTGATTTTGAGTGACTGCATTTTTTTTGTGTAGTTAAAAAAAAAAAATGTAATTTAGGTTTCAAATATTTTACTTGCGTTTTTTAAATGTATGATTCATATTACAGCTGTAACAGAGGAAACGCAAAGCAGCGTCATCTGTGTCTGGCGGCAAAGATTTATACAGAAGGTAGTTCCATTTAAAATGTGAGCCCATTCTCCCTCTCAGCCTTTTTCCCCATTTCAGCATGGCATCTCAAGCTACTAAGTAGCTTGTAGAAAATTATTTAGAGAAGATGATACAAGGACAAATGTGTGGTGCTCCCCAATTCCACAGCTGTCATGTCTCTCAGATCGGTGGCCTTTACAAGTGGGAGACACATTTGGACAATTTGGGTGTGGAAAGCGGCTTTCCTGAACTGTATTACCCTGAGGGCCAGTCTGAACTGTAGAGCATGTCTGAAGTCTGTGTTAAAGCATGAGTCTAGCTACATTTGGTGCACATTTTGCTGTACACACGGCTCCTGATGAATAACTTCTCTGATAACGTATTATCTGAGCGTGACCTTTTGCATGATGGTCTCATGTGTGACCAGCTTGTCTTTACAAGTCACGTAGAGTTAGATGAACTAGTTGAACTCCTCGCTCCTTGAACCTGTGTTCAGCGCATTGCTAACAGCTCAATCATTGAACTTTCTCTGCAGTCCGAGGACCACGGCGGGTAGCCAATCAAATTCCACATGAAATCCTGCAAGACCCCGAGTTACAGGAGGCGATCAAAGCCCTGCCTGCAAATTACAACTTTGAGATCCACAAGACAGTTTGGCGAGTGAGACAAGCAAATGCGAAGAGAGGTGAGCACTGTTATTTCTTAATGCTCTTGATTCATTTTGCACGTGATTAGGAATCTGTATGTACTCTTAACAGCGACAGTCACTGTATTTACTGTAGGGGGGGAAATGCCAGATTTCAATTGATAGAATCGGCTTTATTGGCCAGGTATGTGTCCACATACAAGGAATTAGACTTTTTTCTGTTTCTGTCCCAAAACCTGATCCTGAAAACCATTAGACTGTGCCACCATGCCCTTTGTCATCTTGAGTCAAAAATATTTATTTTACGTCCATTTATGGTCAGTGTCACCACTTCTAACATACATCAACTCGATGCAGCCTGGACACATCATCAGTGATGTTACCTGGGGTCACGGAGTGTTTCGGGTCTTTCAAGCATCATACACTCTCACCCAGGCGACCCAGCTGGGGTCGACCACCCATGGTTCTCCTCTCCTTATCCACAGCCACCTTGAGGCAGCTTCTGCTGACTCTGTGACCTCCTTAATGGCCCTTCGCTTACTGGCCCCTGTGATGCCCAGGATGTTTTAGGCACAACATACAACTAATATTAGCTGAAGGTTTATTAAAACAGTTCAGCACTGAAGTACCTTCCTTTGTATTGTTACTCGTACCTCATTAACTATTGCTTTGCAAGTTTAGAGAAGATTAGCGGTACAGAGTAGATGTATTCACAGCATTGAGAATCGTATATCGAAAGACAACGTGTGCAACGTTCATTGAAAATGCCATCCGTGGATGCATCTGTGCTTTGACCTACTTTGACGACTTTATTGTACAATCAGTAACCTGCGAGGTTCACACAGGTTTATCCAGTGTTGTGACAAATCAAACACAGACCCGGTTTTCAAATGGCAATGTCGGTCACCCCACAGTGACTATGCCATTAGAATCTAACATCCCTGAACAAATGTTTTAACAATATACAACTACAGCAAAAACTGTTAAGAAATTCGGTACGTTTAAGATGTAATGTATGTATGCCTCTGTGGTGTTGTGATTCAGAAAAAAGCCTTTTTTCTTGTAATGTGTTCACTCTTATTGGTCAGCATGGACACCAAAATAATGCAGAATGCTTTTCACAAGCACTTCCATTTCCAGTTTGTTTTGGAGTCATTTAACACTGAATTTGTGATTGGGGGTGTTAGCCCTTTGGTCTTCGATCTTCAGTTAATCACACAATAAGCCCAATTCCTCTTGTGTTATTAACAGAGTTGGAAGGCTACACTCACACTGCAGCTGATAGTGCTCAAGCTCAGATTTCTTTTCACCATCCAAGCAACACAGATGTTTGTGTGCAGTGTAACTAAAAACAAATACAAGAAATCCAATTTTTTTAATATCTTTTTTTGACCCATATTGAAAGCAGAACTTGGCCTCATTAACAAAAACATTTCAAACCCAGTCTCAAAGTAAAAAAAAAAGGAAAAATATTCTATTTATTAACTCCAAAACCGAGTGACAATTTCAGTTGCCTCTCTGACGGGCTGTTCAGACGTCGTATCTTTTGTTCGTTGGTGTTATTTCAGGATGGAGCTCATTTAAACTGATACAGGATATGGGTCACTAAAAGAAATTCTATAGTCTAACAGAATAATCGGATCTGAGAAAAGAAATAGGAATTGAGAAGCAAGGCTTGCAGTGGGATTGTAACTTCAGGAATAACTGAGTGTGGGCACAGTGGGAGGCTTCACTGACCTCAATGTACAGTATGTTGTGGTCTATGGCAACAGGCAAATCCTTATTTATTGCTCTAGAACCGCCTTTAGTAACAATTGATGATAACTGGCCCTTAAATCATTATTAGGTGATCATAAAAAAAACTATTTTAAATAATACCAAGAACTGCTTTGGAGGGGTGTAGTCAGTCGCCGATCAAATTTGTATTATTAAGGCAGAGGTATTTTTCTAATTTAGAATGTAAGTGATATGCGACAAAATCCACAAGTCCTTGTTCTGTGTAAAAATGCATGTGCCAACGTTTAACTGAAGCTAATAATAAGCTTCAGCAGTCTGTGTAACTTCAAAGTTACATTGTTTTTAGTATTAAATTCCCTCTTTGTGCTTCCAAGGGCAGTGTTTACCTGCACACAACCTGAACACAAAGAGAGAATGTGGTCCTAAATAGTAACTTTGGTAGCTCTCCACTCAGACTCCGACTGCTGAAGCCTCATATCCGCTTTGGTTGAAGTTAAGAATGTATTTTTACAAAGAACAACGACTGCGGATTTTGTATCACTAACATTGCAATCGCCTCGGGAAGGGATCTCTTTGTGATCAGAGAGAACAAGAGGAATGATTACAGCAACCAAAACCTATTTCAGTATACATATGGGCATGTGAGTATTGGTTTAAGAGAGACTTTAGAAAATGTTAACCTATCCTTGAATAGCAAATCAACTTCAATTTCTGCCCTCATGCATTGTTTCATGTATGTTTTGACTTTTCCTTGTGCTTGGTGTTCCCTGTGAAACAGTTCATGGGGTAGAGTTACAATGGCGGCCTCCAGCCTAAGAAAAAATTGTCCTTCACTAATGTAAATGTCAAAATGTGTAGTCGTTCAGTTGTTCCTGCTTTGGGTGGAAATATGCAGATGGCATGCCAAGAGGACTGAATAATTTTTTAGATGTCCCTGTGGGGAGCGTGTGGTTTCTGCAGCTTGCTGGCTTTGCTTTTTTGTTGTGTGATGTTTTTTATCAGAGCTCATCCTCTCTCTCTGAACCCAGGGAGCATAACTCACCTTATCACCTCTGTCTCTCTCTGTTCCTCTTTGTGTCCATCTGTTTCTTTGTCAGCCTTTGAACTCCTCTTGAGATTCATGCACTGTGCTTTTAAAATAGAGGATTATCTCTTTTTTTTTTTTTTTTTTCTTTTTTTTTCTCTTTTCTGTTTTTCTCTTTTTTTTTTTTTTTCCTGAGTTTAATAATAGTTAAAAGCTTTGTGCTGTTTTGCCTAATTTTCTCATTTTAATCCTATTGGGTGTTGTTATGATATAATCCATTGTGCATCTCAGCTCTTCACAAGTGGAGCTTAGTTGTGCAGAGTTTGTCTAACTGCAGTTGGCGGTCAGCTGTCTTGATTACTGTCACACAACATTCAGTTAAGATAAAGACAACTGAACAAAAAGTTTATTAGGTGATAATAACTAGCTGAGTCTATTGTTTTGTTTATAGAGAGGCAATTGCATTTTCTGTTTGCTTTTTCTTGCCTTGGTTAAGTCATCATTAATCAGAAGCTATAGCCAGTACAGTACTGTATTTTTTTTTTTTTTTGTCAGATATTGATAATTAAGAGTTTTAAAAAAAGAGTTAAAATTCTGATAATGACATATTGGCTGATTAAAGGATATGTGCTGATCCAGCTGATTCATCAGTCAGCTCTAATTGAAACTACCATGTGTTTCCATTTAATCTTTTTTGGCCCTTGGTGTTTAGTTTAACCACTAAATGAAGATGAAACATATTATATGGCCATTTAGTAGGTATAGTAAATTTTTTCCCGATTTGAGGGCATGTACAATGTGACTGTTTTTGATTCTCAATTCACGTTCATTCTTACCATTTTATTATTACCTCTGTCTTACAGTTATTGCGCACCACTATTGAATCCTATTTGGAAAAACTGAAAAATTAGACAAGACATTGAGATGAAGCCAAAGAAGCAAAAACAGTACGGCCTTGAGTGTTTTGGGGGATCTTGAATTCATGAAAGTGTTTCCCCGTGGGAATTGTGAAATGCCTGGGGAGTCGTTCTGTTCTTCTCACAAGTTAACTACAGACAATCGAAAGATCAGTAGAGTTGACAGTTTAGATGTTTCCTTGAGCTTCAAGACAATAAGAAACATGTGGAGCATTTAGTTCCTCCTTTAGTTTCAGGTACTTTAATGAGAGGAGAAATAAGAGAAGGTGTAATGATGATAATCTTGTAATCCCAAAATTCTTAGAATCTTAAATGAAATTTTGAATTGAGGATTGCCTTAATACCAATGTTAAATACACATCCAACTAAACAGAAATCCAACAATTCCAGAGTGATAAACATCTGGGCTAGTCCATGGGTGGTGACTTGTTTTTTTCCCCACTTAACTAATGGTCCCTTTCTCCTGGAACAAAACTACAGTTTTCTTTTATCCACAAATACAAAACGACTCTCCAGTTAGCAGTCTAAAATGGCCTTTCCTCCTCTGACTGAACAGCATGAACACAGAAAACATGACAGTAGTGAGAACGCTGGCTGCCAATGTAAAGTTCAAGCAGATCATAGTCAGAACAGACTGGACATGCACATGTGGATGTATGTTTTTGCTGAATAGAGCCCTATTAATGGTAAATACACATATTTATATTCCATAAAAGTGAACCGTACCTTAGTGAGTGGCCTTCAATGAACCAGAAGAGAGTGCACGTAACCCCTCTCTTCATTAGGTTACACTGGCTCCCTGCTGTCGCCCGCATCAAGTTCAAAGCGATGCTCTTGGCCTACAAGACCACCACTGGTTCTGCACCAACATATCTTCGCTCGCTAATACAGACCTAAGGTTCCTGCCAGATCCCTGCGCTCTGCAAACGAACAACGTCTGGTGGTACCATGCCAAAAAGGAAAAAAATCATTTTCGCGCACCTTCTCTGGATCCGTTCCACATTGGTGGAATGATCTGCCTGCCTTTTAAAAAGCACCTGAAAAGGCATCTCTTCCGTCAACACCTAACTGACAATCACTAACTTCTTTGACCTTTCTACCTCTTTTCATAAAAGAAAATTAAAAAAACCTTCCTATCCTTAGCTTTGTAGACTGTGCTGGGCTTTAACCGACTAGTTTATGGTGCACTTGTGCTTTTCGTTACCATGTGTTGTTTTAATTGCTTCCATTGTCTTCCTCACATGTAAGTCGCTTTGGATAAAAGCGTCTGCTAAATGACTAAATCTAAATGTAGTGGAGTTGTGCCTATTGTGTCCAAATTCAAAGTCTATTTGTGTGACTTACATTCACTCTTAATTCATGTGAATTTACGCTTATGTATGTAAACACATAGTGATATATATATATAAATATATTGTTTAAAAAAGATAGGACTAAATATATAGTGCATAAAGCAATACAACAGGACAGCGCCCCAATTGCAGCTTTCGAAACGACCATAAAGTTGAATCAACTCTCTTAAACAGTTTTAACAAAACCTGAACATTAGAAACTTCATAAAGGTGGAATTTACATGACTGTTATTAGTTTAGGTAGTTTGCCAAATAAACTGGCAGCTGAGTAGGGCTGGGGCGATTCATCGACTTCATCTATTAAGGAAGTACGACGATCTTCATATCTTGTTACATTTGTTTATGTTTAAGAGAAAATGGTTGAATAAAATATTGAAATATTAATGAGACAAGTTTGTGATATTTTTTTTGGGTAAAGTAATTATTAGTTATATTATATGAATCGAGTAATAAAAAAATAGAGTAAATCGATACACTTTTCGTTAGATTAATCAATATAAATATAATCGTTAGGTGCAACCCTACAACTGAGATCATTTAATTTAGTCCTTTGATTATTTCATTATGTCCTGTTTTTCTAATAGTGGTAGTAGTGTGTGAATACAGAAGACAGACAAGTATTATCATCTGCATACCACTTCTATTTTAGTTGTTCACATTGCAGTTGATTGACATTTGACTATTCTTCAAATCTAACCACAAATGTTATGCATTCGCACACCCAAAATAAACCCTGTAGTCGTCCTAGCCATAACCCCCTTTTTTGAAAATTCTGAGAAATCCCTTGGCTTTGTCCGTTCAGTCTGCCGTTCTCTAATACTTTTATCTTTCCAGCACTTTCTTATTTCACCCCTGTTTTTAATTGTCAACATCACTGCGTATTAAGGAATCTACACGCGACAGTGGTCCACATTAGGTGACATGTCTTTCACACTTTATTTTCATGGAGTTGTTAGCTGTATAAACACGTGACATCTGAAGCCAATAAAAGAACCCTTCTTGTATCTTTTTTATTTCTGTGTGGTTTTGGGGACAGGAGTGCACTTCCAAAGGTAGAAGCATCTTATCATCCTTGCGTGCAAACTCAAACGTGGATTCAAACAGTCAGTCCCACCTCCAGCATCTGACTCACCTTTCACCGGGGGCAGCAGATGGGGAAAGCTTTTTGCTTCTGTCAGCTGTGGCAGAGGTGTGCTCTGAAACCTTTCTCTGTTAATAAACTTGCCCTTTTCTAAGTAATGACCTGTCTCTCACTGTCTGCATGAACGCTCGGTGATCCCTTAACCTTTCATCAGTAACAAATGCTCTCTCTCCTCCTCCTTGCACTGCCCCATCTATCACTCCATCTCACGACCATCCTCCTTCAACCTCTTGGCCTTTTGTCTGTCCCAGGTTTTATTGTTTAATCCTGTCTGGCACTGAAGACTTGAAATAGTTTCAGGCCTAGTCATGTGAAAAATATGTGCGCTGAATTCAGTGTTTTCAAATTGTAAGTGTCCACTGAGACGTTGATTGATTTATTGAAGGAAGGTACTGTGTGATAGAGTTTGACTGGGAGAAAATGTCATGGTTGATTGAAACAAAGCCTTTGTCTCCAAGTACTCGATCCATGTGTCTGATTTGCTGGCAGGGACTTCACACTGAACTGGTCAACACCTTGTGAATGCATGTTTGTGATCATCTCATATTAATGTTTCATGTAGATGAAACATTAATCGGTTACTGTTTCAAAAAGGGTAAATGGTAAAAAGAGAACTGTTGACCGGAGGCCTAGCTGATACACAATCAGTGTAGTCTAATATAATCCCAAAGCAAACCACTGAATAGCATCTTTTTTTTCTCAAAAGATGTGAAATGAATAATTTGTTGCCGATACAGAGACACGTTTTCTTGATTTAACTGACCAGTTGATGCAAGTCAAAAGATGTCCATATTTCTCCTAATCTTCTGATTTGGCCGAAGATGTTGACACTTGTTGCTGTAAAACTGAAATTGAAGTTCTAATATTTTTCAAACTCTACTTACTTGTTTCTCTTGGAAAGCATAGGTTCCTTGGAATAGCCAATTAATGCAATGGTCGAACAGAAAATTAACCGCGAAGTGTTCTGATAATTGATTAAAAGTTTACGTCATTTTTCTGGTTCCAGCTTTTCAAATGTGAGGAATTCCTGATTTTCTCTGGTTTATGCCACTGAAAATTGAGTCTCTCTGGGTTTTGGACTGTTGGTCATGTGAAACAAGAAATTTCAATATGTCATGGGCCTCTGGGGGAAATTTAGCATTTTTGACAATTTTCCGACATTTTATAGCCCAAACGAGTAATTATTTTTTATTGACAGATTGTTTGACTAGTTGCAGCCTTGGTATAAACTTTTTCACTCTGCATTTTTAAAATTGCCAGATTTTTACCATATTTGCTTACCTTACTAATTTCCTCTCTGTCAATCTGGTCTTTTTCTTCCAAGACATATCTCTTAAGAAATCCTTAATGGACATTTGGATTTTCATCTACTTTGAATTCCAAGAAAATATGATATTATCTTCTTGAAAGGAAATGTTAAAAGTTGCAGTTCAGTTTGTCTGAGATTTTGATTGGTGTTGAAGTCTGTCAAAGACATTGTGCAATATAGTGCTTCATATTAATACGTTTTATTTATGTAGCACTTTCAAAGCAGTTTAGAATGCTTTACATTTAAATACATAATAATTTAGTAATTAAGTTAACAGTGAAGGAAATGCAAGCTTGAAGGAAGGATTCATAATGGAGCATTACACTAGCTCGTTTTGTTAAGATTCAACCTTAATGACCACATAACCACAACTCTCTGTAATTTTAAAATGTTCAGATATTGTGTTGATTGTTATAACTGATTCCTTTTCTTAATTAGAAGCTTAAATACATCTAGTTTTCTGAGACGCATACTTTCTTTCATTTGAGCTAATTTATTTCAAATCCTCAGCACACATATTTGTGGTGAACTCACACATTCCTTATTGTTGAGTTACATAGAAAACGCATTACTTAAATTTCCTTTGCTCACTACAACCTTCCTCTAATATACCTGCACCTGCATGTCAGAGGTGGAGAATATTTCACGCAACGCTCATCCCTTTTAATTAGGAGCAAATGCAGCAGAATGTGCAACCCCACATGATTTCTCCAGTCATCGCTTGTGTGATTTATTTTTTTTCTTTTTTTCTTTTAAAGGAATGTGCATAAAGGAATGAACCTCACCACTGGTTGCAGGCAGGGTGCAGTTGAGATGACAGGCAAACTGTGCTTCCAGGCCCTTTTGCCTGTTTGATAAAAAAATCAGTTAGAGTTAGTCTGAAATGAGGCACTTAATAAATCCTGCCCTAAACGAGGATTTTCAATTGGTTCATCTCAGTTGGTGTCACACATGAGTAGATCTCCTGTTGTCAACACGCAAGATCATCAGTAGGACCGGTGCTTGTTAATTGGTTGATTGATTTCAATTTTATAGCAGCCCCATCAGTTTGTCCATATTAAATTTTAGCTCTGAGACATTTGTGTGAAGCTGGGAAATGGGGGTGTTTTTGTGTGTTTCTGTAGCACAGGGAGTGGAACTGTGAGTCACCGAGCCAGTGGCAGGCATGGAGAGAGACAGGAAAAAGAGAGAGTTTAATGGCTTTGTACAAGCCATGAGCTGTAGACCTGTGGTGATTGGTTTGGACTATATTTCCAACAGCCCGTCACTCACTAAAATAAACCAACAGTACTACCGTGGCAGAGGGGAAATTGCCCTGAAATGTCACTACTTGCTGTCAGCGGAGCACTCTGAACCAGTAGCAGAGGCTATGTATAGCAGTGCTGTCCAGGATTTATTAAATAACATGTTGCCGTCACTCTAACGCAAGTATGTAACTTTTCGGTGTGCCTTTCTCCACTCTCTCCAGTGGCTCTGCAGCTTCCAGAGGGCCTGCAGATGTTTGCCTGTGTCATCGCTGACATCATTGAGCGGTAAGCTGGAGAAGGAAAGAATAATCTTTTCAAGTTGTTATTGCTTAGGTTATTTGAACATCTATGAGTAAACAGCAGAAGTCAAGCCAGCGGAGTTCGAACTTCAACTGCCACGGCCACTTGGTGCACACTAGGAGAGCGAGAGCTTTATCGTAATTCCCCGCCTTCGACTCAATCAGGGATTCAGCAGAAAATGAGACCCGATTATGCTGTTTTAGGATAGCGCAGATATCACAGCTTCCCTTGCTCACAGTTGGAGGAGGGAAGGGATATTATTCTCGTTAATTACATCTTGTTTCACTCTGCATATGCCCTATTGCACACCAGCACTCTATCACACAGGCACCACAACGTTTAGTTTTTTTCATCCTGCAGTGAGAAATGCTGCAGCATTAATTTGCTCCAGACCTAATAGTTTGTCTTTTATACTGTGGTTTGGCCTACACTGTGCTAAATACAGTTTGTACTTCAATGTTTGGTAAATAGAAACACACATTCTGAAATACTCTCATGTGAGGGCCACTATGAAGACAAATCAGCTCTGTTTTTCCATTTCTCTTCCTGGTTGTTGTCTCTGGTCTCATTTCAACTTTAGTTGGTTTCTCAGGAGCACTGTCTGCCAGTGTTTTCTCAAAGAAAATGGCTGCTATCATTAAATTCCTTTCATAGGTGTTTAGTCAATGCTAACCTGATTGCGAGATGGACACGATGAAGAATAGAGTGGCTGGCCATAAACTTTTCAGGCTGGGCGGATATTTGATTTCACACAGTAAAGTTGGATCACATCACTTTGACGGTATTATTGTGCTCTTCATGCTTACATGCGCTTTATGTTATGCCAAGACACATTTATTTACCAAATAAATGATAAAACCTTGGTCTTGCTCAAAAGAGTGTTGGGCAGGGTGTTGTCTTTCTCCCTTGCCTCAATCCTTTTATCTATGTTCTGTGTTTACTCCATCATTTTGTTCATCTTTCTCCAGCTCTATCAGACCTCTATCGTTATATCACTCTCTTTACAGTCATTCTACTTTTTTAATCTCAAGAAAGATGATAGAGTGAAGTTTTGATGATAGGGTCTGGTCTTATCAGTCGTGCTGCTATCAAACTGAGAACTACCAAAGTTTGCTGCTTGGCTTTTAAACCACACACCCATGCAGTCCACTTATGTTTGAATTGTCACTGTCCATCATGCAGTCGGCTAAATCGGCCCCATCTCTTCTAATGAGAGCAATTAGCGGACACTAATTGCTTTTCTTCATTCCTCGTCCTCTATCGCTCGTCTCAGTGTATTTTTCACCCTCTCTTCACCATCCATGCGATTTCTCCCCCAGACTGCGGGAGAAAAGGTGGTTCTCACGGTTCCCCTTTATTAGGTCCTGCTATATAGTTTCCCTAAAGCTATTTTCCCTCTGTCTGTGCTGTCTTACTATGTAAGAATTTTCTTTGCACTTCTAGTCTTTACAGATTTAACAGATGGGTTCTTTGAATCCTGGATGAACATCTGATCCTCTGAGAAGTACTGAATATCTTCCATCTTGTGCAGAGACTGACAGGTTGAGTATATAATTTGAACGACATCGGCTGAGTTTGAGTGCTATTGTCTCCCTATAAAATAAAAAAGTGTAGGTCAAAGTTGATCCACAAAGTTGATCTGTAAACTTTAATGGATGTTTCAACAGTCAGTTTGGCTAGTGAATAGGGATGTCCTTTAATATTTGGTAGCTCCGATATCGAGTCTGATCTGAAACTATATGGAAGGTATTAGGTTTTGTTACTGATAGGATTGGTGGCCAAAACTATCAAAATGAGATCTAAGTTGTAATAAACAATAATTATGCTTTAACTCAGGCTATTTTGAATCTATCTTCTGACTACCAGAGACAGTGCATGACAATGGTTGACCCATTAGAACAGGGTCGCCATGAGTCTGCGTACATAACTTACAAATCACAGCAAAGGGTCTTTGTTAAAAGTTTACAACCATATGATGGGACGCTGAAGTGTTACGTTTATGACACCCAATGAGTCCAGGTGCCTTTGACTTAATATGTGTAGATATCGCAACCTGGCTGACTGAGAATCTTAGTTAGGGTTTGCTTATTTGATGGTCACAAGAATTGCAGTTTAAGTTGACTGCCGCATCACATCTAAGCGGTTATGGGAGCAAACAGTGAATCTAAGGCGAAAAACCATCTGGTGGCTCCTCACCATTTGATTTTTTGATCCTCATGTGGGGATGAAATTGCAGCATTTGTAAGAAGGAACTAAAGGAACCCAAGGTCCTGGTTCAAATCTGTTTCCACTTCATACCATAACCGGATAGATAGTGCCCTGGAAGTCAGAATAGCCTAGATAACAATCTCAACATAAGAGCTCAGAATTTGGCTGATCCCTTCAAAGGCTTAACACGCAGGTGAAAGCTGTCTGTTTCTGGATGTTTAATCTGCCCCCCAGATGAAACTGCTGGTTGGAGGGAAACCAGGATGTTCTGCTTAGAAGACTGTCAACTGTTTTATCAACCAAAAAGGAAAATGAAATAACTCAAGTATCTCATGTAAAGCTTAACAATGATCACGAGATAAAGAAATACTTAAACCAGATTTTGCAGCAGAGCACTCAATTGTAGCAGCAACCAGGCTAGCTGTTGCATTGATGAAAATGTAGTAAATGGGCATAACCATCCTAATGTGGATCTAGCAGGGGACTAGAGGGTGGTGTTTGGAGAGAGTGAATGACAGTAACCTTTTGGATGTTGGCACAGCAGACAGCTGACCTTGTGTCACCCAGCTTATGTTGAGAGTTACCAGAGGTCCCAGGAGTTGGGTGGCTCTGCCATCACCGTCACTGCCACAGCCTCTTGTAGTCGGGAGACAGGGCTGAGGTCCATATCAAAATGGGGATGAAAGGGCTAAGCTGGCCTCAGAGTAAGGAGCTTCAGTGGGAGGGACTGCTAAGTCTTAATGAGGACAAGCTGCTCTGAATTATGGCCATGCTGCAGTTAATACACTTGGGCCCTTTACATATGCACACTTTTACAGTCACAGTGTACCATGCTTAATGTGATGGGCACTACATTTCTCTTTCAAGCACCATCTCTCTCTCTCTCTGTCTATGCTCGTCTATCCATCTATTTATCCACCTATCTGTTTATATTTCTGTCTTGGCCTCCCTCTTTCTCCCTTTCTTTCTGTTGTCTCCCTCACTATTCAGAATATATTTCATGTTTTGGTCTCCCCGCACCACTTTTACAGTTTCATTTTTGCTCACTTACTAAGATCTCTTTAAACTGTGTCCTCTTACTGCCCTAGCCGCCAGAGTCCACATGAGAGATGCTCTGAGTTAATATTACTTATCAGAGTCGCCTTCAGTAATACCAAGCTTTGCCGGAAGTAGCGAAGAAGTGATTTACGAATGTCTTTATCCTGGGTTTTGCCTCTCAGGTGAATACAGGCTGTCTTATCCTCTTTGGTGGAGGTTGTTATGGCTGTAAGCAACCTGAGAGGAAGCTTTTGACACTACTCAGGCCTGAATAAAGTCTCGCCACTTCCTGTGCATTTTGGGGTTATTTTTTTGTGCAGATAATTCCCCTAAAAAGACACTAGAACTGATCACCAATCACAGAAAATGTAGTAAAGGACAGAGCTCTTTGTAGTTAAATAGAAATGTATATACGTTTTTATTTTTTTTGTGTTTAAAAGTTTAACGTGGTTCATGTTGGGAAAAGTATGTTTGAATTTTTTGTCAAACATTTTTTACATAACATGAAAACATTATTCATATCAAGGAAACTATCAGTGGTTATAGAGTTAAAGCATCAATGATACAGCAATTTTATTTGCATTTTTCTTGTCTACTTCCAATATTATTGAAGGCATGATAACCAATTTTATCATGATTTGTTAATTGTGAAATGGTATAATCGTATAGAAATGCAGGAAATAGCATTTATATACTTATTTTTGTTTGGCTTACGAACCTCTAAGAACATTGTGGTCCCCTCACTTCTGAAAATATACCTACACCTTTGGCCTTAAAGGTGATCATAAAATTATACTCTAGCATACTATGTAGATATGCTAAAATGTGGGTGAAGGATATACAGTATCTAAGATGATATGTTTTATTAAGGTATGGCTTAGTCCAAGGGTGTTTTATTTATTTGCATTATATTTATGTAGATCAAATCCATATTATTCCTGGATTTTAATATTTCATTACTGACCTGCAGATGTTTTCACCCATAATAATCCAGATCATATATTGTTTTTCAAGTCATGCAGTGAAGGCTACAGAAAACCTAAGCACTTTCAGATAGGAGCCCACTTAAGTAGATTGGTCTGTACGCTAAACTCCTCTAATGTCTGCCGTTTAAATAACCATGTCACCATGTCATATATAAAGCAGCAGTCAATTTATTACAGTGCCATCCTCCCTTATCGGATTCCGTCTGTGCCATTTTATTTCATTCTTTACTCTCCCAGTGTTGACATTGTCATAGGAATTCAAAGACTTATGAAGTCTGCTTTCACAAGTAAACAAAAAAGAAAAAGCTTTCAGAATAAAAGAAAGAATTGGTAACTTGTGCAGGCAGGCAATGATGCATGTGCTGTCACTGTACCATATGTTTTATTGCTTTTGATGGTATGCCAGCTGTCTCGTTCTAGCTTTGAAAGATACTTTTATGAACTCACTTCAGTATTTACTGCTGCTGCTTTTGTGACAGCGGAGGAATATAAAGAGAGTTGCAGAAAGCAGGGTGTGTGGGGCTCCCGCCATGTCCTAATCCTGAGAACAGCACTAGCATTTAATGTTCTGTCTCTGTTCTCCTGGCACGAAAGCCCTGGGCCTCTACATGGAGATGCTGGCCTGTAACCTAATCCAAGGTCTTGTACTATGATGTTTGGTGGTTGAATGACAGATTTTCTGAGCACACAAGGCCAAAGGGCTCCTGTTTTTTAAGGAAAAAACAATAGTGAAAAATGAAACAGTCCTTTCCCTGACTGAAAATGAGTCCTCTGAATTATTATCATAGAGCGTAAGAGACAATGTACATGCTTTAATTTTGCTACTGTAAACTGAATTGATTTTATTGTGAAACAAAACTTCATTGCTGTTTAAGAGGCACAGACACGCTTTATACACCACATTTAGAAATCAGGTAATTTGGTAGATAGAAAACAGTTTCTAGGTTCAGAGAAGATATACTCTCTGCCCTACAAATGACAATTAACACAGTTTAAATGTCTTCATATATTGTCGTATTCTGTACTGGTAACATCTAGCAACATGTGTTAAATGTGGCTACATTCACTCTATTTTCAGGGTTTCTGACTGAGCAGGGAAGCTAACTTGAGAGACATCAGAGCTATTATACCAAAGTACTAAATGAACATAATTGACATGTCTGTGGTAGCCCTTGTTTTGCATCTTTTAACTTCTGTTAGATTAATGAACTGCTGTGGCCACATTTCAGAAATGTCATTGCATTTCTTTGGTCAGTGTATGTTCACACAATTGAGTTTTCTAACTGTTGAATAGGTAGTTTGAAACCACATGATGTCCACTGCCCTATTAGTCTTTAACTAATGTGATTCAGGGCCACTTGGTGGGTTATTCTGCATTAGAAGGCTCAGGTCTTGCACATTTATGTTGTGGGTGAGGTCAAAAATGATTGGGTGATGATTGAGAATCTGTTTGTCAAGGGACACATGATGTATAGCACACCCCAAAAAAGTCAGAGGTACAATACAATGAACATAAAGCAAAATACATTTAAAAAGTTGTGAATAGAAAAAAAGAGACAAAGATAGCAAAACTAAGAGAGGTATGGATCGATCAATTAGAATATATGAGTAATATCTTACCGAAAGGCTTGGCAGTCACCTGAATGTTAATTTTTCCTAGATCTGGCATTTGCCCTAAATCCATTAACCAGCTACCATTCCTTAGTTTCAAGTTTGTCTGCAGAATAACAGTCAGCAAAAAATATCCCGGGTCTTCAGACTAAACTATAATGAGGCACTCATTTCTGATTTAATATAGAAACAAGAGTAGGAAGGAAGCTTTCCCAATTATGGCCTTATAAATAAAGATAGACCAGTGACTTAGCCTACGCACTAACCGAGATGGCCAACTAGCCCGGCATTGTGTATACAATGATGAGTCAGGAATATGAAAACACTTCTCAAAGCATCATAAATGGTGTCTAACATCCCAAGACATTCAGGTGATGGAGTCACAACAAATTGCCATAATCATATAATAGTAAAAAAAAAAAAAAAAAAAAAAAAAAACTTTCTTAAGCTAAAAAGCACAACAGCCTTATTTTGAGCCTGTCAACAATTTTTTCAGTGTGGGAATTATTTAAATGACAGTGACCCATTATCATCTTCAAATGTCTGAAACAAGACACCAGCTTCAGTCTGCTAACATCAGCGTGTTGGCATTTTCGTTGTGAGTTCAAAGCGACTCTGTACCTAAGTACAGCCTCAATGAACATATATGCAGATTTCTACATTTGTGAGATTTTGATTACGACTAGAGTGTTATTTAACAAGCTATATAAAAGTTTTTGTAGATTATCATGACTGGCAGACTTGATGTGATGGAGTTGTTTAACACACTATTGAACTCTGAAATAGTAAAAAAAAAAAAATGTATGACCAGCAGTAACGGGACTGCCAAGACAAAAGCAGGATTCAGTCAGGTCTGATCAGTAGGGAGCTGGTGTGGAGGCAGTTGGTTCTGTTGAGCCTTCTGGAGGAGTTGTGTGCTTGTATGTATGATTCAACAAAAGATGTGATGGAAGACGCTCACTTGGTGATCCCACTGACATACTGTACCTGTTTTCTGTCACTCTCCATCATGTATTATCCTACATAACTGTCAACATAGGGCCAAGATGGCTCAAGTGACAGTAACAGTCAGAGGCACTGTGTTGTTAAATCAAGGTACAATATGCACACACAGCCCCCAGACATCTCCAGGTCCTTCACATAGCCGTCTTCATCCATCAGAATAGGTCCCTCTATATTCCACATGGCAGGTTGAATCATTTCTGTGTGCGCAGCAGCCACAGCCCACAGCCTCTCAGGGTAAATGTCAATTCTACCATTAGGAAGGAGCCCGGTAGGAGCCTCCAACGCCTTCTTACCCTCATATCGTTACAGTCTTCACGGCGCCCACAGCACAACTGTAGCACAGCATAACTGAGCTGTAGCAGCAAATCTGGCCGTAAGATAGTGAGTGAATGTGTCCATGTGCCAGCATATATGCATGTGCTTATGCGTGTGTTTTTTTGCATATGTGCACCATGGTTGAGTGCCTGTGCCGACTCTATTTTCTGTCCTCTCTTCGGCTATATGAGATCTACATATATGAGCTCCCAGGTCACCCATAGAGCCATGTGCTGTCTAATTAGCTCTCCTGCCAGGCGCACCCTTACTACACACTTGAAGCATATGTTGAACTTCAACAATATCTCAACATCGGTGACTACCTGCCAGCCCTGTAGAAACCTGTCAGTATCATTCAAGTTTCTGTGTTATCTCCTATTGTCAACCCCTGATGGAAAGAAAGACATGGAGACATGCTTGATGACTACATGAGAGAGGAGAAAGGTTACACTTCTTGCCCAGTACCCATAGCCAAATTTGTATTTGGAGTGGAGCATTTTGACTATATAGTTTGTGCTATATTTGTACAAAGCAAACTTATAGGTATTAGATGCTCATAGGGCAAACCCAGCAGCAAACAGCTTATCGGTCTTACATACTCAGTCTTCTCCTTGTCATCCGTACTCTTTTTAAAAAAAGTTCATACATCAGAGTTGAGAAAATAGAAGCCAAACCCCAAACTATCATTATGACAACCCCAGGTCATTTTGTAAGAGTGGGTACTGGTCACCTCCTGGCGATGACGTGACACTGATGCTTTCTCGAGTGAATTTGGTTGTAGTGCCAAGTAGTGGTAGGGGAGAGTGTAAAGTGAAATAGCCACACCTATGTCCCTGTTCACCTCACAGACAAAGGCCTGGAGAACCATCAAGATACCCGCCAGTTCTATCTTTGCTAATCACATCTCATCTAGGGGGACATCATGTCCAGGCAGACTGGAAATCCTGATAGGTGCTGACACTGTGTAATACGATATCTTGGCAGATAGCACCTTGAAAATTGCCTGAGCTGTCATGAAAATACAATTGATTCCCCCTAGAGATACAGTAAGAAAAGGAAAAAAAGGCTGGAACTTGGACAAGACTGGGCAAGCCAGATGGAGGTTGTGTTTATTCTTAATGTCTGGTCTTTGACTTCCAAATGAAATGTGAATATAGTAATGAGGGCACTTGGGTGAAGGCAGTATTTGCTCATTCCACCAGTGAAGAGACCACCAGTGTTATCTTAGAATGAATACTTCTAATTTATGAAGTAATGATATAAAAACTTTTTCCCTCTTCTCAGCAGTGTGTAAGCAATGTTAAGCAATGCTTAGTGCTGAAGGTTATAGTCCCTCTTTTCCCCTCTGTTCTGTCTCCAACACAACCACTCAGACCGGCCATAATCGCTCTCATTTTGGATGGCACAGTCCCAGGGACATGTCTATGTAATTGCACTCACAGAGAGCCGTGTAATATTATGCACAGCCTGGAAAGAATGTGTTGGAAGAATATTACATATGCTTTTAAACTGTCCTTTCCCAGTAACTCCACTGACATTGCTATGGCAGTTGAAGGACACAAATTGGGGTTGCACAATCCACGAATTGGAAACAATAAAAACAGCAACAAAAAATATATGAAAGCATAATTTGAAGTTTTATAGGAACATTGGGAACTGCTATTTAGTGTTTTTCCCTCTCTCATGAAACATCATTGAGTTTTGTGAATGCAGCCCAATATATGGCTCGAAAAAGGCAGACTGGTTTCATTCTCCATCATGAAACAGCAACTTTTCTATTATGAAAACATGAACAAATCTTTTGTCATGTTTGTCCTATTTTGTTCATAGTTTTCTACAAACATTAACATACCCAAATGAAAGTAGTTAAGTAAATATAATGGTGTAGTGGAAACGACAATATAACTTGCACAAAGGGATTATTGAGGACTAATGCAACTATACTTCCTATTAAAAAAAGGGGGAGTTAGAACGACAGCTAATATGAGAATGTCCTTTTTCCTTAGAGGATATATGAAGGACATCTCAATCACTGGGACCAACCTAGATTCATCAAGCATTGAGAAAAACTCTAAAAAAAAAAATTAAGCGAGAGATGTAATGATAGACAGCAGCTCAGAGAAATTATGACAAAGCGCATAAGAAGAGAGGAAAGGAGTCAAAAGCTTGAGGAAATGAAGAGAGAGGAGAGAGACTGTGAAATGACTTGAGGGAGCCAAGTGACAGACGATGGAGGGACGCCTTAGGGATGAATGAAAGAGGGATTAGATGGCTGTGACCTCATCAGTCGCTACCAGAAAAGGTTTTTATAATCGTTATTTTTCAGAGTTGACTTTTATGTCATGAAGATTGTGGCTAAAATAGCAGTGATGTACTGTGTTTCCTAAATTTTGTTTTGCAAACTGGAACATGCAGATGAGGCATGTAAATTGTTTTCAGTGGGCTTGATCTTGGTAGTAAATTGTTTTAAATTTATAACTATACAGACTCATTTATGAATCGTACCTGATGAATTTTGAAGGGCCTTTAAACCTATTTTCCTAATCAGCGTGGTGCTTTGAGTGATGTGTTCCCACATGAAATCGCAATTTTCTGCAAAAGTTAGAAATGTTATGAGTATTTCTCATGAGAGACTTCTGTATTAATGTTTATGTCCTTGCTTTTCACACTGGTTTGAGTTGGAAAAAGGTGATGTCGCATGACGACTGTTGGGTTCTTTGATTTATCAGAAGTATCAGCCAGTCTGATCAAACCACACACCCATACTGTCCTAATTTAGCAGATTAGCAGAGTTTTTTTTTAAACTGTTAAACCTACAATAACTGATTTTGCGCCACTTGGTGGCAGTAGAAACTAGAGCCCGACTGATACAGGATTTTTGAGACCAATACCGATTTTAGAGCGGGAACATTCACCGATCACCGATATGGTGGGCAATATATTGAATTTTTGAGCTGGAATGAAAAAAGGCCCCCTTTTATAGGCCAACATTTCCCAGTATGCACCGCCTAGTGCTGAAAGCAATTTAAGTTAGCTGGCTTATGTTCCTGAATGCAAATGTTAGTTTTTGTTAGTGTTTGTAATGTGGCTGGCCAGAACACGATGGTTATGTTGGTAGTTGTCACTTTTGTGCTGGTTTATAGTTTTAATCATTAGTGAAGTGGCTGTTACATTTCATGACGCCAGCAGTATTTTACTGGTCTAACGTGTTTCCTGAGAGCTGCTTCTTCTCGTTCATGTTATGCTGCTTGCCACTGCTGTGACAGTGCACACTGGTGGATAAACTTTATAGTGACACAAATAAAGTGGCATGACCCTCTCTTTCTGCCTAATATACTGAAAATAAAACAAATTTATATCGGCTAACAAATACGCCGATACCAATATATCTGCGATAGGCCAATATTGGCTGATAATATCGGCTGACCGATATATTGGTCGGCTCTAGTAGAAACAAGCTGTACACACTAAGCTGACATTTTATCACCTTTTTAAAGCTAGGGTACGTAATGGAGAAACCAGCAAATTCCACCCCCTCGCTTCAGGCCTCCCTCCAAAGCCGCTCCCCCGAAACACATTTTCATGCTTAAGAGAAATTCAGAATTTCAACAAAAATAACAAAAACGATTATTTAGCAATACAGTACCTACCCTAGCTTCAAGTTGATATGGAAAACATGTTAGCATAAGCATACAGTTTCCAATTTGCACATCCAGCAGATACTGAGGAACATTATCATTCATTCGGCTTTGTGTTTCTGGTCACCTGATGAATACAAGTCTAATATTTACTCTCCTTGAGGAAAACATGTCTGTCTTTTTAGCTGCTAGTCACCAACTTTGTATGTCGGCTGTTTGGTGCTGGGCAGGTTTTTAGAGCTTTAGCTGATAACACCTGGCAGCTGCCTCGGAAAACAACGCTAACAGAGCCAAAACCAAAACAGTAAAGTTGCGGGCCAGAATTAATTGTTTCAGCGAGCAACAGCAGCTTCAAGGAAGCTTTAGTGTTCTCTTCTTGTAGAGGCACAATAGCACTTAATACCTCCTTTATCTGTCATCTTTGGTCCCTTATCCTGATTCCTGTCTTTATACCCTCACAGATCTGATAACCACTGTGTCAAACTAGATTTAGTTTTCTTTATTTCTTTAGAGATCCGTAGATATTAGACCTGTTCCTGGCTGTAGGCCTAGCCCTGAGTTTTCACCTCCTAGAGCAATATCAGCACATCAGCAGTCATTTGTAATAATTGTTGCCATATCATCATTTTGTTTTGTTTAGTAAATTGGATTGCAGCTCTTTTAGGCATGCTCTGCTATGCTGTGCAGTTCGGGGTTCTATCTTGATAAAGCTGTAGGCTTTTCTATAATGACCCATGGCTCAGGCTTTTGAATAAATGCCATGACAAATAGATGCGATACACTCACAGAAATAGCAGTAATGATCTTGTTTTTCAGGGAGTTAAAGGATTATCTAATGGTATTACTGAAAACATCTGTCTAAGCATCAACCCATACTCGCTGCTCCACGTCTCTCTGTTTACTCATTCCTGGCAGATGTTCAATGACTGCAGTTAGACTGTCATATTTTACAGGGGGTTTTGTCTTCAGATTTTCTCTGTGGAAGACAGGCGAACCAGGTTTCCTGTGTCAATATGACAATGAAATATAGTGAAATAGGCAGGGAGAGACATACCCAGATATACACAGCGAGAGAAGAAGTGGAGATCATTTAATCCTCCTGCCCAGTGCCCCTTGCCAAATTTATTTTTGGAGGGGAGCACTTTGTCAGGATATTTTCTATGTTCTATGTGCAGAAAGCAGATTATAGATATCAGATTTGCTAATATTACAAACCCAGCAGCAAACAGCTCATCTGTCTTATATAGTAGGTCCTCTCCTCATTGTCATTACCATCCTCTCTCTCTGCCCCCATCTTTCTTCATATTTCTCTCTTGGTGTTACATAAAAAGCACTTCTCATGTTCCCCAAGTCTGTTTTTCAACTCACATGTTCTCTTGTTTTCCCTCTGTATCATCTCCCACTCAACATTATCTCATCCAATGGACTTTAATTTTGCTCCTTTCTTTCTGATTTAATCTTGTTTTTCCTGATTTACCTAAACTGAACTCATTTAAGGAGGAAATAATGACAGTTCATCACTGCTGAGCTACCCTGCCACCTTTGGGAGATGCCTCTTTACCAGGGGCCAATCTGCACTGCCCCCGTGCCAAAGCCCACTCACAGACACACAAATGGGCTGTTGGGGGCTGATGTCTGAAATGTAACGGAATAAAAGATGAGTCTTTGCCAGATGTAGGAAATTATTCACACATGTATTTTGTGTATAGGGAAAGGTGAGCTTGTATCCTGGTGTGTGAGTGCATAGTTTCACTTGGTATGTAAATGTGCCACAAATGTCTGCCCACAGTGTATCAGTGCAAGCTGTGCAAGAGCAATGCTGCTGCACCTGTACCCACCTTGCTGACCTGCTTGTAACTTTGTTTCCTATGAGACCAGTCTGCTACCTCTGCTATTATTAGACTTCAGATGTAAAAATCTCACTGGTAGGACAGTCATGTGGACAGACAACCTACCTTGGAGTGTACTGCAGACTGCCAGGAGACAGTAATGATACTGGAATACGAATTGTGCCTCTCGTCTTGTCTAATCCTTCGTGTCCATATATTTGCCAGGGTATGTCGAGGTACATCACAGTAGACTATATTCATTTGAAACATTCATTTTCAGTGTGCGGTTGTGTAGGCAATCATGAGATTCTCAAAAACAGAAAAAAACTGCTGCTTTCCTCTTGTTAATCTCTCCACCAATTATTATTTATTTTCCTCTTGCTGCACAATGATTCGTTCATTCATATCATTCAAATGTGTTGCACACAAACATGCACAGAGGTAATATAAGTCAAGCGATGCCTGTGTGTTATGGCTTATAGCTGCTCTTTTTTTCCTACATGAATCAATATGTTTGAAATATGTTAAAACTCCTTCTGTTAAATCATTGTTAAAAGCCAACATTGGATACCTGTGATGGATGTTTAGTAATGCAAAAGCTGCTTAGATATAACAGTTAGACACTAACTTAGATTTGAACTCTTAGAAGGACTCTTCTACCTGCATTAAATGACTGACTGTACTCAGTGCCCACAGTAAGTACCTCAAACCACTTCAGAGGGATAAGTATAGACCCTCATGTTTATGAAGATCTCATTAAAAAAAAAACTTGAGATAATTTATGCCCTATTTACCAATAACATAGTTAAGACATTTTATTGAGACATCTGTTTTATTATGAGCTCCGAGCAATGGCAGAGAAAATTCTTTGAAGAAGAGCCAACTGGATCAGAGTAGCTCTGTAGATCTTTTTGAAACTTCTGACACGCCTCATAATATCATAAATAAGCACAGGAGCAGCTGAAGGGGTAATCTAAGTGTTCCCACTCAAGTTTGGCACATCAGATTATCTTTATTTGGGGAGATCATCGTCTTCATATCATGTTGTGGCAAAAAGGGAAAGTAAAAGTGAGCTGAGATGCTCACTGAGCAAGTGAAGCTGTTTTTTAAAAAAGAAGAAAAAAGTGAAAAAGTACTTGAACACTAACGACAACGCCTGGCCCAGCCGGCACAAATCCGTGACCCCTGTAAACAAACTCATCGTTCTCTCTTACACACCGGTGGAGGAAATAAATGTCAGGACTCACGGGGGCGATATAAAGCTAATCAGAACATTTTGAATTGGATTCCTTTCTGAATGAAGAGATGACAAAGTGTCATGAATATGCCTAGGCATACAGTTCTTAATACATCCATGATACGGACATGTTGAGTTAGAGCTTTGTTAAACTGGTCAGCTATGGTTGTTTTCAGCGGAAGTGAACCCAAACATAAGGGGTCAGCTATCTCTTGTTATTATATTCTATAGCACCCCTAGCTGCAACGTTCAGACGGCAGCTCCAGAATGCAACAATGTGTAAAATGGATCCAATGACAAAAATTGACCTTAATGTAGTTGTAAAAGAAGTACACCTTATGATACATATTGACAGCTTTAAAAATCTTTAAGTATTGCTAAAACAACTTTCCGTTGGCTTAGATGGACAGTAAAAAATAAATAGATTCATCAGTACTGGTTTAATAAGTTGGGCATATGCAGCCGAGAAGCCGTCACGATAATTATAAAGATGCTGCTGTCAATTAGGCACTGGTTGTATCGGCTGAAAAATAGGAGAATTTTTGTGATTTTGTAACTTTTTTTTTATAAAAGGTGCATACATTTTAGATTGCATAATCTAAAAAAAAAAAAATCTTGGGGGAGGTCCCCCAAACCCCATGACCACAAGACCCACCCCACCCAACGCAACCACAGCATCACACCGTGCTCTGCATTATATGTATTTTTGTCCTTTGCCAATCACATGCCAGATTACTGATATTACTCTTTCTAATAAACCTTGCATTGGTTTAGTCACTCAATTCCTTCAACTCAAAGGTGTACTTCTTTTACTAAAATGTATGGAAAGGTTCTTAAAAAGGTCTAAAGGGTTTTCAATTAGACTTCAGGATTCCTGTGTATATCTTGCTACTAACAGCTGCCAACGAGCGTAACGTAATAGGTTGGCCTGACATGTAAATAGACATATGGTAACACTGTGTATTGTAAAAATACAAACTAGAGGATGCTGAGACAGTCTGGAGTCCATCCCAGAATGCACTGAGAGCGAGGCAGGGAAATAATCTGGTTATATTTCCAATCCATCAGGGTCAACATATTCACAATCCTGCTTGGCAATATAGAGTCACAAATCCATTTGAATGTATTTGGAGTATGAGAGAGAACTCAGAGCCCCTAGAGGAAACCCACACACCCACTGGGGGAACATGCAAACTTAATATAGAAATGGCTTTGGCTGAAGACTAAAACCAGAACTGTCTTTTGTGATAGGACAGTGCTAAATACCAATCTAGTCTGCTGCCAGAGTAACATGTGGTTGATTGCTGGTATTCCCTGTCATAACTTAACATCATTTTAATTACTCAATTAGATGGCACATGCTCATTAACTTTCATGAAAGTTACCATTAGCTATCATAAAAGCATGCAAAACTTTAAAACCATGAAAGTTTGAAAAAGCTCTAATCATTTCTAACCTATTTTGCACTTAACGAGCAAAATTACTGCTGAACAAATTAAATCACATCAGTAGGGAAATAAGGAAGCATGCAAATTGGATTAGCCCACCTGATGATGGCAGAGGACTGTGAAAAGTTAAAGTTGTTGCCAGTTTTTGTCTCCTTATTTTGTCGGACAGGCTTGTTGACCAGCCACACACTTGCCAAGCAAATGCATAAATGCGTGAAAAGCAGCACTAATGCAGCCGGATTGTGCATCAGAAGAGTCATAAGAGGTTTTTTTTTTTTTTTTTTTTTTTTTTTTTTTACAACTGCTTTCTTTACATTATCACACCAGTAGGAAAACATGGTTGGGAAGTCAAGCAGTCAAACATTTTCCCTTCATTCTCCATTCTGCCTTGCCCTTGAGCAAGGTAACCCACTTTTGGAGTGGGAGACATAAGCATTTTAGAACCCAAACCTAAGCATAATTGTAGTATTGACAAAATCAAATATTGTATTATTGTTGTCTCAGTACCTCAATATTGATGTGCCTGATGTGTTACAGGGTTTTGAATATGACTATTTGTTTGTGTTTTCCCACAGTATTTTATTTAAATTAGGGGTGAAGTTTGAGAAAACAGCATTGTAGATACAATATAGCAACGCAGGTATACTGATTGACTGTTCAAACAAATTAGCATGGAATGCAATGGCAATTATTTTGAGGGAAATCCAGACATAAAAAAGTTTGCTGAGAGCCAGTTAAATTACAAGAGTTTAGAGTGGAGTTTGTTATGGTGGCTTTAATTGCTTGTTTGTGAGTTTCGTTTGGTGCCAATGAGTAAAAATGATATTTGGTTTATTTTATCGGCACATGGCTGATTTGTCATTATAGCTGACAATTAAATGGTAAATGGACTGCATTTATAGAGCGCTTTGCTACCTTACTGGAAAACAAAGCGCTTTACAATATTGCCTCTCATTCACCCATTCACACCCCGATGGCGGCAGAGCTGCCATGCAAGGCGCTGGCCTGCACATCGGGAGCAACTCAGGGTTCAGTGTCTTGCCCAAGGACACTTCGACACATGGGCTGGGGGGAGCCGGGATCGAACCGCTGACTTTCCATATGGTGGACGACCCGCTCTTCCACCAAGCCACAGCCCCCCTTAAAGCTAAATTAGTTAGTTACATAGCTAATATTGATAGTTTAGAGTGAAACAAACCATGGCTAGACATTTTACATATACACATACGTACATTAACACAAAAATATGGCAATGTAGTGTGTGGCTACGGTTTAAAAAATAACTATCAATGTATCAAGTATAGTGCTTCTACATCTTTAAACATGTCTGGCACCTTAATGACTTTATTGATTTGTGTACATCCTAAGTTGCCCTGCATCAGAGTGCTTCAAACAATGACAGAGCTCGGTCTGTGGGACTTCTGGAATATCTGAAACACAACTGTTGAACATGAATATGAAGCACCTCCCGCCGCCATCGTACTGTACACACACTCCTACTCCTTCAACACACAACTGGAAATCTACACGCAGAAAAATTCTGAAAGAAAGTGTAAATACAGTAAAATGCATCATCTAGCCTTGTTGTTCAGCCAGCCCAAAAATATTAAAGTATTGAAATTTTAAGAACAGCGTGCTGTAGTTTTCGAGGCAGTTTGCAGATATAAAAGTGTCCGTGTCCCTGCAATGCTTCCTCAAGCTGATAGGCACAAGTTCAGTCTCACAGCAAAAATTACCTGCAAATTCCCACATCAAAATACCACAAACCTTAAATCAACGGTTATTCAAGCAAATGGTGGAAGCCTGTTAGTTAAATTCAGTCTAGTAATTTTCATCAACATAGAAGTGTCATCAGTAACAGAATGACTTTGTGAGTGCTAATGGGATGGTTCGGAGACGGGAGAAGTTTTTTATTCTCTTTGTTTGCTGCAGCATCCGAGCTGTAAAGCACTGGTGCCAACAAGTTCCTCTTTTATGCCGGCATCAGAAGAAATTCCTGTCAATGTCAGAAAAGTATATAATCTCCCTAAGACAAGAGCAGAAAGATTAATCAGCTTTCATGCCATCCTGCTACAGTTGGAAAGTAATAAAGCTGAGGAAGATGCTATTTATATAAAGCATATCAGCTACCTAACCTGTTGATGAACAGTGATACAATCAGCTGGCGCTAAATCCACTAAATAAAACTATATTAATCGTTATGTTTTGGGTTTGAGCCACATGAACGTGTGAACATGGTATGATCAGAGCACATATTATGAGAAAGTATTCAGTGAGACACTCCTGGCTGATTGACTTGTGGTAAGGTTTGTCATCTTGTAATTAATTACAATTATATACTTCGTGTGCACGATGCGAGTGCATCGGTAGAGCAGCAGAGGATGAATGAAATTTTGGAAGCAAATCGAGATGCATGGGTTTTTGCGAGATACAGCTTATCCCTTTAATACAGAATGTATTTCTTTATTTATTAACAAGTGTTGTCAACCTGTTTTTTGCACATAATTTAATTGACCTACGTAAAGTAGGCCTAAGCAACGGACTTGGGGATGTGTGAACACTACAACTCAATGTATCAGCTGCGCGGATGAAGCCAGCGATGCGCCCAAAGGTATTTCTCGGGAAGCGCGAGGAGTAAGCAAAACAAACTTGCCGGACACCGAGATAATTTATCCTCCACTGAATTTTAAATCTAAAGTTTGGGAACACTATGGATTTTACAAGAAAGTCGGACGACTTGACAAGACAGATGCAATTTGTAAAATGTGCCACTTATTTTCATAGTTGAAAAGTGAAATCACAATTCTTGTTGTGCAATGGTAAGCCTTCTTTCTGTTGAACGAGTGCAAATATTTTTTTTTAGTATATATTGCATTTATACGTTCTGTTTATCTTGGAAATACTTAAATAATATGTGCCATGTGTTCTGAAATGGCCCTCTACTGTAAACCGACACTAATAAATAATCAAACTAATTCAATCGCACCGCATCACCACATAAATTTGATCTAATTAGCTAGTGCTGAATTATGGCATGGTATCGTGATATGGGTGTGAATCGTATCGTATTGCATCGCAAAATGCCACACATGTATCGTTGATATATCGGATACTTTGTATCGAGATGCGTATGGGATCGGCATTATACCTTAGATACCAAACTCTAGTGCGCACTCATGCTTGCATATGTGTGCATATGTACAGTAAATTGCGGTCTGCTCTTAGACTTGTGTTTGCGACACACACCAGCGCAGTGGTTTTTATAACAACGATTCAAATCAGTTGGCAATTTCTCACACATATTGAGCTGTATGCTAAAGAGCTAATTAACAAGGGCTGTTATGGAGTTCACAAGCTTCTCTGACATCTTAATTAGATCTTAATGACATTTCAGTTGGAATGGCTGAACTGAGTACCCTGAGATGAGGCAAAACCAGTGCTGATATACAGAAGGAAGCAGGGAAGCGACTGACACTAGAGACGAGTGCAAGCAGGAAGGGAGAGATGGATTGATTGTTGAGGAGATGGAGAGAGGAATAAATGCAAATGAAGAGGCATTGGAGGAAATTCGTCCTTTATGTATACCCACCAGTCATATAGTATGTTCTGTGTGAGATAGCATGTGTTAGAAATAGGATTTAGTTAACACTGATTTGACTTAATTCTGTCGTTCCCTCTCTAATATTTTTTCTTTCTATCTTCCCTCCTCTCTCCCAGTGGGATATGGGACTATATGTTGCCCAGTAATTACTCTGCCCATGTCCCAGTAGCATCACATGTATCTTATGGGCCTGTTAATCAGTCTTAGCAATATTACCATAAAATTTCAGTGTACTCACTCTGGAAATAACTAGATATGTACTGCCAATGGAGAGAACATGATAATGGTATGTCTGGCAGATAGATGGCTGATTAGATACAATAATCTTCTGTAGTGCCGTGTTTTGCAATGTAGATTGTTCTGCATGGTCTGCAGTGGATTGCAGGGAATTGTCTCTCTTTTTGCTGGTGAGAAGGCCGTGTATTTTTAGCTGAAAGGTTGATGCACGTTTATGCAATTCCAAACAAAGTCAGCAGACTGCGATGAAAGAACAATGGGCTGCAGTGACTGAGCAAACTAGTGCACAAGTCCACAGACCTCAAACTATCCGTTTGATTATAGAATTTTTAGTAACCCATAATTACCTACCTGCCGTCCGCTGCATATGCATGTGTACGCAGTACAAACAGACACACACCAACAAAATCAACACCTTGACAAGAAAGCGGGTAATTGATTCAAAGCTTCGAAGGCAAATATTTATTTACCAGATGAGTTGTTCTGTCCATGTTTTCCTGGGCTCAGCTGGCCTATACTGCCCTTCACTTGAGAGCAGCCATTAGAGGAGAAGGGACAGGGAAATAGGGAGAGAGAGAGCGAGACAACATAGAAAACTAGGGGACAATGATGAGGAGCCCAGAGAGAGTGCAAACCAGAGATTACATCAGAGAAAATGAGGGAGGAAAGGCTAAATAGAAACTCTGTCTGAAGCCCCTTGCGAGGAGCAGAGCGAGGAATAAACAGAGAGAGTGGATGTGGGTTGAAAGATTGGGCAGCAGGAGACACATTACTAAGAGTCTGTTGGTTGCTACAGTTGCTGTGCTGTGTGCAGCCATGTCTGTTTATCACTTCCCCCTTCTCCCCAAGCCCGCTGTCTCATCTCTATTCTACCCCTTCTGTCTAGCCTAAATCTGTCAGAATACAGCCACAAATACCTGGCAACAACCGCCATTTACAACCACCCCCTCGTCTACCCATCTTTCCTCCCCTACAATGCCTCAAGCTTCTGTTCATTTGCGCTTCCTCCCTGTTACTCTCAGCCTTTATTCATTTTACTTAGCCTTTATGGGTTTACTTAGCATTTTATTTGCCCATAAAGGGCGATAAAAGAAAGAGCTTGTTTTTCCGTAGTGCCATCAGCAATTCATTCTAACAGATCTGGGTCCACAGATGCCTGTGTAATTTGATGGTTCTCCTCTCAAGAAGGACATGATTTTTTTTTTCTATTACAGCTGCAAAGTGGAACCTTAGGCCCACATGGTCTGTGCTACACTCTTGCAACCTACTTGTGGCATAAAGCATCTAGTCTGAATAGTTTGTCATGCTGCAAACACTAGCTGTTGCTGAGGCAGTTGCTCCTGTTCCCAGGCAGATGTGCTGTGAATCCAGGCCATAGATAGCCTAGCCAAGGCCCCTACAAACTCTAATCTGCTTATTTGTACCAGTCCTCGCCCTCATCTCCTACTTCTTCTTCCCTTTGTGTAGCCTCTGTTCTTAAGCCAGGCTGACGGGTGACCTATTAACCCTCGTCTGGCAGGGCTTTAACTACCAGACAGCTTGTGCCTCACTCGGGCCTTTGGCTGTCGGTCATGAGTAGCAGAAGAATAGCAGTGTGTCATCCTGTGTCATATGCTTTGAGTCAGTCATTGACCGACAACATTGTCAGATATAGTGTACTCTATCTGTAGCGAGTGGATAGTGATTGATCTTACTCAGCTCTCTCATCACATCGTGCCTGGCATGCTATAAGTGTATTGATCGCTATGGTAACGAATCAACAGGACGTGCATATGGTCTGTGACTGCACTGATTAGTGTTTTTCTGTGTGCGTACATCCCAGGTTCACCGAGGCAGATACAATTGTGATGGGGGACGTGACGTACGGGGCCTGCTGCTTGGACGATTTCACCGCCCGAGCCCTGGGAGCTGATTTCATGGTGCACTATGGCCACAGTTGTCTCAGTGAGTCTCTTTACCTGTATTGTGTGCATGTTTGCCCGTCACTCTGTTTTCAGATTATGCCGCACAGAGGAACGTGAAGTGAGCAAGCATCAAGGACGCCCACCCACTGAGAGTGTGCTGCATGAAAAAGAAGTCAGAGCAAAGACCGACACACAGACAGACCAACAGACAGAGCCATCGATCAACAGAAAATGTAACTAGTTAGTGCAGCCTGCCCAGCTCTAGTGTGGGCTCAGACCTTTGGAGCCTGGACATCACATTTACCAGCAGATCAATGGGGAACATGCATTAGAGTCGTCCTTTTGAAAAACTCGTGCAGTTCTTGAGGACCTTCACCTTCGCCCCCGCTGTCTGTCTTTTGCAGAACATGGGAGGAAATGCTAAATCAATAGTTCTGATATATCCCTGCCAGTATAACCTCTCCCAAATACCAGAAATGACCAACTGAATTTTAATACACTAAAAAGCTCTCTCTGTGTTGTTGCTTTGTGCTTTTTGGTTGTGCGTGTGCGTGCGTGAAAATTCATTATTTGATATTTGTGGCGGGATTATGGGAGTGCATGCGTGTATGTTTACAAAAGAGATAACATGTGTGCACATACCCATTTACGCTCAGAAGAACCCAATAAGGGCAAAGTCAAAGGCACCAAAGATCAATTATTTGTGGGTTTTGAAGTTAGATCAGATATTAATTGATGGAAGAGATTTTCAAAGAAATGAGGTGATCTACAGATTCTCAAATAATCTGTATGTAAGGGTGCCAGTGTGTATGTGTTCCTGACCTTCTTCACTCAATCACGAGGGCATCATCTGCACTGTTTCCCAAGATGTCAGATACCTGGCATGGAGATTAAAGCCACTGTGTTCTGACTGACTCAGAGAGAAACTCGCTCCTGTGCTTTTGAATATTGGTGCCATCTCATCTTTTGTCATCATAAAGCACCTCCATCCATTGCAGGACAATAGGGGCAACATCATTAAACCATGTTTTAGGGAATTTCATTTAACCTAATAAGGATTTAAACAACATTTTTGTAAGTGAATAACTGACTAGTGTGAACAAAAACATAAAAAGGGAAAGCGAGTGAGTAGCAAGAGCGAGCGGAAGCTAAATAGAGAAACCCAAATTAAACTTATTTTTATTTTACACTTGTGGTTCTTTATCAAAACGGAAAAATATCACAAGGACAAAAATAAAACTGGCAAGACATGGCAGCCTTGCTCAGATAATGCCAGGCCAGCTGCCATAGCTGAAAGTATTACTGGACCTTCTTCAGCATCATAAGCAGGTACTCACTATTTTGGTGGCATGACTCATTTTAGAAAAGCTTTGTAATGCAAAACTTACCCAACACACCAACCTTAGTTTGTGCTAGTGTTATTGACATGGACCAGCATGACATTATGGTTTAAATAAAAGGCCAGTTCCTATCCATAGACATGTATTACTAGATATTTATTACTTCTATTTTTCCACAATACTCATTGTACCCCACGAAAATACTTTAAATCTGTAGCTACATTAACACTACAAGCTTGCAAGTAACTGTTCATTTCTAAATTACTGCTCAGATTATTATTGTTTTTTATGACTATTTACACTATGTTTCCAGTGGCTCCCCTCAGAACACATTGTGAATTTGACCGCAAATCATTGCATTGTTTAAATACTGTAATTGTCAGTAATTGGCTAAAAGAAGCTAATGGCCCATAAAACAATACAATAAAAACAATTTGTCACATTTGTGAATAAGCCAGAATACCATTATTTGCCACCTTCTGTTAGTCGCACTTGCTATGAATGTGCCTGTGTATTTGTTTACATGGGCGATAACACACAGCTGTGCAGAGTGACCTTATTGCTATAACGCAGATGAATAAAAGCACTGATGGAGCAAGTGAGCCCTGTCCATCTCATTGACTGCGTCTCTAATTGCAGCATCTAAGTGCTCTCAGGCTACCATGCTAATGTGAACACAGATCAATGTCACATTTCTTTGACCTTTACGTTTTAGGAGTGCCTATAAACAAGCAACAGGCCGATGTTAGTCTCTAGATGTTTTACTCAACTCCTCCAGTCTGATGATATATTTAACTCCTTGGTTTCTCACTCAACATGTGGCCTGCGGCAAAGTCCACCTTTTAAAATCCCTATCCACCGCCTTCCCTTCCCTCTCTGCTGAGATGAGAGCTCGTTCATCACTTGTGTTGCCAGTTAATTGACAACCCACCCCCCAACCCTCAAACACACATGAACACATCCACACAGTATCCTCTTACTTTTCCACTCCGCTCTTCTCTGCCCTATCTTTTGGAATTTATATAGGAAATTATTGAATCTCCTACCCCCATATTGAATGTCAGTGTTTTCCAGCCTACTTTCATAAGAATTTCTCATTTCTCACTCCTGGTTTCCGTCCCGTCTGCCTTCAGTCCCTCCCAGTTCACCCGACTCTATTCACCCTCTGTTTTCTGCCCCCTTCCCTTATCTCGCGCTCTCTGTGTTGCTTTAATGTAGGCCATCAAGTAAGCTGCACTTGCTCATAAAATATTTGCACCATAATGGGCCATTTGCTTAATCATAACAAAAAAAGTCCCCTTGCTCTTGATCTGCAAATTAAGTGTAACACAAGAGGAAGAATAATTATGATGATCAACGCAAATGATAATTCTTCTTTCTTACCCGTGCCCTTTCCCCCTATTATCTTGGACTCACGCCTACTTTTTCCAGCATCTAACTCAGCACGTCTCTAGCTACCTCTCCTAGGCCCGGGTGCGTGGTAAATGGCCTGTGAAATTAATGGCATTAATAGTAATCACATGTGTCCCTCTCCTTCCCTAAATAATTGAGGTCTTTGCATCAGTTCCTGCGTGTGCTGGAGATTCACGCTGAATGAGTTTCAGTTATATCACTCAGGTGCCTACTGCCTGCTATATACAGTGTGTGCACGTACTGTGTTCCCATATAGCGGTATCGCTACGTGTTCATGTTAAAGCACCATCAATAGTGTATATACCACAGGTTTACCTGGCATAACAGAGTCAATTATTAATCTGTCTTTCTTTTGTCTTTGTCTCCATGTAGTCCCCATAGACTCCACAGCAGGTATTAAGATGCTGTATGTGTTTGTGGATATCCAGATGGACAATGCACACTTCCTGGATACAGTCAAGTTCAACTTCCCTCCTGGTCAATCTCTGGCACTCGTCAGCACTATTCAGTTTGTGGCAGCACTGCAGGTGATTAAGCACTGGGTCTGTCTCATTGTGTGATCTGTGTGTATGTGGGTGAGTCCATTTTTGTGTCAGAGAGAGCTGACATAGAGTTATTCTGTATCTTTACCTGAGTAATCGTTGTCCCTTGTGTATATTTTCTGTTATACCCAAGTATTTTTGTATGTACAGTATAGGAACACACACACATATACTGTACATACTTCTATGCATTTGTACAGTATACTTTTCTGGTTCCTGGCTTTTATGAACAAACTCGCACTCCACACTTAAGCTCAGTTCAAGTGTGGGTTTGAGAAATCCGGCAGCAGTTATTTTGGATTTGAAAGGTGGAATGAACTTGGGAAGGCCTCTCGGTTCAGCGTCGTGCTCATCTCTGCTCTTTACATAATCAGTGACAGCAGCTATAGTATTAAGCTTGAACATCCTTTTTTTTCGGACTGGTTGCCTCTCTCTTCTATAATACGTTCTGCTGCTTCCATTTGCTGTGCTGAACCAACAGCACTCTGGGCCTTCACTAATGTAACCACCGTTATTTTTAAACCATGTGCTGCCCATGTGGGTCATATTCTATGTTAGGGTGTTTGAGTGCATCAATGTGTATATGTGTGCATATGTCTCTTGTGTTTGTAGTTGTGTGCCTCCATCTCACTCATGTCTTATGGTGTGTAGGCTTGTTGAGGTCAAACAGTATGGGCGGGAGAAGCTGAGAGTTCACCCATATTCCCTGTGGACTGCCTTAAATTAGTCTTAAATCGTTCAGTTTATGCTTCCACCTCCAAGCACACTAACTTTGCGGTAATTGTTTGTTCTCTCATCTTCTCACTTTGCTTAATGAATGTAGGTGTTTGGAAGAGTTGATTTTTCTTGAGTATTAGCGCTCTTTTCAGAAAAATTCCCTTGTTAATGTGTTTATATTCTTCTTATCTACATTTTTGTAGTGTAATAATTTGTTAGTTTGACATGCCATGTGGTAGACAGTTTATTACTCAGTGTTTAGCAGAATCATGAATCCATACATTTAACCAGTAGTGTCATGCATGACCCATTCAAGATCAATTTAAGGGGAACATTTTCATTTTTAACTTTTCTGCCAATCCTTCATCTTTTGACTGCTACTTCCACTTCTTTCCTTCTGCACACATATTCCATATCTTCTGTCTCAATTGCATACATTTTCTGGGTCTTCTGCCTCTGTTGTTATTTATTCTTTAATACAAAGCAAAAAGGAGGGGAGCTGTCAAATGTAGAAAAATGTTATATGCTAAATACACGTATTAAACATAAAATTTCCTTTTTTCCTCACAAATACAGGCACTCAATAGCAACACAAACCGAAAAAAGGCTTGGATCAGCAGCTACTCTGCATTCATTTTAAGCTTGGTGTATCAAGATGTTTATGAAAAAGCACGAAGTGACAGCATAAATATATCATAGCATAAACTTAAATACAAAGCAATTATGGGATACTTTCACTATTGATACAGAGTACTGTACATGTGATCCTCTAACATAACGAACAATTCAACACAGAAACAATTTACAGTATTCATAAGGGAAGACATGCTGAAACACACAATGCTCTGGAGGTAGCCCACTGAATAATCCAATTATTATATATGAATATCAAATGAAAGTAATAAAGACTGACCAGGTGAAAATGCACAATATACAAAACTATGTACAAAAATGGGTTATATGTGTGGTTTAGATTAAACAAGACTCATTAAGTTAATTCTTCATGCCATTCCTGTATTTGTGCACATATTTAGTTTTCTAATTTTCCTGTGTTTGATGGCTCCCATCCATCCATCCATCCATTTTCTACCGCTTATCCGGGGCCGGGTCGCGGGGGCAGCAGTCT
>CM022478.1:10229468-10270465 GCA_011952105.1 Coreoperca whiteheadi
TTGATGGCTCCCCTCATTTTTAATATGTTATAATTTTTTATTTAATTATTGACCTGTTTGGGAAGCCTTTTTCTACTATTTCCGGGGATTATCTATAATTTCTCTATACCTCTCTTAAACCTGGATGTGACCTAGCTGTTAAACAACACAAGACGAATAAAAATGTGCCCATCCAAACCGTTTTGCTGCTCTTAGTACATGGTTTCTGTTTCGCTATCAACTTCTGATGATTTGTATTAGTCATCCTAGGATTACTTTACAACTCTACCTCATAGCTCTCTTTTTCGAGAGCCATTCCAAACCTGGGGCTACTCCAAAACAAGGGAAATGGTTATGGGTGAGCTTGGCAAAACGTGTTTATCTAACTATCTTTCCTTCTCCCTTCCTCCATGCTGCAGGCCGTGAGTGCAGTGCTCAAGCCAGAGTATGATGTGTTAGTCCCACAGTGTCGACCACTGTCACCCGGAGAAATTTTGGGCTGTACCTCTCCTCGCTTGGACCGCGATGTCAATGCCATAATGTAAGAAACCTCATTCCTCCTGCCTCCCACCTCACGCAGTTTCAGCCCAGGTCCTGTCCTTTCTTCCTGTTAGATAGTAGAGATATCCAGATAATCAAAGCCATTCAGCCTTGACTCATCCAAACCCCCCACAGCTACCATAATTACCCCTGCCATTGCCATGCCCACCCATGTGACATGAGGAATAATCAGTATGACATCACACAGTCACACCAGGCATAGCTAGCTGTGACAACTAGCTGTGTCTGTGTGTTTCTGATCAGGCTTCTATTATATCCAGCCAGAAACAGCCAGATGCTGATCCAGAACATTGAGGCTAAAAATACCTTCACACTGTGCAAAGCATTGAATTGTCAAGCCAGACAGACACGGCCACTTTTGGCTGTTTCAAACCAACCACAACACGTCCACATGCTCACAAATTTTCCACGTTTTAAAGAATTGTTTTCCCAAAGTGTGACACCTGCTGAGGCATGTTCATGGTGAGAAGTGATAAACTGTGCAACATGTCACCATTTGTAAATTTGTTCTAGCTTGTGTGATTGCCTCTTTTAAGTTATTATTTTGCCCTTCATTTTCTCTAAATGGGGAAAAAAAGATAATGAATCCAGTCGGTAGCTGCATGTGTCCTAAAAGACTAGCTCTTGTGTTTTTACATCAACATAAACGCTGTGCATGTGAGACTTGTCAAAGTGATGCTTATCCTTCCTGCAGTACAGGGAGTGCCAGTGCTCTGGCAAAGTAACAGATCAGGCACCAAACAACACCTCCGCAGCCACTTTGTGTCTATACATCTTATGCAGCTCTACAGTAGAGAGAATCCTATGCTTTGTGGTGCACAGTGAGTAGGAGTAATTCCCTGGGTATAATTATGTCTAGGTGCATCACCCAGAATGTCTGATCCGCACACGTCTAGTCCACGTGATTAAAACCTCCCAGTGCATGAGATTAAAATGGCTACACAAGGACAAGCTTTGCTATATGCATAAGCTAGGCCCTATGGGAGACAAAAGCGGTGTGTGTGTGTGTGTGTGTGTGTGTGTGTGTGTGTGTGTGTGTGTGTGTGTGTGTGTCTTTGTATGTGTAAAAGACGTGGAGGGGTTAGGGTGTGCTTCACCTACTAATCCAATGTGCATTGTCTTTGATGTGTGAGTTGGAGTGTGTAGGGGTGTGATGGAAGAGAGAATTGAGAATCGTTTACACACCTCCAAACGGTCTACAATTTTAATTGTAAACTTGAAGTAAATGTTTTATTACAGTGATGGCTGTATCCAAAGCTTAATTACTGAGTAATAGTACAATTTACCTCAATGAATTACTATTAGGTTATTGACACAATTGATTATACCCTATCTCCAAGAAAAGCAGCACAGAACAAGCTTTTTTTAACAGTTCATGGTTTTGTTCATGGCCATTAACAGTATAATAAATGAATATTTAACATTGGCTTATTTTACATTAATTAGGAATGAGTCAGTGCTCCAAAGAAAATGTTGTTGAGCCACTTGAGCATTATGAAGAATGAGTATTGGTGTATTAGTCTTCTTAGAAAGGGCCTGGTCCATCAATTCTATAATGAAGAAAAGTATTTTTAAAAGCCGAAAAGTGCTTTGAAAAGAGCTATAAGAAATGATCAGTCGACCATTTCTATCTGCTGCCTCTACTCTAGCTCTTGCTCGTAATAGAGCATTATGAAGATGTGAATGTGAAGATAAAGTGTTGAATAACGCAAAGACGCATTATATTACCATTATAGGGAGAGCACTTTTACAAAGAACAATAGAATATGGATGGAAGGACTGTGATCGCAGGGAGAGCTAGAGTCGAGCACACCAGCGTCTTAAAGCTGCAGAGCACTGAGGACAACTGTGGCTGAAGTGCAGCAGGCTTATTGCGGGGAACATAATTATACGAGGGCCTTGGATGTTGCTAAGCAAAGAGAAGCTGTGCAACAGAGGCTCTGCTCGAGCTGATTTTGTGTTGTTCAGTGATATTTGTGACACGCACAGTGAGACGCGTGTGCTTTCACGCAAACACACACGCATACAAACTTGTAAATAAAGCCTTGGCTAGACATGTCTCCAGGTAGCCTATATAGTAAACCACCCACCGCCTGTTCCAAGCTGCTCTAAATGCTGACCAATTAGTGGGTTTAATTGCATTCCCTGTCTCAGTAGGCTATACAGTAATGAGTAGGGGTACTGACCTGAGCCTCCTCACACTAACAGCAGGGTTCTTTCTCAGCCTGACCCTGAGAGGTGGGTTTATATAAAAGTGTTCTGCCTGACCTTGTGTTTTCAGGCCCCCACACGCCCCTATGCACTTATGGTTTGTGAACTCCCCCTCCGCTTGGGCTTCGGTGAATCCCCAGCAGCAGACCCTGGGTTAATTGGAAGGGCTTGCATTCTCTGTAAACAGCATGCTCCAATCGTTGGGATCATGTTCCCGGACAGCAAAGATGGGTAGACCCTCCACCAAAGGCTCGGGCCTCCTGCCTGGTAACACTTTGGTCTTCTGTTAAAAGGCTGCAGAGAGGAATGGATTTAAAAAGAGAGCGAGAGTGAAAACTGGTGGAGAGGATAGGATAATAATAGGGCACTATTTATTTTGGTTGCATATTGAATTTTGATTGTCTAAAGGGGGTTAAATTTCCACAAATTATTTTTCTTCTTTTTTTTTCTTCACATCTAACATTGAAATGATTGTTGTTTTTCTATAGTTATCTGGGAGATGGAAGATTTCACCTGGAGTCAATCATGATCGCAAACCCAGATATCCCTGCCTACAGGTACTGTGAAACAAAGTGGCACCATTTTTCGTTTCTCTGTATTTTATGTACTGACATCGTCTACATATAGTTTATTGTAGTCAATTAGCCTTACAGCTAATGTTATTCACACAGTTTGGGAGCAACTGATAACATGTAAATGAATTTAAGTAAGCTGACTGCAAATATTGGTAAACTAAGGAGAGACGTAAGTCATTTTACAAATATATATTAAATAACATTGGGATCACCTATTAAGATAATGTTGTATGCATAGAAAAGGTATTTTATAATACTATTCAAATTAAAGAATCCCTTGCAGCCAGGAACACTCACCTTATTGCAGTGTCATGATCTGAGGATGGAGTTCTGTTTTGAAGAGGTCTTGTTTGTATGCAAAGTGAAATTGTGTTGTTAAAGACATGCACTGCCGCACAGATCACAGGTCTCTCTCATAAACAAGATTTTAATCTCAAGTGAACTCCTTGTACCAGAGAAAAGGAGATTAGATGCTCAGAAATACCTCAATTTTTCCTGAGATACACTAACTCCTGTCATACTTGATGGCTTTTCATGATTGGATTTTTTCATCTTTTCTTCTTCCTTTCTGTCCTCAAGATAGACGCATGAACAATAGATGGTAATGTGTAATATGGTTTGTCTGTTTATGTTTATGCACACATTCCATTCACGTCCGTGTGTGCGTGTTTGACCTTTTTCTGTCTGTGTTTGTTCGTAGATATGACCCCTACTGTAAGGTGTTCTCCAGGGAGTACTATGATCACGAGACCATGCGTGCCTTAAGGCTACAGGCTATTGACAAGGCTCGATTGGCCCAGAGATGGGGCCTGATCTTGGGAACGCTGGGCCGACAGGGCAGCCCCAAAGTCCTTGAGGTGAGAATCTCCATCCTCATTTCAACAGTCTACATGTCCTGAGGCCACTTGTGCAATAGCTTGTAATATTCTTCAGTGTGAGTATCTCTGACAAGTGGTTTGGTGACGTGAAGTACTAATAGGACAAGCAGTCTTCACACTGGGAGCTTTGTATTTCACTTTTAGGATGATGCCACCAAACAGCCATAGAAAGTCCTATCCTTGATCCCGCTGTTGACCTCATGGTTGGCTGTATTGGAGTGTTACTGCTTGGAAATGAAAATTACAAATAATCATTAAATATTTAAAAGCTTAAAAATACTCTTAGGTTTATCCTGGTGCACTTCTCCTGTTTGTTAATATCCAGACTTAAAAGATGAAGTTAGCATTGTAAAAATGCCATGTAAAAAATGTCAACCAGAGAGCGAAGTTTCATTTTTGGGTGGCAGGAGAGGATGGATTAAAAAAGGGGATTTGAATAAAAAGAAACACCAGCTCTCCCATAGCAATCTGTCGAGATTAAGAAGTGTTGTGTCAGATAACCTCTCAAGTAAGGGGACAAAACTATCTGATAAGAGCACAGTCATAGAAATGTCTCATGATACTCCCAAGGACAGTGGATATCAGCAACACTTGTACCTTTATCTCACCCAAGGAACATTTATGGGATTTCCCCACTTGGTTTGGCTTCCTTCAGCATCCCTGAATAACACCTCAGTAAAAGTGATAATGCCACAAACTTCAAAGGTCAAGTCGGCAAAGGAGCATTGTACCTTGAACTAGCTAGACCGTTTCATTTATTGATATGTTATGCGAGGCCTTGTGTCTGGGGTTGTACCCAAGGGGCCCGATTCTGTTCAATTTGAGGAGGTGAAGTGGTACCAGCTCTACCCTCCATGGTGGCGTAGGGGTCCAGTGCATAGCGACATGTAAGGCAAAACTGAGGGCCTTGGTGTGCTGAACCCTATAGTTGAGCACACCTCACACAACACCATATCTGGGCCAAACTCCTGGCTAGACTCTCCTTTTCCAGAGTTCCCTAAAGTGAAAGATGCCAGACGGTTACGGGGACACTCATAGTTCCCTTGCTGAACATCACTGCGTTGGACTTTTCCCTACGGAAACAGAAGGTTGTATCTGTATTACTGTGTCATGGAGGGCAAGGCTCTGACTGTTGTTTGCTCAGCCAATTGTTTAACCTCAGTTTCAGTAGGACCGAAGCATATTCCCTTCAGTTTGTTGAACAATGGTCCAGCCCTTTTACTTGCCAGGAAGGGTCATGGGAGGTTTTCACTAAATATGTGTTTTATGGACATAAAGGTTCATCAGTGTGCCCCTCAGGATGTCGTGTGTGGTACTTCAAGAATAGAGTGAGAGCTGTGTCTGCATTCTCACCAACAAGTAAAGTGTGTTCTCTGTGGGAGTTGGGCTGGGATTTCTTTTGTTACCAATCTTTATGGACAGAATCTCTAGGCACACCAAAGGAGTGGAGAGACACCAGTTTGGTGGTTTAGGATTGCTTCTGATCATGTAGTTCTGTTGGCTTCATCAGACTGACCTCCAGTGTCCATTGTAGTGGTTTACTGCTGAGCGTGAAGTAATTGCAAGAGTCAACACATCCAAGTCTGAGGGTTTGACACTCTGCCTGAAAAAAAACTCGATGCCTCCAGTTGCTGCCCGAAGTGAAGGAGTTCAAGTATTATGTGGTCTTCTTTATTAGTTAGTGTATGATGTAGTATGAGATTGACAGGTGGACTGGTTCATTGTCAGCAGTAATGCAGGCATTGTTCTGGACATTTGTGAAGAGGTAGTCTGAATTCCTGCTCTGTCCTACAGTTTTGAGCTCTAGATAGACTGAGTTTCCTTCGCTGTGTGTCTGGCCACATAGTGACAGGTTGAGGAGATTGAACATCCCTAAGGAGATTGGAGTAGAACCGCCACTCTTTTGTTCTGAAATGAGCGAGTCGAGGTGGTTCGGGCATCTAATCCAGACGGTTCTCTGTGGAGGCGTTCTGGCCAGAGCAAACTGGAGCAGACCCAGAGGAAGCCCCAAAATGTGCTGGAGGGGATTACACATCAGGCCAGGAGAAGCTGGAGCACATGACTGAGGAGAAGAATCTGTCTGCTACCTTGCTGTAACCACCCTGTAGACTGGGGTTAGCAGCAGAAAAAAGATGAATGGCTATATGAGACTTCAAAGAAAGAGAACTTGATAAAAAAAAAAGTCTTCTGCTGGGATTGTTCACGGTAGAGCAAAAACTTCTGGATGACCCTAGATTGGAATGCTTACAGGATTGTGTCTGTGTGGGTGGAAGTCATGGGCTATGTCATTTGATAGTGGAGTTCCCCAACCCTAGAGAGAATTGTTTTTGATGTGTGGATTTCCACTGGTCCTTTTATTTGACTTATTTTTCTTCCTAGCACCTGGAGTTGAGGCTTCAGTCTTTGGGCAAGTCCTTCACTCGAGTGCTCCTGTCTGAGATTTTTCCCAGCAAGCTGGATCTGATGCCAGATATAGATGCGTGAGTATTAAGATGCACGTTATACGTACACTAACACACACCAAAATTAGGACACGTGCTATTTGTTGGATCAGAACTGCTCGGCCATGGCAGATGAAGTAAAAACGATGGCCCATATTCTCCAAGCGTTGCAGAAGCCAGCACAAATTCCCAAAGCTAGACCAGACTCCGTTTTTGCTAAACAACATGACTGTAGAAAACAAATAAAGCACCTTATTTATGTTCTGGCTGTAGCTGGTTTAAAGCTATTTCAGTTGCTTACAAAGTGATTTTGTTCTATGCCCCTTGTCGACACCTCCAATGCTTTTGAGCCATACCACAATGCATGAAGCACCGTGGGAAAGATTCTCTCTTACGCAGTGAAAAGGTTGTCATTTACATTTAAGTGCCTCTTATACAGTTATATAGTTTTTTTCTTGTCCACCTGCCATGGCTTCCTGCAACATTAAAGTCAAAATGACTTTCATTGTCTTCCACACATCACTAAAACACTTCTTCCTTTGGCTCATTGTTTTTTTCATTTGCAAATTCTGAAGCACCTCTGTGTCTCTTTGTCTTAAAGAATGGGTAGTTTATCTTTCACATCATGGACCCCAGCAGAGCTATTATGATCAACACCAAGGTAGTCACCTAAAAGTTACAATCAACAACATTTGAAATGTATTCTGTAAGCATCATTGCACACATAACTGGGGAGTCGGCATTATTTGCAAGTACACACTATTACAAGTAGCTGACAAACATCATAAACAAAATTGGCATTCATGTCTTGGTGAGATTCCATAGTTTTGCCTTGATAGCAAAAAGAAATTGTCCAGTGTAATAAACTTGGAAGCTTGTTACAGTTCCCTCAGCTTTGACACTTTTATACTTCAATTCTATACTTGAATTATCTATTAAAGTGCTTTCTTTTCACTTTATACTTTTGCAATAAGGTCAAAGTATAATAAAAACTCGAAAAAGATATTATCCTTGCTGTTGCTCAGGATGGCTTTTTATTTATTGTTTTACCTTTAGCCTCCAAATTCTGTTTCATTTTAATCATCTTACCATGAGTCTAAAATATGTTGCCTTACCTGAACCCAGTGAAACTGTGAACCGATCACCCATAATAAACACTTATTCCTTCACATATTTTGAAATTATAGGTGAAGTGTGACAATATTGATGCACTCGTGGATCCTGTCACTAATACATGATCCTGATAATCACAGTGGCAGGTGCTGAAATATGCTCCGCCACTTATCGCTGTTCTTCATGTCAACAACATGCATTCCTGTCTTCAAACAAATAAACTCATATTTTTTCAATGAAATATCAAGTGCTCGGGCTTCAAAGTGCAGTTTCTCCGATTTATCTCGCTTCCAGCCAGCAGAACAGAGGTGAAGATGGACATGGAGTTAGTGAGACACTGATGTGCAACAGCTCCAATCACACTCACACAGGCGCACAGACACAGGCTCCTCACACTCCCTCAGATTGGCCTCTCACTGTGGAGTAATGAGAGGTGTGATGTGTGAGGGAGGAGTGGGTGAGAGAAGGACAGAAGGTCTGAGAGAGATTGAGAGTGAGTTGGAGAGAGAGATGCAGAGGTAGTTGAGGGGGCTGTGTTTGGAAAGCAAGCGATCATGGTAAAAGCGATTTTTTTTTTTTTTTCTCTTCTTTGTTTTCTGGCTCTCTCTTCAGACTGATGTATGAGTGCAACTCTGAAATTATGTAAGTCAGGCACGATTCACCCAACCAAAACAAACCCTCATTACAGACAAAAAGCTTTTCAACAAGGAAAACAATGGTTTGAATACAAAATGGCCCATTGTATACATTTATATCAGATAGGAATACATTATATACTTTTCTACTCAGATGCCAATACACCTAGCTAACTAACTGCCCTGTAATAAATCGTATATATTGAGAGATGTTTTTAATATTTAGTCTACCGTTATGGGGTCGACGAAATATTAGAAACTTCTCTCAGTATAACCCAATACAATTTAGTAACACCACACACTACATCTTCCAAAATGACCATAACGTTTAATCAACACCCCATCAACAGTTTCAATAAAAACTGAACATTATAACCTTCATTAAGGTAGCATTTATTACACGGCTGTTGTTGTAGACTGAATCCGTTTTTAGGTAGCTGTGTGTATGTGTATATACATCAGAATGCAATGCAGCAATCATTTTGTCTTTGTATTGTTGACTAGGGATGGGTGTTGTTTGAAATGTCCAATACCTGAGTTTACTGTTCCTAAAACAGTAAGAATCTGAGCAAGCATTTGATGCCAGCTTTTGGTACTCGATGCTACAGACACATCTGGGTCGATACCAATAACGTAGTAAAGTTCAAATCCCAGCTCCATTGGAGACCATTTAATTTATTCATCATACTGGTGACTTGGTCAATGTAATAAACTGTGTTCTTCAATGAGTCTAGGTTAGAGATGAAATTTTGGAAAATATGACTTGCATAACATTAATGTAACATTTTTTGCATAATTAATCATAAGTGTTTAATCAGAGTGAAATTGGACAACATTGAGTGGATCTCTTCTGCTGATATTTTGCCATTTCTTTATTCATCAACCCCCCCCCCCCCACACACACACACACACACACACACACAAACACACACACTGCTCAGCGGTTCATGAGGTTACAATAGCCCTTACAAACCACCAGGTGTTTGAAGCTGTGTTGAATCTGGCTGTGGCAAAGGAAGAATGGAAGGAAAGGGGGAGAGGGAGATTGAGAGATAGACGGTGGGGTGGTAGAGGACGCATTAGTGCTCAGCACTAGCCGACACAGCACACTGTACAGAGCCCACCCCCAGGCTTTCTCTGTCATTAGACACACACACTCTCACTCAAATAAAGAGAGACACCATTAGCATATGCTCTTAAGTGTGTAATTAGGCTTTCCCCAAGCAAGTTTTAAACTATTGTACAGATATCTGTACACCACACACACTTATCTCAACTAGACCGCAAATGCCACCCAGTGCATTGCAGTCTTTTATCTTTATGTTTGAATTTTTGACTCTATTTAAATTAAATTGTTTGTTTTAATTCAATTACGTTTGCCATCAAAGGTGAACGTTTTTCATTTTGCTGCTGTGCTGAAAGGTTAATTGTTCTTGCTTTTGGCGGGTCAAGACTGAGTGTAATTGAAACGAATCCATGCAGGTGGAGGTCCTCCTAACAGTGTCACGATGTAATGGGCCGCAGCAGGTAATGCGGCGAGGCCAGGGCTGGAGCTCACATTGCATAGCAGTACTAAATGTCATGCAGTCTTACCTTTATATATCACAGCATAGTCCCCACCTGCATACCGCTCCTCTAATCCTTGTATGTCGCCATGTGTTAAAGGGTTCTACTTTCTACTAAAGGAAACAGATCCTTTAGAGAGTGACTGAAGAGACAAGGTTTCTATCAAACTCGTATTCATACATTCTTTATTTAAGTTAATCTTTGCTTGGGAATAAGTTGTGAAACAAGGCTCAACTGCCAGAGACAAAAGCCCACATTTCCTCTGTCTCTGCACCTCTTTGTCTTTTCCTTCCTCCAGCTCTCTCTTTGTTTCACTGCACCCCGTGATATGGGATCGCTACTGTGCTGTCTAGATTGAAAGCCAGATAAGGGCTGGAAATACAATTTGGGGCCACATTCTGGGGGTAGTACCTGGCATGGCACCATGCGTTTTACTGCACCATTCAGTCAGTCTCTGTGCTAATATTAGAAAAGTCCCTACTCCACGTGCCAGTCATCTATCCACTCCTTAGGAGGGATCCTCTCTGCCTTCCCTTTCATGCTTTCTGACTTACTTTCCTCTCAGACCTTCCTTCCAATAGCCCTTTTCAATCGAAGATCCCACAATACTGCCGTAAAGAAGACCTCTCATCATGCTGGCTTTGCTTTTTTACACTGAACCATACAATGGTGGCAAAATGCTTCCCCAGTGTGGGATTTTAGATAGCATGCCGGCGTTTCGGAAGCAAAAGTGGCATAACGTGTGACACAACAGCGTCCGTATCTAGTGGGTGTCCCGTTCTGCCGGCTCCCCCATTTTACACAGGTGTCGATTCGGTTCTGTTACTACTTCCGTTTCCAGTTTAATGGCAGAACAATAATGCCCCCACTTTCCGTGTTGATACGTTATATATAGAATGGCAGATACATAATCCAGATGTCCGTACACGTGCACACACAAATGCAAACTGTCAGGAACCTCCCCCCCCTGTGTATTTGTGCTAAGGCAGTTTTGATACATGTGCAGTGTCTGGCTAGGTAAAGGGGTCCAGTTATGAATAGCTGCTGATGGACATAAAGGTCACATTAGATTCCACATCTCCATCTCAACTCAGCAAACTTAGGTCTGAGGAGATTGGTGCTTGGTGCAAATATCTCTGACTCAGCTGACTCTCAAATTAGGATGATGAATAAGAATACAGTCTTTGGGGGGAGACATTAAAAAAAGTGTTATTTGAAAATGAGAAAATGCCATGCGTTTGCCCCGAGGGGGTGGAATATTTCTGTGACAGAGTGGAACGAGAGTCAACGTTGCAATCAATTCCGCAGTAGAGAAATTGTGTGAAAGTTGGAAAATGAAGAATAGACAGACGGGGATTTTGACGCAGTAACATAGACATGAAAGTATTCTAGCGATTACGGCAAAACCTGTTTCTTGAACGTGTTCTCCATCTATGCTTCTGTACTAGCCTATATTCGTTTGCTTGAATCTCAAACAGTTGTATTCTTACTGACATTTACCTAGAGCTAACTTTATCTCTGGGGCTTTTATATATGTACTGCAGCTCAATTCATATTTGTCAGTATTTCTGATGGAGCTCCATCATTAGGATTAGGGACGGGGGAGGGTCCGCTCCCTCAGTGGAGATGGAGCTGTGGATAGCATTGATCTGTTAAAGCTAACCCCCGTAGCCCCGGCCGCTTCTCTCCGTCTCCATTTTCCCATTGTTCATTTTTCCCTCCAGCTGTTTACATCCAGGCCCTCCTCATCCCTCTTTCTTGCATTTTCAAGAGTAAACACTTTTCTCTCTGCCAATCTTCCTCGTCTCTTCTGCCTCTGTTCTCTTCTTTCTTGTGCCTCTTCCGCCCCCCCTCCGTCTGTTTTTGTCTTCATTGCTCTTTCTCCCTATCGCTGTATATCTGTGTCCTTCTCTCCCCATCTCGCTCGTTCACAGCCCCCCCACCCCCCACCTCCCTGTCTGCCAGCTATGTAGGCTACCTCCGTGGAGACCGGGCTGGTGCGAGTTTTTTATTCACACTCACCTAACCTCTACCTCTTTTCTTTCACTGCGTTTCTTCTCTTTTCACCTCTGTTCACTTATTTCCCTGTTTATGCCTCCTGCAACCCACCACCACAAACCTTCCTCCCTCTCTTTTCAGCCTCCCTCTTTCACATGCTGGCATTCAGACAGTGTAGCGTGGCTGTCTTTAGCGCTGTTGCAAATCAGGACAGATCTCTCAAAAAGATGCTGGAGATCAGGTGGAGGGAGGCTCCCTGCGCAATCCACTGCATCACGTATCCACATGCAGTGTGCAGGCGCAGATGTGCCCTGCCTGTCTAATAAGATCTTGGTCTCTCTCCCTCTCTGACTGCTTCTGTTTTACACACACATTTGCACTCATTCGATGGCTGCACGTTTGAGCACAACTTTGTTTATACAAATTCTCTTCCCTACTACAGGTGGATCCAGATTGCTTGTCCACGCCTTTCGATCGATTGGGGCACAGCCTTCTCCAAACCCCTGCTGTCCCCATATGAGGTAAACACGCACCTTATCTCTCAGCAAGATCACAGCTGTCACTCACTTATCAGAGGAGGCTCATGCGTTGCACGCACGCACACAAACCTTCGATTGAATGAAGGTCTGTATGTGAATTTGAATGTAACCCATCAAGGCCTGCTTGTGCCGGAGATGTGCGCCTTCTCCTCCCCCTCCTCCTCTCCTCACTTCTCCTCTCTCCTCTCCCTCTGTGTCCCTGCTATAAAGCACAGCACACCAGCACAGCACACACACATAAAACAGCATCAGCAGAAAACTAGCCCCCCCTACTGGCTACAGGACCACACAGCGCCCCCCCCCACCCACACACACACACACACACACACCCACAGCTGTCTGTTTTTTCTAAAGGGAGTAAGAGATAGATCGGTCAGCAACCCATAAAGATCCATTTCAAAGCACGTGTTTGTTTGTGTGCCGCTGCAGCTGGTGTAGCAACTTTGGGATGGGTTTGGCAGTTATGTACAATTATGTGACTTGGCTGGTAAGCATTTGATGTCACCTGTTAATTAATTCACTGATTTTCCTCAAAGATATGGTACTGATTTGAATCCTTGTGAAATGGCTGAAAGGGGAATTGCTGTCTTGAATATTGGATTGTGATTTGAAATGGTTGCTGTTTTTCTCCGACTACACATCTTTGTGCACCGCTTGTGCTGTACATACATTTCAGAATGAGGCCATTACGTATAATGATGGTATTCACCTTAGAAGAAGAAGACGTAATGATTATTTTGTATTTTTTTTGACTGAGGTCTGTAATGGTGCATGTCGGAATATCGGCCCGCTGCAATGAGGAATCTGCAATGAGGAAACAGATCTGCAATCTGTTTTCTTAAGCCCTTTTTGTCAGCGCACGCTTTGCTCTCCCTCTAGCTATTTGGGAACAATGTCTGTGCATTTAAATAATTTGCAGCTGAATGTGTGTCTGTATGTGTGCTTGTATGCATTTGTGATAAGTCTTCATTCACCCCCATCTCCCCCATCCTATGAGTGTTACACATCTCAGTGCACTGTGCTTTTAACTGTGGCATTTAAAATGAAGACGAAGAGGAACAAGATGGGGGGGTGGAGTGAGAAGGGTGGAAGGTGGGGGGGCAGCAGCATTTATTTTCAGTGCGTCTCATGTTATATTTATAGTCAATAAGACACACTTGGCTCTCCTATCAGAGCAGGGATTAGTAAGAGAAGCTAGCTTCCACCGAGAGAGGCAGTTGGTGTGAGAGGGGAGAGGAGGAGAGCAGTGGATAAAAGCTAAAGAAATGAGAGGCGGGTGGAATCGGGGCAGAGGAGAGGAGAAGAAGACTCCAGCAGATGTATGTTTGGAGAAAGGAAAGGCAAAAAATAACACAATGAAAGATTTAGCCCTGTACAGTTTGTTTGTTTGTTTAGGAGGAAATACTACGGAATTTAGTTGACCCATAAATTGTATGTTTAATAGCTGGATATTAGCTTAATTATTAGCTTTCTGTTACTTGTCTGGTCCAAGTAAGTTTATTTCTCTATCTCTGCATTTGTTGCTTCTATCCTTTATTGTTTCTTGTTCATAAGAAAGTATAAAAAAAACACGTTTAAGGGGAGTGTTGTTTCTTTGTTTGTATTTAAAGATGCAGCCAGTCTGGATGAGAACACTACATTGTCAGTGTTGGGACACACCATATTAACAAAAGAAACTACAGAGGCTACACAAGCTGTGTCCCAGCTTATGTCCCACTAGAAGAGAGATTTCATCCCTTTCAAGCTGCATTTTTCATGTTTCCTTTTAACTAAATTCTCTAATTTGTCAAATGACAGTTTTTTGGAGTTCTATAGTATATGACTTGTTTTCTAATCATTTTTTGACACACATTGTCTAAATTATTCCAAATTGTATGAATCTGAACTTTGCATCTAAATAGTTTTAAAGAGAAATGAGCATTTGGATAAATTAATAACTGAACAATCAAATGATTTGTTCTTTCGTTCAGCACGCTTGTTTATTCATCTGTTCAGTCATTCAGCTGCTCTCTCTGTCATTCAGAATCAATATTCACAGGCACCTCTCTTCCATAAGGAGCAATCTGCACTTATGTCACAGCACTGTCATGCCAGTGCTGTTGCTCTCCTCTAACAGCTGTTGTGTCATGCAGTGCAGCTGCATAGGGATAACATAACAACTCTGCCTGTTATCCAAGCTTAATATTATGACACCTGTCTTGTCTGTTGCATCTTCTCATCACACTGTGGTTTCCTGCAGCTGGTTTGCCCAAAAGCTGCAAATACAGTCCTAGACAACAGGGGGGGGGGGGAAACATCTGAATCGTGTGCCATAGCGCCTCATACCTCATACAAATGGGCCGGTGGTGCACTTTTAGGTTGTCAAGCTTCTTGTTCTTTTTTTGTTTGTACATTATTTGAGATTATCTGTCTCACTATCTCTCAGGCAGCTGTGGCTTTACAGGAGGTTGGCTGGAAGGAAGTCTACCCCATGGACTTCTACTCCAATCAGAGCCTGGGGCCGTGGGCGCCCAACCACCCTGACAACCAGCCTGTGCGGCCCACTCGCAGACAGACCCAGGTGAGCAGGAGCCAGAGATGGGACCGAGAATGAATGACAGAGGAAATAGAGGGGAGAGGGGAGGTGGAAGAATAGCTGGTAAAGAGTGAAACCACACTGTGTTCAGCATTTGTTTGGCTTGCACCAGTATGTCACCACACTGACACCCAGTGGCACAACGACAACAGGACATGTATCTGGACATCTCTCTTAAAGGACGTGGTTGTGACCTTGACCTTGATGTGCATTATAAATCTTCTCATTGATTTTGAAATGTTTGACATGCAGTTAATTGCTGCAGTGTGAGTACACCCTACAATAGCATATTGCCCGATATTACCACTAATCTGTCTGAGGTAGGCACAGTCACTATCGCAAGTGTTAATGTTATCTCACTGCCTGCTTACAGAATCAAGGCTTGGAACCACCCCTTCCTACCAAGCAGTGTGGGCAGAACCAGTGCGCCCCCTGCGGCCGTCAAGGGGAATGACATATTGTGAGTGCCGCTGTCTTTGACTTGCCTCGTGCCTGCCAGTGCCCTTGCTAAAGGTGGGAGAATGGTCAGACCAGAGGAGGAGAGTGGGTATTTGTCCAGACGGTCTATCAGCGAGCAGAGGAGGAGCCCTCAGCCCCTCCTCAAATTGATTACCAGCCATAAATAATCCCTCGTTGCTTTTATTCATGTTTTCTGCATGTGTTCTCAGCTCAAAATCGATGCAACTGAGAGAAAAGCTCGTGTGTTTGCGCTCACACACGTTTACGTGTCAAATTCCAATGGCCAGAGCTGCTCTCTGCCGTGCTAAAAAAGGAATTCTTCCTGCACAGGGGAAATGTGTTCGCCTGTGTGCAATGAAGACACAGCTTTTGTGATTGTTAGAGAGAGAATGCGGGAGATGACCCTGAGCATGTTGTGTGGAATTAAAGTGTCTGTTAATGTGGGTGACTTTAGTCAAATGCAATCCACTCGTCCTTGGATAAAGCACTGCATGTTGTCGGACACTCCAGATGAGCTACTATTCATGTTGTGTTTCAAAGACAATCATTGACACACTTATTTATTTGATGTACAATATGTGACTTTTTACAAGAGTATTCTACTGAAATTTACAAAGGTGATGCATTATGACTTAACCTCTTTGCTCTGTCTCACTTTTCTAGTCAAATTCAGAAACAATAAATCAGAAATGCAACATTGCTCCTTGTGTGAGTGTTTTTTGGTAAACGCAGTGCCGTGATGAAGCGATGGGTCTGTTTTTAAGGCTGAGGGGTATGAGTTCCTAGATGTGTGCAGTGCTAGTCACGACTGCTCTCCATCCTCATTATTTATTGATGGAGGAGTCTGTCAATAAATAAATAAATAAACCCTGTATTGCTGTTTGGCTGCCACAGCAGAAACTGATTGACAACAGCGCACCATTGTTTCAGCTGATCCCGAGAACTTGTGAATCCTCCCCAGATTGCAGCACGTTGTCTCAGGTGGGAATGATCTTCTATGAGTCTTGTTATTTGCCTACAACTGCTAGGCTTCTCTAGTCAGATCCTCCCTCTACTTTCCACCGTCGTATCTCGCTGGCAACAGAGGCCAGTGGGATGCAGCCCGTCCAGCCAGATGTCCGTCTTTCTCATGATGTGTCTCACGTGTCCCACTGGTGGCTGTTATTTTGAAGAGCTCAGTACTTGCATGGCGGTCAAGAATAAATTATTGGGTAGCAGAGCTCTCGCTCAGCTGATGTTTGATTTATGTTTTCTGGCGCACTCTGTCAGGGGGAAAGAGGGGAGAAGTTTGATAAATCCTCTTTTCTCCCCATCTAAAGGTTGAGGTTTTTAATCCCACAGCCTAAAGATTTGTTTTGCTTTAAACATTAATTACTTACTGATTTGAACATCAGTAAAAGATGATGTGTTTCAAAAAAATGGCCTCGCTCGGGAAGAGATGGTTGTGATATGGTTAGAATTTAAACCATTTTAGATGGAACATAATTCAAGGGCCCTTATCACATCGCTAACAATATTAGAAAACAATAGCAGAGGTCTGGATGCTTACCACTGTAGAATGCTTTCACAATTAAAACTAATGATTTACTCTTGTCAGTGTGTCTGAAATAAGGGAAAGTGAGTTCAAACTGTTAACTTATGTTTGTGGTATTTCTTTTAGTAAGGTACTTCATAATCATTTTAAGGTAATAAAGATCAGATTGAATATATTTATTTTGAACCATACACGATAACTCCTATTCTCACTCTCATTCTTATTGCTTATTGTTTATTTGGCTCCCCGTTGATACTGATGAACTCTAATGTGACCCAGCCTCAACTTCATATCAACATTCTGCAGTGTTTATTGTTTTAATAATGAACAATGAAGTACTGTAATTCACAGAGCAATAAGTACAGCTACTGATTAAAGTGGGAAAAACCTGTCTAGCTAATTCTGCCTGTGTAAAATTGTGACAAAACAAAATGGTGGCGTTGCACCAAAACTCATAAACTCAATAAAAAGTGAATTTCTGAGTAGTTGGATATTTAAATGCACATTGCGGTTACTTGACTTGGCTCATGGAAGCAAACTAATAGAGGAGTTATATCGGAAAGTTAGTGAGGCTCTGATCCACAAATCTCTTTTAACTCTGCCAGTGGAAGACAGACGGCTGTGTGATTTAATGTAAACCCCAGTCAGTCTGCCTGTTCTCTCAGATTCATTACCAGCTATGCCAACAGCTGAGTGACCACAAGGTGGCACTGTTTGCTTAGCTTATTTGCAATCCTGTAAGGCATTCAAGTCACACTTTTCAATGTGCAAAGGCTGTGCTTGGCATGGCAGCACGTGAGTGAGTGTGCTTGGCAGTGTGCAAGTACCCAGTGTACTTCTGTAACGGGTGTGTGCAATTCTTTCCAGATGTGGTAGGAATTTGATTCCATGCTCTTTCATTCTCCTTGGCATCCCATCTCTTCCCTTCTCCCCTGCACCCTCCCTGCTCTAAATGCATTTGCCACCACACTTCCTCTGCCATCTGCACCCAGTTCCCTGTCCAGAGGGCACGGCTTGCCGTAGAGAATTTGTGACATGTTTATTATGGATGTAATGACTCTGCAGAGGCTGCCTTTTTAAGCCTGTGCTAAACACAACAGGTGCTTAGGTCACGTACTGCTCACTGTGATATCGATATACCCTGACTGCATGGTCAGCTGGTTGCCATTGGTGCTCAGCACTTGTTTGCGTAGCCTACAGCAGTTAGTAGTGATATGACTCAAAAGCCAACAGCTAATGTACCCTTAACAACCACACATTATCAAAGATCCAGATGAGTTGATTGAAATAACTAATTTTCAGTAAAAATGAGCTGTTTGCCAGGGTTAATGCTTTTCTGTGGCTCTGTCTAGTATGTGCAAGCAGGTAAAACATGTCAGCACCTGTGATGTATTTAGTTTATTTCTCTGACAATGGAAAGTCTGAGTCACAGCAGTCTCTCGCTGTCGCCGCCTCTCTTTTATTGTCACTGACCCCCTCCTTCCTGCATGTCAGGCAACTTTACATTTACCTTCTCGCTAAGTAAATCCATTATCTCAAGCTTTTATCATAGTCTAGCATTCATTTGCTTCTCATATGTTTCTTATTATTAAAGGACTTTTTGGAATGCCAAAGGGGAAATCAGGCATGGGTGGAAAAGAGACAGAATTGTTGAAAAATCTTTTATGACTCATGGCAATACAGCAAAAATAAACAGAAGAGGAGGAGATTTGTTTCACAAGTTTGTTTTTGCATATTTTTGTTCCATCAGTGTTGCGTTGAGGCAGAGGTTGATTTCAGAAAGCCACATGTGTCTGGGGCTGTGCTGGGGAAGGAGTGGCAGTAGAGAACATGTATATAAGATCCAAAACTGAGTGAGTAGAAGTCTGTATTTAAGTGTTTTCAGTGCTTCTCTCTTTCTGTATTTCTCTGGGGTTTTTTCAACAATTCCCCTGGATTACATTAGAATGTAACAGAAATGACAAGAAAAAACAACTGATTTGGTCAAACGAATGTGTTTTCATCTGCCAAGACACTGTAGGTGGGTGAGAAACTATTTAGGGAAAAGTATGAAGGGGGGATAAAATCAATGCGCAGCTGCAGAATAATGCTGTTTGAAAGATTTCTTTGAGTGTGAAACGGCAATAATAATGGATGACTGATGTGACAGTGCATGTGCAATTTCAATTTCAGAAGAAGGCCCTAGAGAGAAGAGCTGCATGTTATCAGTACACAAGCTGTTTATGCGTGATTTAGATTTTTCAGTGAACATTTTCTGAAGAGGCATGGATAGATAACCTGTCCTAGCTATTGTACATATTTTAAAGCATGTGTAACCCCGAAAGTAGCGTGTTCATGAGTAAACTGGGCTTCCAGGTACCACAGATGTCAATATTGTCATGAAATTAGACAGAACTTTGTCAAAACTGTTGTATTCATGTTAAGCTAGTCTAACGCCAAGTGTTTCTTTGCTAATTTAGTTAAGTAGAATCTTATAACACTGGAAATTAGCAGCTATGTGTTAAACAATCCCTTGATCTGCATCCCTGTGGAAATTTAAACTACAAATGATTATGTCTAGAGGCTGCTGTGTGTGTGTTTGTGTGTGTGTGTGGGAGAGAAGAAGCCTGGGTGGCCAAACAGCAATGTGAAGGAAGGTTGCTAGAAGGTTGAATAAGAGTCTTCAGTGAAAAGAAAAAAAAAAAAAAGTGGTGTAAAGAGATGACTAATTCTGCGTGGGAGGTCAGCCTGTCCCTGATCATCCGGCCAAGAGCCACCCCAGCACAGGGCTGTCACAAAGTCACCTTCCTCCTCAACCCACTCTGTCCTGTCGTGGATTGTCAGTGTTTTCCATCCATGCTGTGATCTTCCGTTTCTTATTAATCAATTTAGTTTGTTCATTGTTCATCACTCAGGTGGGAAGGGACTAAGTGGAAAATGTGGAAACATGAAGGGTTACTGATTTTCATCTGTTGCTTAACTTGAAGGTTTTTGGTGTTTTTTGTCTTTTTTTTTAGTGCTGTGAGGGCCATCGAAATCCATTAAAAACGTGAGAGGAGTTTTGACAATATAAGTCTCAGAATACGTTTTGTTTCTTTCTACATTCTTGAGATTCCAATTTTGATTAACACTTAAAAATAATAATTGTTGATAAGCCCTTGGCAAGTCATGATCAATTATAGGTGCAATCTGTATTGTTGGTTTTTTTTGGCCCTTTACTCAAGTTACCCATAATCAGTAGGATATTTGCGGTATTCCTGATCAACGCTAGTGAGATATCAAATTTTTCAAACAAGCAGAAGCAGCTACACAATTTCATCACTATTCAGGCAGTTCTGTCCACTGCCAAATACCTGCTAACCCTGTGGTCTCTTCCTTTTATTTTACCCAAAACCAAGTGAACATCAGATCCAAAATACTCTAAAGGACAATATTCTGAAGCTGAACAGACTATATCATGCCTATGTACCAGTATGTAATGATTACTTCCTGAATATCTGTGAATATGCATGCTGACCCTTGCTAAATGATTAGATTTAATAGCATTGATTTAGTCCAATTTCCAGTTGGGAGCAGAGGCCCCTGACTCATTGTTCATTGTTAAAAAGCTAGAATAACTAACAGCTCTTAGAAATTAAGTTGGTTGAAGCGGGGAGGAAATATGAGTCATTTGAGAGTGGTGGTAGCTCTCCACAAAATACCGCATGTCAGTTTACCAGCTTACCATCTAGTGTGGCTGTGTTAGCTAATATAATATGACACATGGATGTGAATATTAATGTAAATGTGCTTTGAACATGATTAATTGATTTTCTTTTTTGGTCACTTCAGCAGTCTGCCTTTGCCCAGTAAAACCTACTACTAATCTAATAATGATTAATTACTGGTTTTGTGACATTACTACTTGATTTAGACTCAATCAGAAGAAAATCCAGTAAGACTGTGCAGATTCACACATAATAAGGGACTAATTGTTACTGGTTTGCACTAGTTATTTATTATCTAGGAGTACGCTGTCAAGAAACTTCAGTATCCCTGAATTGTATTTATTGTTATATTATTTATCATTTTAGATCTTTATTATTCTGATTTGTTCTGTACTTTGTAACCTTGGTAACAAAGTTTTATATACTTTATTCTAAAAGGTTATCAACAAGTGTGTTCTTCATGAACACTTGATATCTAAATATACAACAAGGCATTTACCAATTTATTCTGAAATAAATGTTAGAATATTCTGTGTAATAATATTACATCTATAAAACATTGTCACACTTATCCATACACGAATACATGACACATTTTCATACATGCAAAGAAATCCATACAAATATGAAATATCTCTACGTAGTTCTCCCACAAAAAAAACTAAGTCTGTACGTAATTCAAATGATTTTTCTACTTACTGTTTTGTGTTATTGTCTTTATTTTCTGTCACACCGATGTTTGTCTAGTTTGTCATCTTTATGTACTACATTCCATTGCACCAATGAAAACAACAGCAAAAATCAGTTAAACATTTAATTAAACATTTGCTGATGTTTAGTAAAACAGTTGTCATGACAAAAGCCATTATTTATTTATTCTCAGGTAAAGAAGAGGCGAGAAACCACACAACTTCAATACTTAAGGATTTTCTCTCTCTTATTCTGATGAATACACATTGTTAAAGGGAATCTACTGGATAAGGTCAGTATGTGTAAATGCTATTGTATAAACGCTCTGATGCGTGTTACCTCTGAGGGCAACATGTTTATACTGTGAAGTAGGAACTTTGTATAAGAATAAATGTTAGTGTGTTTGAAATGTACATAATATATTGTGCCTGTGCTGATGTCTGAGTAAACAAAAATTGCACAAAGAAGAACTAGCTGAACCATGTTAATGTTATTTTCAGGGACAGATAGCATGTATTGTTGCCCAAATGCTACAGCCATTTATTTAAGATGGGGAATCAACCCTTCAGACTCAGACCTCCTTATCTTTACACAATGTTTTTTGTTGCATGTAATCCTAGGGCTAAAAATATTTATACCCTTGAGACTACTGTGTAATAAGTGGAACACTTATCTTTATTAAATGTTCCGAAGTATCTGTCCACCTGAGAACATTCAGCAAAAAAGATGTATTTATTGAGTCCCATATCCTGTCATTCACTTACGTCATTTCTCCCACTCGTTTTGGCACTGAATCGACATCTTCAACCTTTCAAGTCTGTTTAACTTTTTTTGAAGTATTCTTTCAACATCTGTACACAGACATAGGCTTTGCTGCACATGTTACGTCTTCCCCTGTATCTTTATAGCTTTAATCAGCATGTACCTCTTCAAATCTTGTGTTACCAAAGACTGCTTAAAAAAGTAAGCGACAAATATTAAAACTTTACTGAGTCAACCGTGGATTAAAATCATTTTCTTTATAACCAGCAGTGGTGCCAATTTCATGATCTGAGTTTTGAGTCCAGCATGTTGAGCATTACAGTGCAGCTACAACGGCCACTCATCTATAGAAGGACCCACACCCAAAGGATGGCAACTACACCCTCAGGGGTGTGTTTGAAGATCATTACTGATGATCAGTTTAATTTAATTCAGTATATCCGTGTTGGCCAGGCTAAAGTGTCCTTGAACAAGATATAGAATCCCTGCCAATTCCAAGGTCACCACTGTGTGGCTGACCCTCAGCATTCACATCATTGTTAAAAAGCAGCTCAAATCATTATTACTGACAAAGATTCAAAGTCTCATGTGCTCGTGATTAATTAATTTATTGATAGAAAATGATTCATTACATGGGTATAATTTAAACGTGCATACCACCGGAAGGGAAAATTAGTTCAGGAATTATTACAACAACTTTTGTAAGAAAATAAAACTGATTAACCCAACATACTGCCATAAGGAGTAAATATCAGGATTCACAGCATGGTTCAGGATGTTCCCTGAGCTCTTTTCCTGGCAGGGGTGGATCCGTTTTCATCAGCACTGGGCAGGTAGCCTCTACCTGACACTGCTGTTCTGATAAACATTCAAAACCCAAGACTTTCATCTACATGGCAAGGAGTCTTCCCTCCTCTAGGATATGGGTATACTGTAAAATTCCCTCTCAAATTTACTGCAGATATGTGAAGCCTTTTTTTAACCATGTTCAAATATTTTTGATTTTCTGGATTACATCTCTGACATGTAAGGATTTCTACTCCTGTGTGCTTAAGGTTCATAGAATTCAGTTACATATATATACTATATGCAGCCAGGCTATTTGGTTAGTATTAGTTTGACCTATTTTGCATTGTACGTCATGTATTTCTACCACCAGTATTTAGGTAAATCTTTTGTTTTCTTTACTTTTTCATTTGAATTACATAAAGGAAACTCTCCACATCAGCTGCTGTAGAATACCTTCTAGTCAATTACATTATTTCTGTGATTAAAACTACACTGCTCCAATTAATTTCACATTTCTTTGGTAATTGTCCCTCTTCTTATTCGTCTTCTCTGTTTTTTTCAACAGCTCATTTGCACCATTCTGGTTTAGATGTGTGTTTTGCCCCCTAGCGACCATGGCTGTAGACTGTTACCAGTGGTGCTGTTGCTACAGTAACAATCTAATGCCACGGTCACCATGGAGACAGCAGGAGAAATATGATTGGCTGTGGTAACCACTGACGTCCTCAGTGGTTTGATGATGTTGGTGATGCAGCCTTCAGTAGTGCTGGGCTCTGAAGGGAAACTTCATACAGTACAGCAGCATCTTCCCACTCATCTTAACACTCACAGTGACAAAGGTGAATTTCATCACACAGAGCAGAGGTTTGCCAGACGTCAGTAGCCATGACTGTAGACTGTTACTGTACTTTGGAGGAGTTTTAGCAGTAAGCAGTCTAGAGCCAAGGTATTGATGCACTGACTAATAGAATAGAATAGTAGCATAGAATTAAATAAGGCTGCAGAGAGTAAGAAAGCGTACAAGCTGGTAACAACATGCAGAGGGAAAGGTGGGGTATGCAGAGCGAGAGAGACATCGTGATGCTGCCCTTTGTTCAACAATTAAATGTCATCTATAATTGCATTACATAAACAAATCAAGGTGTGAAGTGCAAAGGAAAATGAGCTCTTTAGTGCTCTTTACAGTTGCCTGGCATATCTCTGTGGCACACTACACAGCCATTAGTCAAATCAGATCATATACTATGACAAAGCGCTCACAGTAGAGCACATCATAGCCTTTCCTGCCAGGGGCCTTAGGCTATGTGGGGCCAGACTGGTGGTTACATAGCCCACTTGTTGTGTTTGTAGTATTGATTTCCATGCTGATTATCTATGAGTCAGCCACAGGATATGGACGGACGGGAGCACTGGGTGGATTGGTGGCTTATGCAAGCGCAACTCTTGGACTGACGTCAGCAGTCAGGAAATGTGAGCAATCACAGGCGCTCATCTGATGTTCATGTACTGGCTGTTTGAAGCGGAGTAAAGTGGTCGATAGTGGTTATTTGTGTATTTTCATGTGAACAGTTTTTCTTCTGAAGGAACCTAGAAAGGCGAGGAAGCAAAGGAAGGAGCACTGTGAGTGGGCAAGTAACAAAAGTTGCCACCAAAGTATCACCAGAGGTTACCACCGACTAACATTTGATCCTGTGTCAAATTTTTGTCTATTTATCTCCAGTGGTGTCACTACCAGTTACACCAGTACTAACGTAAGTAACTAGTAATATAAGTAAAGCTCTACATAATACATATTTAAAAAATCCAAGTTTTGTGATTCTAATTCATTAAAAGTTCCCTAATTTGTTCTGTGACAAAGTATCTGGAGTCTCTCCCTGTCCATAATCCTGACGACAAACACTGCTTGCCTAGTGAGCCGTACATATCTCCAGAGGTGCGCCTCTCTATTTGTAAGAGACATAACACGTTAGGTCAGAAAGTTTAAAGTATTACTGCTGTTACACTAACGAACTGATCAGAATCGTTCGTGGAGGACAGAATTACCGATCAACAAGGCCATGGTAAGAACATTCTCTATAACATTAATATCTATATTTTTCCTTATAAAGAAATGTCTAATGGTTCGACTATATGGACACAAATCAGCTTAGCCTAGTTGCTGGTACTTGTGTTTCATAAATCTGCAGCTTCATAGTTTGACACGATGTTCAGCCCCGTGCAGGTCAGCACGCAGACCACGTTCAGCACCACAGACAGCGACTCGCAGCTTCAGCTGGTAATTCCAGCTCTTTGAAAGATCTTCGAAAGAGTATTGCTGATCCTATTCATGTCTCATGTTGTCTCCAGTGCTCTGTCAAGTCGTTTAAAGCCTATGTGGAAATGCCCGGACGTTAGGGCTAAAAACAGTGGGAGAGGTCTTTGAACTGTGCTCATTGTAATTCTGGTCATAGCCCCCTCCAGGAGTTACATTGGGGAGTTTTCGTCAGATCCCCAGGCCTTACCACCCCCTCACCGCCCTCATCTCACCACCTAGTATAGAAACACATCGCAATGCAGGTTGTAGACGTATATAGGCGACTTGCACTGTGTCTTTAAAGCCCTCTGATGGGTGATTGGGAGTCGTCTGCATGTGCGCAGGAATGACGCAAAATTGACTTCATCTCAAGAACTCTTCACTATATAATTTCAACAAAAAAAAGGGGGGGGGGACTGCCGAACTAGGAAGAGGATCCCTGCTTACCAAAGTGAGCAATAATAGGTCACTTTATTTAAAGTTAAGTGTAGGCTATATGGATTTATACCTTACGGTTGATTCTGTGCTATATTTGTGTTTTATATTTTGGTCCAGCTTAACCCTAACAAGCAACACATGAGTATATGTTGTCCTATACCACCCTGACTATACACACACACCAGTCGTGGCTGGGTTAGGCATTAATAAGTCCAAGAAGCAGCGCGTTAGGACACGTCCCATATAGGCTGACTGATACCCTTGGTGGGGGGGGGGGATAAAGAAATCACCGCATGTCGTGATTCGCCTACTATCTGCGGGGATGCAGCCTGGTTAACATGCAGTCAGCGCAGCCTACACCCTACAAGACATTCTCTCCTTTTTTCACAGTTGTCACTGCCCATGTGCGCCAAAGTGACTCACACTGCAGTAACTTCCAGCCTCTGTAATCTACCGTAGATTCACGAAACGGCACGCAGAGAGAAAATTCGGTGACAGTCAAAGAGTGAGCTTGCATTGATTTAACAAGATCTTCATTGTTGTAATTTCTTCCTGCACGTGGTATGGGACAGCTATTGTAATCATTCACATTTTCTAGAAGGCAAAAATTGGCACAATGAAATTGGAAAACTTACCTCTTGGTCTTCATCTGTCCAGCTGAGATTTCATCACTTTTGACGATCTTGATCAAACTATAAAGAAAGCATAGTTTTACCATTTTCCACCTCGTCAAATTATAACTTGATGGCTGCAAATTTGTTCATACATGATCCTATCTATATCCTATCTAACCTCATCCACATCACTGGTGCGTAATTTTCGGCAAAAGTAGCCCGAATTGTGTACAGCTTTCAATCTCGCTTCTCGCTTTTTCACCTCGGTATCTCATGAAATTCAGCGGGCTGTCCCGGTGATCTGCTCTTATAGACATCCCGTAGTAGGCTGCTAGTAATGGAGATGGGAGGGGACACTCATTCATTCAGAAGCATCACCTACATGGACGATGTACGTGGACTCTTACGTCATCGAGGAAATTTAGTCAACAGGAGGACGTTCAGGGTTCCGTGAGGGGAGGAAGGAAGAGGCGAAAAACATAGGAGAAGGAAGCGTGACAGGGGGTGGGAGAGGGAGTGTGTAGGGGTGGTGGGGACAATCTTTGTCTTTTTATTGGGTAAAGTAATGCTGCCTCCTAGTCCTGCTTGTATTTGTCAAGCAGTTTCAGGCCAATGGATTAATTGTCCCCCTGGAAATTGCTCTAGAGGTGTACAAGCCTGTGTGTCAAAGTGAGGCATGATCAAGAAATCTCACAGGAAGAAGCAGAAAAAGTTGCCTTCAAAAAAATGAGTCACCTAATCCCTCCTGTTGTTGGCTTTTTCAACAATTTGTTGACTTGACTTGTGTGTGTAAGCCTTTGTGCCAAGTAGATGATCAGAAATTCACCTTCTTTTTGAACCTGTTGTGAAATCCGTGCCCTCCTCTCCTCATCGGAGAATAATTACAAGGATCAAACAGATCTTTCTGTCATTCCTCGATTATCTCTGGGAGGCACCAGGGAGCTGTGAGACTCCACTTTATCTGCTCCATCTTGCCTTTAAAAGGGGCAGTCCAGCAATTTAGTATTGCAATTTTATAACATTTGGATGTTTGTGAAAAACAGATTTATAAAATAAAGGTCACAATCAAAGCAGCAGTGTCTGAGTTAGCTTCGACTATGAGTCACGCACCAAAAACCCTGGATCCTACATTTCCCATAATGCAACTTGAAAGCTTCTTTCATTACACCATCTTTTAAACATCACGCACCCAGTATGTAATGCAAGCTTTCTGTAATAACTTTGAAGCCTCTGGCCTTCTCAGACTTTAGAAAGCTCCCCCAGAGCCACAGAGGACATTATAAAACTGTTTATCCAGGCTTAGTAATGGGCTGCGTCTGATGACGAATAAACTGATCTTCATGTGTAAAATTGATGCAGTGCCCCTTGAAAATTCTGATGTATGTGAGAAGCAGTGGAGAACAAATATTGCATTGATTTCCCCTGTAGGCAGCAGATCAGCTCAACATCCGTCAAAAAGTTTTTCTCATGATCTTTGGAGACATGTTGGTAAGATATTGAGGTGATACGGTGGAGCTCCAGAAGCTGGAGAATGGAATCTCTGGAAAACATAAATAAGTGGGAGCTAAATAGAGATTTTATTTGGGTCAAGGTCAAGATTGAACTGTCAAGCCCAACTCTGAAGCACACAGAGACGAGGAGTCCTGAAACTGCTCAAAATAATGGAAACTTTGAACATCTACAATTCCATGACAAGTGAACCAACTTCCTCTGCTGATGAGGGCTGTGTAATCTGGTTGAAAGGTGCACAAGTGGACCTTGAGGGGAGATTGTTTCGTGAACCAATTTTGGTAAGACTCTTCTAAACTGTTTGACTTGGTTGTTGGTATTTTCAAATTTGTCCTCAGCACGTTACTCACAGCACACATTTTGGCTTGTCATAGCAGGAAAAGCACAGGTGTAACTAATAACATTAAAGATGGCTCCGTTCCATCGCGGTGTACCAGTGGCTCATTCATGCCTTATTAATGTAATCCGTTACACCTGTGTGTAACGAGAGCTGGCGGACATTAGCAGAAATACAAAATACAAAAAACTGAAACCTAAATTTGCTGATTCTCTTATGGATATTGAAAAAATTATTTGTTTGGAGAAACTCATGACTAAGTCAGAACCTAGAACTCCCCAAAAACATCGGGTTCAATAGGTTATGCAGTAATGGAAAAATATGACATGCATAACAGATTTTTGTGCCTTAGCTTCAGTTTCACACACAGTCTCTGGACTGCCAGAAGCAGGCAATTTTGGATAATGATTCACCAAATAGAAACACATGAACGAAAACTCTGAGGGAACCCTTCAGTTCTTATTGCTCTCTCTCTTACTCTCTGCATTTTTTGTATCTGCATCTTCTTTCTCCGACCCAGTCAGCCACTGGCACCAACTCAACCTAACACTCGAACCACTTTCGACACTTTTTTTCACCTGCACCTGTTAGACAGAATGCATATACAGAAAATGTGTGTTTTTAAATCTTTATGTTGTGTGTCAATGTTCAGTTTAAGTTACCTCTGTTATACAAAATAATGCCTTTTTCAGTTTTTGCTTATAAAAGCTGGATACTCTTTTCTCCACTATTCTGGCTCATAAAAATCTTTTTTTAAAAACAAGCCACAAAGGAAGATTGTGATTGCTCGCAATTCATGTCCATAACCTTGTGATAAGGTTAGGAATTGGAGACATTAAATAAAATGTCAAAGTAGACATAAAATTATTTTAAGGGATCACAAGCAAAAAATAAAGGGTGGGAAGCACTGATTTAAATCATTGAAATAATTTCATCCTTCTTGAGTTAAATATTTGTTTGAAAATAGCAGTTTTTAGTTACCTTTAGTTTTTTTACAATATCATCAACATGTAATGTTTTTACAGAACAGAAATGTAAACATAAACTGAACTTCCTGAAACTTTACTGTAGATGTGTGTAGAAGGTGTACAGAACTTAATGATAGAATAGAATAGAAGGAAAGCCTCCATCATATTACAAATGACTTTTCAATGAGAAAAAATATAGGATTATATAATGATCCCTGAGAATGCTTTCTCAACATGTTTCTGTCTTTGCAGTATCTTCCTTTGCTTCTTTTTTCTGCTTCTCTCACATACTTCTCTCCTTCTCATAGGTGGTGTTCTTTGATTGGCTGCTGATGGCGGATTTTACGTGTGTGAGTGTACAAGCGAGAAAACTGCAGTTAGCAGAAGAGGGAGGGAGCGACAGTGATAATTTACTTGTTTAGTGTAAGCAGCGACAAAGAGGAGGTAAATATCTACGGGATAAAGGACAAGAGTTACACAGGATGGGATGATGAACAAACACAGTATACAGCCATTATTTCTGAGAGGGACATCACGCGATTGTGGGGTTGACAGAAAAGTGTTGGCCATGGGCACACTCCAGTAAGTGATTTATAGCAAGTCTATGAGTTAATCGTATGAAGCTCTTAATCCTGCAGATAATCATGTTAATGGTGTCTCCAAGACAGCTGTCTCTTCACCTGAGTTAAATTGATTATTTTGTGTTCAGGATAGCTATGGGCTAGACAAAATAACAGGGAAGCCTTACAGTATAACAAAAACTCAGTACAATGACACAGCAAACTCTGGCTTCAAAATTTGTCTTAAATTGAAAATTATGAGCTCCATAAACGTTATAGTTTATGGAGGTTTGTATTTACAGCTGTTGTTGCATTCTGTGATGTTCCTGTTATCTTTCTGACTTTAATGTGTTTACGACCATTGGTTGAATTTGTAGTCTTTGTAGTGCTGCTCTTCACTGGTTCTCAAAGGCAAGTTGGGATGCACCGATCCAAGTTTTTGTCTCCATATGCCAATTTCGATGCAGCTCTGCCAATACTGAGCACCAATCTGATACCAGTACTCTCTTTTCCCCAAATTCAAAATCTGTAGACCACACTACAAATTTAAATGTTTTTATATGTAAGGAAACCTGAGGGCAAGGATTGCTGTGGCACTAAAATCGAGTTAGCAACCCACCATGACTGACTGAATGGACCTTAACGCCGGAAACAATGACTCTGACACAGAAACTGTATTTAACAAGGTCCGGTCATGCCCGATACCCAATTTGCTTAATCAGGTCAGTATCAGCCATGATACTTGTCCAGCCATGATGCAATTGTCCAGAAAATCATCTATTTACGATCAGAATTATTTCTTTGCACTTTAGGAATCAATTTTTCAAGGAATGCTGTATCCCTGTAACATCATGGTAAGCAGTTTACCAAAAACCTCACTTACTCGTTTAGTGAATGTGATTGAAGATTCCACTAATGATTTAATGATATTAATAATTTTGTTTTGGCTTTCTATGACCCATCCCTTCACCTACACATCTCCCTCCACATACTCATTAAATCCTGAAGCACAAGTCTTTAAGAGGTTCAGAAAGTCCTCTCTAGAATAGAGACCTGAAGACTAGATAACACTAATAAGTCATACAGAATCAAAGGTAGCATTGGTCAGTATACTCTTACTCACACAAATATCAGAACCAGCCATCAATGTTCTCAGAGGGGTATCATGAATTAAGTATGAAAAAGTAATACGTCACTGGGAGTGAAAATCTCAGTGCACCTCATGTTCTTATGCTCATTTCACCCCCCTCTGCCGCCCCCCCCATTTTGCCCAAATAAGGCTGTATTTCACAGGTCTCCACTTCAGATTCCCTCTTTTCTTATATTGCACGGGAGTATCATCTCCAGCACCCCCACCTCAACCCCCCTGCTTTAACTTCTTCCCCGAAGAAAAAAATCTGCGCTCCAATGCAGTAGTTGCATGTGTCAGAGAGTGAAAAAGACAAAGAGATAGATAGCTGGAGAAAAAACAGGAGGGAGGGAATGTGGGGACGCCACTTTGATGTCCAGGGAATGTCTCAGCACACACTGTCTGATCCCTTGTTTCATGTTTATGCTGCAAGTGCAAATGATCCACCCCCCACACCTCCCGTGCTAGTTACATGGGCATCATTTTTGGAGGGAGAGAGACCCAACAGGGCTCAGCATTCACCTGCAGAGTGCTGTTTCAGCCCCCCCCCCCACACACACACACACCACTAATCAGTATTCTGCTTTACCACTCTTATTATTCCTGCTCGTTCCCCCCTCTATTTTTTTTCTTCTTCTTTCCTTCTCACTCAGTTACTCTCTCTCCGTCTCTCCTCCTCTCTGTCCCCCATTCTACTACAGCTGCATAGTTTTACATGCACTGAGGTGCAACATTGACAATGATTCAGCCTGGTTTCCAATCTGCAGCTTGTTAGAACTGAGGGCCTGGAGCCATTTCAGCAGTGGTGTTACAGTACATTGTCAAAATAGAGAATTACCCCTTGCCCAGTGCAACAATAAAGCAAAGCAATGACGATATTCTCCACCCTATCTGCTGTTTCACATACTCTTTTCTCTGAATTATGGTATTTGTATTGCAATGCATATGTATTCGGTTCTCATGCATATTTATTTGGGGGCTCATTTGATTACTGCATCCCTTTCACTTACATTGACATAAAACCCCTCACCTCATTCTAACATCACCACTGCTCATGAATCTTTCATCAACCCCCACCCCCCAAGCTCTCCCCAGCTCTGCCCAGCTCTCCCCATTGGAAAGCTAGTGTTAGTGGGTGAGAATTAATTAAACAGGATCACCCAAAGGCAGTTTGATTCCACCAGACGTGACTGTTCATTCACCGATACAGGTGTGGGCTCTGTATAAGTGAGGAAAAAAATGTCTTTGTAGCTCATCCGAATCTGCGGTCCTGCCAGCCAATGCATCATAATGCCGGATGTTTACTAATTTTCTTTTCAGTCAGATGCAGTGTGTAAAGTTGATGCTGTCCTGCCTTGTGTGCATGGATACAGTACGTTCGTCACAGATCGTTTTAAGGCAGAGGGCTGTTTGGTTGAGGTATAGACCTGGATTCTTCCACTGACTCACCGAGCATAAGTCTGATACATTCGAACAAAGTCGTCAGTCTGACTCAGCTGATCACGATTCTTTCAACCAAAGAGTTACTAGCATGGCAGCACACACTGGCAAATAGTTCCATAGCCTACAACTGCTGTCCTTACTTTCATACCTGCCATTAATTAGAAACTCTAATTTTTCATTACCGTAAATATTTTTGGTTGCCTGCGGTAAGTTGTGTGAATGAGGGGCATACTGTATGTCATACTGTAAGTTATAAAGATGTGATGGGAAGTGAGAACTGTGGCATCAGGGAAATACAGCAGTCTTTGATGTGAACCTATTCTCTACAGGACAGAAAAGGAAAAGGGGGAGAAAGAGAGGGTGAGCTCTGAATGAAACCCAGAAAGCCTGTATGATGGGTTTCTCAATGCAATGACTGGCATCAAAATTTCCAGGCACCCAAATTCTCTTTGGCAGCTTTTCTTGAAAACCAACACACCTTCTGTATCTTATCTGGCTGCCTTTTTGTGTGAACATTTCTCATGGTCCCCAGACTCATTCTGTTCCTCTTCTGTATTGCTCCATTGGAGATGTTGCTTTGAATCTGCATATTTAGGGGCCCCCTGCTGGTTATGATCTCATACTGCAAGCTGGAGCTCATATGAACGATATTAAACTGCATTCGTCATTCTGTCTCTCAGGAATACATAAAAAATGCATGGCATGGAGCATACAGTAGCAGCAGGTTTTACACATATCTTGATCCTGGTATTTATCCTGGTGTAAGGCAGCAACTTAACACATCTGTTCTTTTTAATTATAGTTTGATTTAGTCATATGGAGCCCCGTGACACCTTAGCTGTTCCACTCTGGCCTCCACACCCCAGTCTTCCTCTCCCTATCCATCCTTCCCTGAGCTGTCCACACACACCGCACATGACTCATCCAGATGACTCACCCCCACCCCACCCCCCTCCCTCACACGCTCACACTTCTTTGTATTATCTCCCCTGGCTAACCTTGATAGAGAAACACAGAAAGGTGTTGGCACTGTAAGACGTATCTGGAGATCTGCTGCTTTATGCCACCTCCGTGTTTTACATAAGTGCCCCATGGACGAGGCCCAAAAATAATAGCATTTTTATAAATTTATCTGCAAACATCACCCCTTGAAAAATATCTTATGTTGTCAAATATACTTTGTGACCAAGAGCTAACATGAAACAGAGTGAATCCTTTTATTAAACCAATATGTTCACGTAGAAAGTGTTGTTTTTTTTGTCATTGACGCATGACTACACTTCCATTGCAACAACCTGTACATATATTAAGGAGGACAAATGCCAAATGTTTCATGATTTCAGCAACACAGACCATTCTGTCCTCAAAAATCTAACCTTTTTGTAAGATGATTCAGACATTTAATAGCAGTGCGCAAACCAGCAATCATTCTAACAGAGTAGAATTAGGTGCTATTAAGTGTCATTACCAGGTGTCAATTGTTCCAAATGGTTACTGTTTCATTCACTTTAAGTGGCGTCCGTTTGGGCAACTGTAGTCAATATTCAATGCTCACCACAAATAAATTTGGGTACTTTTGAACTGTGTGTATCAAAAACTGAAACATATTTTCCATGTAGTGAATGTTACTCTGACTCTTGATTATTTGTCATTTAAATTGCCAGCAGACAAATGACATATCTGTTATTTCACTTAGTTTATATGACATTTTGTTTAGTCAAAATTGTTGTTCATTTCATAAATGAAGCAATTTAGTACAGTGAGTGATCTACTTGTATCTCCAGTTTACTGTGGAATGTTTTCAAAACTCTCGAGATACTAAATTCATTGAATGTCACATTTTCTTGTAATAATGACATAGCTTTTGTGTTTTGGACTGAAATTGCAATAAACCCAAAAATGTGTGACTGGTTGTTTATGAAGAGCCATTGATGTGACATCTTTCTTTCTAAATGTTAGAGATCAGGCCACCAATAGATGTCAGTGTTGGTCTGACAAATTTTACTGATGCTTCCGCATTATGTGTGTTTTAATACATCCCTGTAAAACAAATGTTGCAATAAGCACACAGGGAACACTTAAACCTATTAAGATTAGATTAAGATTGCTTCTTAGCCCTCTCCCCAGGAAACCCAAGCCGCAAGTCGTGCTTCTTCTTCATGATTTATACAACTTCACTCTCTCTTCTCGCTCTTCTTGGAGATAAAGATTTAATAAATGGAGACTATTGACTTCCTGCTTTCATCTGTTCCAAAATTCCTGGTCTCTGCTGACTCACTTCTATTATTCAGTAATACTGTATGTTCCACTATGAACATCTGCAACGTGATGTATGGATGCATCTTGCAAAACCTCTGTGCTCTCTACACCTGCGTGGAAAGTTTTCATGTTGATCTATATTTAATACTACACATTGCAGGTGTATGTTGCTACAGCACGTCATTGTGTCATCTGTGGACCAAGCTCCCATTTGGACGTACCATACATTAATTCTTTATACGTGTGAATTGTCTAAACTTGTGGAAAACTTGGTTTATTACACTGTACATTCCTGTAGTTACTGTGTGGGTTAAGATTGTGGCTCCTAACTGCCATGGGAAGAGCAGATATGGCTGTGATATGAAATGATTTAGTGTTACAATCTAAACCACTGCTGGTTGGCTGCAGCATAGGTCACCACACTCTGGGTGTGTAATCTCTCTCTGGTCAACCTCACACAGGATATGCCAACACACACTTGAAACCCACTGAATGCCTTCCTTTTCAAAATCTGCTTCATACTCTGCAATCTGAGTCAGGAGTGTGGGGAGGGGGTGTAGATTATGGTGATTTGTGCTCATGATTTTCACAGCACTGTCAAGTATTTATCACTGTATTTCAGCACCATGCTGTAACAGAACATGGAGACCTTCGTTTCATTACAGTATGTGGCACTTGACTGTGTGACAGTTAGGAAAGGCCACTGGAATTCTATATGTCCTTCATAGATTTGTAGACTAATGTATGCTAGTAGTGAACATTATTTGGATTCTGGATTCTTTTCAACCAGAGAGTTCAACCTGGAGCTCAAGATTTAATTAGCAAAAGAAGGTAAAAAAAAAAACTAGACAAAGACAAATTTAATAGACTTAATACTTTATTCAAATATTTACTTAAATGTTCCAAGTGGAGTTTTCTTTTAAACAAAGAAAGGGTATATTCACATTCGGTGTATCTTTCAGGTCTAGCCAATGTGTTGAGTGCATTTCCTTCCTCTAAAAATATTTGCAAAGAGAATCTTGAATATATTACAATGTGCGTTGTTTACATCAACTTTTTCTTGCATCTTTTTACTGACTTTGCGCATTGCTACATTGCTGCCACCAACTGTTGATCAGTGGAATAGCATGAAACCGACTGCAGGACGTGAATTGTGCCAACCACCTGCTGATACCTGATACATGCGTGTTTGTCCTTGTGAGTGTGCGTGATACAAGCAAAGTGGGAAAGTGTTTTCTTTGTATCATGCATTTTGCTCCATAGTGCTACTAGTGGTCAAACACTCCACAGGGTAACTTTAGCTTGCTATGTAGTAAACTGACTCGTCAGAAAGAAGTCTACAGAGTTTCAGGTGTTGGCAAAAATATGGTAGATATGAATTCATAGCTGTTAATTTGTTTTGGTTAATCTCAGGATTAGATCAAATTTTAGATTAACATTGAGAGTCACTCATGTTAAGATTGGGTTCAGGGTAAAGTCAGGGTTAGTTTTAGCACTGTCCACAGAGATGCCCCACACAGACAATTGACATTTGACTCAACTATCTACTTTTTGTCAACTATTTCCATAGCCTATCATATGAACATAGGAAACTCTAACTTTTACACAAACAGACTGACCATGTTTTTTGAGTTTCTCAAGAGGTTCTTCCAAATGGAGCACTGAAATTGGCAATTTTCTAATTTACATACAATCTATTTACAATACAAAAACCTTTGTGCGGAAATTGAATAATTCCCTACTTTCAGATACAAATTTGGTTGACATGTTCAAAATTGTGACCAAAAACCTTTTTGACATCAATAGTGAGTCAGTCAAGTCCGTCATTACAGTCTGGGAAGCAAACAAAATTACATGCAGGGGTTGACTCATATATTATGCCCTTAATAAAAAAAGAGCCAACCAAAAAAATCACAATTGAAAGATGGTCATTAGGCAGATCCAAAATAATTAGCATGTGTATACTAATGTGCAAAAAATATAGGACACCTGAATGGCTACACAATCAGATTTTGATGCGAATGTATAGGATGTAGGCTATGACACAAAATTAGTGTTTCAAATTCATTCTTGACCTTGGGAACACTTTTCAACCTGTGGTTAACAAAAACTTGCTCAGGTGTCATTATGTGTTTTGGTCACAAGATAAAACCTGAGCAAGTTTCCATTTGCTGAAGAAGGCCACGAGATACAGTTGAAAACTCCGGAATAAGTTAGTTTGTGAATCTTGAGGTTAGAATACTTTATTACATGTAGTATATTGGCTAAATCCAGTGGATTCATCATTCCTCATTATTAAACACATTATTCCTTGTATTGAACACAAGCAGTGCAATTTCTTGTGTTACTTCAGGTGAGTCAACCTTTCTGCCAGTCTGAAATGTGCGTATATATATGTAAGTATATACTGTATGTGTATGTGTTGTAATGCACAGTGCATGCTCCCTGTGGTCTGGCTGCAGCAGCTGCATGGCCAAAGTCACGTCCTCTAGTGCAATGCTTGTGGGAATGTGGTGAGTTTGGTTGAGACCAGCTCATAAAACATTGTACCCTGGCACTGTCCTGCTTCCCCTGCAGACAGGGAAGCAGCGACCGATGGGGAAGCCACACAAGCAGCCATCGTCAGGAGCTTCTTTCTACTGCTGCTTTTTTCAGTCCCACACATGCTGCACCTCAGCTGACCCAGGGGTCAGGACCTTCAGCTTTTGGCCGCTGTGGTGTTCTGTCTCTGTGACCAGTTTCACTTCACCCGAAAAGAGAAGAATGGAGTTATTACAGTATGAGGGCTGCTTTTACTCATGTTACTTGATCTAATACTTCAAAATGTTATCAATTGATTTTATGCTAGTGTGGTCTAATCTTATAATCTTGTATGGGTTTATTTCATCTTCACCACTTGTTGCAAGAATAGGGTGTAACTTTGTGTTTAAAGGAACACTGAAATGTGCTGAGCTGAAACGGTTACAACATAAAAGATTAGCACAGTGTCATGGTCGCTATCAGCGTCCTAAAGCAGCTAATGAATGTGTGGAAAAGACAAAAGTAAGCCTTCAATGAAAATACCTCAATAGTGAAATTGTAAGAAATGATTACTGAATGGGATTGAAATATTAAACCAAAAGTTAGAAACAAATATATCAAAGTGACTAATTTAACCAGAATCACAAGGTGCATTATTGTAGTTCAGGAATTCAGGGTTTTTAAATGTGCATGCTACAGCCTTTTTTAAGCATTATAAATTATCTGCAGGTAGCACATTTATAAATGATTCAATCAAATAAGGGAAATTACATATCTTAAAGACATGAGCTGTAGACAAAGGGAACTGGACTTGACTGAAAGTAGGTTCAGGATCATATTTGACCTTTTGTTCCAGTAGAGGTAGCAGAAGTGACTTTGTGGTTTGGTGTTGTGTTGCGATGCACAAGTGAGGGTGGAAGTGCCTCTGCCCTGTCAGTGCACTCTGTGGGTCACGCTCCCACACTTTCACACACACAGGCACACATACACACTCACTGTATGGGCCAAGCAATAATTAAAAGCAAAAGTAAATCAGTGGTTGTTGGATGTTTTATGCATCATTACAGTCCATGGAACACTGCACCACAAGTGTAACTCATTGCTGACAGGTCTCATTTTCCATGAAGTGAAGAGGCTAAATCGAGACTTGACTGTACCCATCCACATATTCACAGTTAAACATATTATTGAAATGAGTCTCAGTGTGTGTGTGTGTGTGCGCTTGCATTCATGCAATACATATGAAATGAATATGTTTGTTTCTTTGTGTCTGTGTATGTTATTTGCTTATATGCAAGTACACAATAACACCACAAGAAAGCTACACAAACATACACACACACGTCTGCGTGCGTATGTTTGTCTAGCTTTCGTGCGCGTCAGGGCAGAAACCTAAGCCACCACTGGCTCCACAGGGCTTCACCAATTCCCAGAGGTCCCAAACCCAGTAAGCTCCAGCGTTGTCCTGGCCTCAGTTACGGTCTCCATCTCTGCACTTCTGCCATGCCCTCAAACCCTTGGAAGGCCTTCTTCCTGTCATAAATGTCACAATCCTCTCTCACAAGATAAATGAACCTGCAGTCATGAGCCAAATGAGATAATCTAAAATCAGCAGCAGCATCTTCTCATACCTTCTATCTCTCTGTGATGTTTTTTTTTTTCACAGGATGTTGTCAGGACTTTTGAATCTGTGTAAACGTGTCTAAAATATGCCTCTTTCTTCGTGTTAGCATACTTTATAAATGAGGATCACAAGAGAGCTTTGCTGAGTAAGGAATGAATGATTTCCATTTCTTAGAACAAATTTATATTTCAGAAAAGATACATTTCCATCAAAAGCATTGAGGAAAAAAAGATTGTATTTAATTTTGTTTTGTTTGACACAGGAATGTATCATGCACACTTTCTGAGCTCCCTGTCTCCAGGAAAAAAAGATAAAAATTGTGTACTGTAGCAGAAAATCATGACATGCAGCTACATTCAGTTCACTTCAGCAGAGAGATACAATAAATTGCATGTGTATTATAATGTTAATGTTGGTATTAGGTAGCTGTTTAACACATTATCCGTGAACCAAAATAGAAATTTCACTCTGCCTACAGTAAGGCCTCCTCTTTTCTCCTACTCCAAGTGCAAGACTCTCACGCTTGTGTCAATGTGAAAGTTAGTCTATTTGTATTGCATGTGTTCATCTCAGGTGTTGCATGAAAATATATTTTCTCTACTGAAACCTGCTATATGTTTTGGTTTTATAGAAAGTGTTAATGGAGCTTGATTTTAGCACAATAAATGTCAAGTGTCTATCTTATGAGAGGAGTAGAGATTAAGAAAAGGCAGAAGAAGTATTCAAACTCAATTACTTTCCACCACTGAGAAAATGAACAATTAACTTTTCTCAATAATAGTCATATGTTATACATATTTATCAACATTTGTCAATATTTAAGAGGCAAGCAGTTCTGAAAAATAAACCTGGAAAGTTAGGTTTTCGTAGTTTAAGAAATGATATGCTTTACCTTGATTTAACTGTGGGTTAAGAACTGTACCAACAAGCTAATGCAGCTCATGGAATAATGTGTCCCATATTTTCTTGAATAAGACAGTGCTTTCTTAACCACTGAAAACACCAAGAAGACATCAAAGGAAATGACTCCAGAGTTGACAACATGCAAAACACCTGTATTTATCATATTTGAATAAAAAACTACAGTTTTTTCATTCCTATAAGTAAACAACACTGAAAAGTACATGGTGTGAATTTGGAGTCATAAAGCAAGTGTAAAAGAGCTCTGTTATCTCTGAGCAAAGGGAAGCAGTGCTGCGTTTTGGCATCTCTATCTGGTTCTGTGCTGTTTTTTCCGCTTATCTTTGGTAGCATTTGGTGACCTGTTTCTGCCTCACTGTGGTTTGCTCTTATTCTGAACTGCACTCACACTTCGTGGTAGTAGGCCACACACACGTGTACACTGACACACTCTTATACCCATGAGCTCGACTTTCATTGCATTTGTGTCTGTGTTTCCGTCCAATAAAAAGCATACTTTGAAGTAATTCAACTTCAGTGAAACACATATGCTTCAGCTAAGATGCATACTTCCAATTCACTCATCTCACTGTTCCAGAAACAGTGATTGAGTCTTGAATGGATGTGATTATGATCTGCTGTCAGACTCTGGGGCCAGATCAGACAGATGAAGGTGTGTGTATGCCAAGCCAGCTGTTGTTGGCCATGAATGGTTCTTGGCTAACCAGAGTGGCTAGCCTTTCAAACAGACCTTATCTTTCCTGCATATCGGATGCTGGAAGCCCCTAGATCACAGCGTTGGCTCATAACAATATAACAATCTTCCACCTGTACACATGTATCACAGAGACACATGGACAGCTGGACTCTAGAGGAAAAGCTCTGGAAAGGTAAGCAGAAAAAAATATTAAAATTGTGCAAGTATTTTTAAAGCTCACACATATGAATTTACTGTATGTGTAATGGTCAGGTTTAACTGTTTGAACCAATACGTTTTTCCCCTGCTACCACAACATCTTCAGAAGTAAAAATCAAGCTTTGACATTTTCTGTTTTCATAGCAGCGATGACCTTAAGTTGGCCTTACTTGGGAGCTGAAACACACAGATGTGCCCACACACGTACCACTTGTCACCTAGTGGGAAATGTCAGAGAGAGTGAAAACGTCCCAGGTTACGTAGGTAACCATGGTTCCCTGATAGGGAACGAGACGCTGCGTCAGCTGACGCTATGGGGAACGCCTCCAGCGTGACAGCCTCTGAATCTCTTGTAACAACTTAGACCAATCTTGATTGGGTCCGACGTCAACACGTGACGCACGCCGGCAGAACCGGAGGTATAAAGGGAGCCGGCTTCACTGTTGTCGTCAGCCTTCTGATCGACTGAAGCAAGCCGCTCACAGGCATGCCGGAA
>CM022478.1:10274419-10454562 GCA_011952105.1 Coreoperca whiteheadi
CCACCCACCCAACCAGCGCTGCTCTCACCCCTGCCGACGCTCTGACACACACTTTTAGTCTGTCACATGCACTGAACACAAACACGCACAGACACACACACACAGCCACTTACGTGCATCAGACTGGTATAAAATCCTTTGATCTACCGCAAAAGGCAGGTACTTTACCATAACCAGAGGTCACAAGGTTAGCGATAAGCACCATGGGTTTATTGAGAAATAGTCTGATAGTGTGTCCATGCAAATGAGCCGCAACACAGCTCCTGCTCATTTCCCAGGGTCAAGTTCCCCATCTCAGTATAACTCTGTATCATCACCACAAACACATTTTCTCATGTGCTTATTTCCCCTGTAGCAATGTGGGCAAGTCTGAGCTCTCTCACCAGCTTCCCAAACTCTGATTCTGAAAGATTTGCTCTCTCCTGATGAATAATGAGTGACATGCACACACTGGCACCGTGACACACTCCTCTGTTGGTCTTTTCGTGTGTGTGTCGATTTTTTTGTTTCCTTGTGTGTGCCTCCCTTGGTGCCCAGCAGGACTTCTCACCCTCTTCTATTGACAAGTTTAGATTCATACTTGTAATAATAAATGCAGAATAGCAGCTACAGTATTTGTGCCCTTCATGTGTCTACTGTAATGTTATTTTGCTACCTTTTATAACCTCTAACTCTCTCTGTAAAAATAACGATAAGTTTTTGTACTTGTGTGTGTGCCCTGACCTGTACATGAACCTTAACCTTGGTGCACTGGTGTTTCAAGTGTGCTGCCACACCAGGCAGAAGTGAAACCAGTGGGTGTGTGGCTTTGTGTCAGCCTCCTGTGTGTGTATTTCTAAACATGTGCCTATATGTGTGTGTCTTTTCATACCCACATTTGTACAGACGGCACACTGCTGCACCTCTGACGCCTGCCTCTCTTTTTGTTCTTTAATTCGCTCTCATTTTCCCCCTTTGTGGCGGGCATGTTCACTTCAGTGTGGTTACACTTACGCACACTTTTGCAGTCACACTGGGGCGAAAAGTCATATGCACACACTTTCGCATACACACAGGGGCAGGTCGGCACGTACGCAACCTGACTTTCGCACGTACTGTCCTTTGCCCCTTTGTCGTTAGAGCCACCTTTGCATGGGAAGGCCCATGTGTCCAATTTCACATACATACAGACATATTTACCGTCAGCACATGTGATTACGAAAGAAAGTTCACTTTTATGCCTAACATGCAGCATGATTTGTGTTTTACGTCCACAGAATGATAACAGTTGTCATGTGTCTTTGTGGTTTTCAGGGAGAAACATGAGATGTCCATTGGCCTGCATCAGTGTGAGAGCAAAGACAGTGGGAAACAGAATCTTGAGTGCATCTGTTTGGCAGTTTTTTCACACATCATGTAGATCGAAAGAGAAAATATCATCATTACAAAACTGTAATACCTAGGTAACCTACAATACAATATGACAGTTGATTGAAAACCTTTGCATGAATGTTTGTTGACGGTGTGTCTCTTGGAAACCAGTCAATATGTGAGATGATTATGGGTTTTGATAGGCATTTGTCAAGTGTCAACCAAAGTTCAATTCATCTAAAAACACATACATATGCTGTAGGGCAACCTGAGCAGACATATTTTCCCAAAGGATTATTCACCTTAAAAGAATAAAAAACTGCTTTTCTTTGATTGTATGCTTTTCTTTTTGTAGTTAATTGGTAACAGTTTGTTGAAATGACATCAAAAAACACTGGTTGAGAAAGTAAAGTGCTCTTTTATCCAGGTTTTTTTGATTTGTTGAAAGTAGATTCATTGTTTTTTTTATTTATGGTTTTATACAGGTATTTGTTTCTTATGTTCTGTAATTAGTGTTGGTTGATTAAACATTATACGTTATACGTAATACATCAGACTTTATTGTCACAAGATATATTCGGTATACCTGCCGCTGTGATTCTTTGAAAGATTAAAAACAACAAGTTCCACGTCTCATTTGGGGGGATTAAGATTATAATTCATTATGATTAATTCATTACGATGTGCACTCTCTAGAGCTGGACAATGCATTTTACCACAAAACAACCCTATGATGCATTACACATAATAGTCTTTTTATAATTAACAATGTGAGGGCATCCCAAATGTTTTCACATTTTAAATGGATACAGTCCAAAGCAGCACCATTCTCCTCAGTGAACTGAATACATTATTTACCACTATGCCTTATTTGGTCACTGGGATGAAGATAGAGACATCAAAATTGGACAGAAGGCAAATACTCAGGGGCTGGAAGTGCATGTCCAGCTTTTTACTTCTCCGTAAAGCACAGCTGAGAGTGATTCAGCCACTGATGGAGTTTCCAGTGAAGGTCCTCTCAGTTTTCTGCTGCCCTGCCAACAACCACCAACCCCTCTCTCTTTCCTGGCTTTAGCCCCAACCCGGGGGCAACCAGAATTATGCCCAAGGGTCGACAAGGGGGTCAGAGGGATCAACAGGAACTGGTGTGTGGGTGTGCAATGCCAAGGGATTGTCGAATGAAGGGAGAGGAAGGTGGGAGGCCACTTACGGAGGCCTGGGGAGAGGCAGGATTTGCCAGCAAATCGAGTGAAACATTGTGTGATTCGGGGGGGGAGTGGGCAAGAGGGCAAAGAGATGGAAGGGGTGGGGGAGTGCTTATGGACTGTAAAGAAAGACTAGGGGAGAGGTGGAGAGAGTGACGGAGCAGGGAGGAGTGGTGTGCTGACAGATGCCACAGTCCAGGCCCACAGCACAGGAAGTCATTCATATTGGGAAGTGGTTGTCGCCAGCTCCCACTGTCCACTGTAGAGAGGAGTCAGAGCTCACAGTTACCCAACTTTGATGATCCTGTGACAAACAGCTCCCACTCAAAGCATCAGATCAGTAAAAGAAACCTACATATGACTGCGTTTCTGACTAGGCCATGCTGTAATTTTTCTTTAGTGCATGATGTGCAGGCTGTAGTGCCTCTCTACACTTCAAATATCTCATCTTACAGTCCATGTAATGGATTTGGGGTAGAGCTCGACCAGAACTGCATTTTAAGGCCAATACCAATATCAATATTTGAAAGTTTAAAAAAATTAGGTAATGATATATCAGGCAATATTGATCTTTCAGCTCAAACACAGAAATTCAACACATTTTTTATTTATGAGACATTTTACAGTTGGAAAAATGAACTAGACAATTCTGTCTGGTGGTCTTTTGCTAAATCTAGCTAAAATGGATGAAGTCTATGTATGTCTGTCCTTCGATTATCTCGACAAATGTTCATCCAATCGACTTCACACTTTGAGGGTGTATTGCTGAGGACCCAAGGAAGTGCATTGTCAAGTGTGAAGTTGTTTGGATGACCGGTTCTCGAGAATGCTGCAAGAAGCAATACTGGAGGCCAAGCAATCGGCCCGTTCCAAACAAGCGTGTTTTGAACTGGCATGCACTACTTTTCTCAAATTGTACCTGTTAACATAAGATAAACTCCATACCTGCACATGGATGAGAGAGCTGTTGCTGCTGTTAGGGGTCATTAAAAGGCATTAAACATCAAGTTTAATGACCTAAATGTAAAACCCATGTGGGTGTGACAAGAGGACCCATCACTTCACCAGCAGTCAGTTTTTTTAAAGGCCTTGTGTTTGTGTGTGTGTGTGTGTGTGTGTGTGTGTGTGTGTGTGTCATAGAGGGATGAAAATGGATGGGGATGAACAGGGATTTTGGGGGGGCAGATTGCACTTTGGCAAGGAAACGCTGTTCTTTGCCAGAGAGTGGTCTGCTCATCTCATTGCCCGCTCGCACACAAACACACACGTACAGCACACACACATGCTAACCCCGTCTCTTAAGCCCATTTCCTTTGCACAGGGCATGGGAACTCCCCTGATCTCTCTCCTCCCACTCTCCTCTCCTCCTCCACATCATCTCTGTCCTCTTGCTCACCCTCTCTCTTCTTGTTGTCTCTATCCCTCTCTCTTCCCTCTTTTTTACCTCTCTCCATCACATCCTCACCCTGGCCTGCCCTCACGCTGTCACTCTCTCTGGTAGCCCCTTCGTCCCTCATGGTCCTCCTGTCCTCCTCTTGCGCTCTTTTCTCCTAGTGTCTTCTCCTCACTCGTTTTTATTTCCTGCCTCCATCTGTGCCCAATTTATCTTGAGCACGGTCTGTGTTTTTTCCCGATAATTTGTTTTTGATTCCCCAGAATTAGAAAAGCATTGTGTGCACTCTCACTAAGGCAAGCACACATACAAACGCATGCACACACATTCACTCTCACACACGTACGCACACATTTTTATTGTATTATTCTATAAAAGTTCCTATAAATCACTGGTTATTAATCGGCCCCAGACGGCCGTCCCCCTTTTGCTCCCCCCTCTCCCTCCCCGCACAAACACAGACCAGATGCATAGGAAATGGGATGGCAAAAAGGGCACCCAAGAGACAGGCTGCACTTTTTTCTTTTTTCCCCCCTCTCCGCCGCCTTCTCTGTGACCGCCCCCCCCCGGTTTTCTGAGAACGTTCACATTTATGTAGCAATGCAGACCCCAGACTCACAGAGGAAATAAAGTTTAAATTAAAGTTTAGAAGAAATAAATTAAATAATAAATACAAATGGTGATCTGCTGCCAAACAGCCCGGTGTGTGGGATAGAGGTTAAACGGCCATCCTCTGTAGTTGAAGGCAAATAGATTCAATTCCAGCTGTTTGAATCAAGCCCAGTTCATCTCAAATGTGTTCATGTGCAGTCGACCACACATTCACCCTGCCTTTCTTTGTATTTCATTCAGCTTTTGTAGTGTTATCCTCATTAATTTAGTGGGTATATATACCACTTCCTATATTTGACTCTTGCACCTGTGCAGCTGTATCTGAGAATCAGTTCCTTAACTGGCTGAGACATCTGTGTACCCCCAAACTGACACTTGTCTTTGAGACAGTGCCTGCCAGACACCCGATTTCCTCCCTATTAGCTCAGACACTTTCATATTAGCAGCTTTCCCTCATCAAACTACAGTAACGTATACACTCACACACCTGTGCTCAGCTGGCTCACTCAGCCAGAGCTAAAAGGGCAAGTAACCACCAGAGAGAGGGATTTGGATAGAGTGAGAGTGAATTATAGAGAGACTTTAGAGACAGAGGAAGAGAGACAGGGAGGATGTGGATGTAATGTACGTGAGAGGACGTATCTGTCCCACCCTGTCCAGTAGTGCCTGGGAGCCTGGTTGATGTGAGGAGACTGAAGTGAACTGTTCACCGAGAGCAGGCAGAAAATGTGAGAAATTGGCTGCAGGGATGGGGGGGGGGGGCGCTGGTTTTTCAGGCTCGCAGGGACAGCCTGCAGAGTTCTGCCAAGACAAACATGGTGCTGTGTTCCTTGCAAGAGCTATGGGGGTGAGAGAAGAAGAGGGAAGGGGCAAAAGAGAGAGGGGAAAGAAGGTGTGTGTGGAGGTGGCGGGGTAGAGAAGAAGACGAGGAGTTCCCTAGGTCACTTCCCAGGGACTTCAACAAAAGATGTATAAGACAAGGTGAAATTTGCTATATCACAGCAATTGGGAGTACACATAAAACATGCCCTCTTTAGCTTCACAGTATGTTATGGATGATTTTACGTCTGGTTCTACATGTGTAAGTTCATTCTAAGTTTTCATAAAAGGTAAAATATTAAGATGTCCAATGAGCTGTACAAAGTTGTCAAATGTATAATGTTCCGTCTGTAAGAGATAGAGGCGATAAGGGTAAGGGAGTGAGCTGCAGCCAAGGCCCAGGCCCAGATGTCCACTTTCAGCTGTCCTGGCTGACCACTGCCTCGCCTGCCAACACTCGGCTGAATATCCCCACATCGCTGCAAATATGTAAATATGTTGACTTGGAAGGATGTCCTCTTCTCTTCCGACCTTGTAGCACTTTTGGAGAGAAGCAAGACAGCGGAGAGGAGAGAAAACAGCTCCAGCGCTCCATATAAGGCCCTGCTTTGGGCTCTAACACCAGCTTCTCATCACTTTCTACTCCACTGGGCCATTACACAACTGGGGGAACACATACAGGAACCCTAACCTTCAACACTTAGTATATGCACTCACACATACATACACACTACATGGTGAGATGTGGAGTTCTGGGTGTAAGATTTAAACAGACACCTTGGGTAGTGTACACTCTGTTCCACTCTAAAGTGAAATGATGCTTTTGCAGCAGACGGGGTTCATTCTGCTTTGCTATTTGTGAACACATTCAAACATGAGGGTGAGGTGGAAAGTAACTAACCACGTTTACTCAAGCAATGAACTTCAGTACAGTTTTAAGGGATTTGTAGTTTACTTGGGTATTTCAATTCTACTCGTTTCAAAACACATTTCAGAATCAAATATTGTACTTTTCAGTCCACTACATTTATTTGACAACTATAGTTACTAGTTACTTTGCAGGTAAAGATTTAACGTATAAGCTCATAAAATATGATGAATTGTCGACTACCCAACAGCAGATGCATTAGTTCTATTTAGCATAATCTGGACCAGATTCATCATTAAAAAGCTCTTTACACATTAAGTTATGAACAAACTAAGTCTTTAAAACACACTGAAAGAGATCATTTTTTTTAATCACTCCTTTTACATTTTATAATTAAGGACATTTTGCTGCTATTTTATTTTGCAAATTTGAGGGACTTGGAGTTTTAAGTATATCATTGAGATATTTTAATTCTACTTAGCACTACATATCAGAGGAAAACATCTAGGTTTTTACTCCACTACATTTATCTGACAGCTGCATTTACTTTGCACTTAAAGATTTTGCATATGAAACATATGATAAACTAGTGAAATATTATATAAAGCACAGTAGATAGATTTAGCACCATCTAGACCAACTTCAAGCTTTTTACGCCATAACTTATAACTTTTATTTTTAACAGTCTGAAAGACAGGGAAAGTGGTAATTTTTCATAATAAGTACTTCTCGTAATGAGTATTTTTACATTACTTACTTATCTACATTTTGCTGCTAATGCATCTGTAATTTTACCTGAAAGCAAATTTTAAGTCAGGACTTTTTTGAGTATTTTAACGAGTATTTTTACTTTGTGGTATTGCTACTTTTACTTAAAACCACTATGGGTAGGATTTGAACATTTGTGACTTTGGCACCCGCTGTGGTTGTAGCAAAAAGGATGGGGTGTTAACAAGCAATGCGCGCTTGACACACCCCCTCTCCCCACCAAGGAGACACTCAGTGACACTGACATGAATGGGCTGAAAGCAAAAGAGACTGCACCAGTTTCAGCTTCTACTGGAGTGTTGTTACTTTTACTCTGAGTATATCTGAATACTTCCTGACAAAGAGCAAAACTGAGCACGCACACACACACCCTCATCCTTGTGCCCTGTGACAGGCGTATTTCAGACCAGTCATCGCCTCAGTTTCCCAGGCTAGGCAGTGTAGTATATAGTAAGGTTGTTGCTCATCTCTGTAACGGCACGTCCCCGCCTACAAACCTCCTTGTCCCTGCTGAACTCTGTGTGCCCTTTCAGGCCTGGATGATTAAAAGGGGGGAAGAGAAGACAGAGAAAGACAAAAAACCTCACTCATTCTCATTTTCCAGAACTCTACCTCTTTACTTGGTATATGTATGTGTGGTTGGTTGACTGTGTGTGTGAGGTGTGTATGCATGTGTGTGTGTGTGAGTGTGTGTGTGCGTGTGTGTGTGTGCGTGTGTGTGTGTGCGTGTGTGCGTGTGTGTGTGTGGTGGTGGGTATATTCATCCAGGCCTCTCTGGCTTGTGGGTATTGGCTTGTGGTTTGGGTCTTAGTGGAGAGCAAGGGTGAGGGTGGCGGAACACCATGGCTGCCACACTGCTACAGACATACTGGCACCACTGAGCCAGTGCAAGTTCCTCTTTCCAAAATACGGAACGTATGTGTGTGTATGTGTGTGTGTGTGTGTGTGTGTGTGTGTGTGTGTGTGTGTGTGTGTGTGCGTGTGTGTGTGTGCGTGTTAATCATCATGTGATTTAACGCTTGCCTGAGTGGCTTTCAGTATCTCTGTCTTAAACTGATGAGCTTTCTCACAGATATAATTATATGTGTTTTGCATGTAAAATCTCACAGACGTGTGTTGCAAAAAAACAACTCCTCTGTGTTGTACTCTCAAGCATTTTGCTTGTCATGGATTCTGCACGTTAATTAAAAAAATGTTAGTTTCATTCACAATTACAAAAACAGGCATGCATCAGTTCCAAAAGGGGAAAACTTTGGATTTGATGACACTGAGCTCTAATTTTCAGGTAAACAATAGTAGGTGAAGAGGTTAACCAGAATCAAGAGGTAAGTTTCAAGAAGTTGCCCTGAAGTTATGTTATTTTACAGATGGTAGCACTCTTGGCAGGCTACCCCTCCTGCCAACCCTTTTCTTTCTCCTTTTTTTTCTTCCTCTCTATGTTTTTCTGTGTGTGAGTGTGTGTGTCTCCGCTCTCCATCCCTCCCTGGGGCTGGCAGCGGTGTCTGGGCACTCGTTTCACTGTTGGCCCTGAACCCAGCAGGATGTGGAGATCAGTGCTTAAGTGTATGTGTGTGTGTGTGTGTGTGTGTGTGTGTGTGTGTGTGTGTGTGTGTGTGTGTGTGTGTGTGCTTCTGTTCTTTTTTTCCCCTCCTTTTTCTGATTTTGCGTCTTGGCTGACTTTTTTACCTCTCGAAGAATTTGGAAAGGCTGTGAGATTTTTTCTCCTGCATGACTTTCAGCAGTGCTCTCGCTCTCTCTCTCTCTCTCTCTCTCTGTTTCTCTGTTTCTCTGTTGCTCTCTCACTCCCTCTCACCCTGTGTCTGCTGTGGCTCCTCACTAATAGATTTCATATGTTGCAGCAGTTGACATCAGTCTTAAACTATTTTACATGTGATCTGCGATATTTCCTCAGGAAATCTGTCAGATATTTATTAAAGGCTAATAAAATAAACCTCTCTTGTTGTCATTTTCATCTTTCTATATCTTGTCCCTTTTTCTTTCCCTTCTTCTTGCCCCTGTATTGTCTCCCGTGCACTGTTGTCCTGCTCTCAGAAGCTGGCTTGAGTCTATTATTATTACTCATGCTTTTTAAATAGGCTTTTTTCAGGAGACAATTTCCTTCCATTCATAAGAAATGCTGTGGGTCAGACAGCACACAGGTTGGGTCTGTGTGGGCTGCTGGGGGTCTTCCCCTTCCTCTGTCTCCTTGTCCCATTGAATTTTTATGCTGCTCTTTTTCTTTTCGATCCTTTAACATCCAGTTTTCCCCTTTTTATTTCCTATTGAGGAGATTTAAGATTTGAAAAACCATCTTATTCCGCTCTGTCTGACAGTATCACATATTTTTTGTATGGGCTTGTTCCAGCTCATCACTGAAGCTATACTTATCATGTTTATTCAAACCTAAGACCTAAAACCTTGTGCATCATTTTTTACATATTTTCCCAAAATTCAGCCTGTAATATTTGGTATCCTTGGAAACTTTGGGATCTCCGGTACAATTTAAGATAAAGTTGTGTGGGTTTAAAAAATGTTTGGCTGCACAGCATGAGTTTGTAATGACCGACCCACCGGCAGGCCATTGGCTAAACTATACCTTCACTTTCTTGTTTTTCTCTCTCTACCTCTTTACCATTCCTATTCCCTCATGCCTTTCTTCTTTCCCTCCATCCTCTCCTCCATCCAGGTGCACAGTTCATGTCTCTCCGTCCACATGCTTGTCAGGGACTGGTGGAGCCCAGGCGGCGTCTTCTCTCCCTGCTCTACTGTTTCCTCCACCTCTTCCTCCGCCTTCCGATCTGTCCCATACGTTACCTTACAACGCCAGGGCTAGACAATCCAGCATGCCTGGAGTTGTCTCTGCACGCAACAGGAGCAACACACTACCTTATAAAGACAGGTATTCACACTTAGCATAAATGACTACTGCACAGTGTAAAGGTTTGACAGACACCATTGAAATGGTACAGTAAAAGTCACGGTTTTGAACAGACGCCATGCCGTGACTATGTGCGCTCTGGTCAAGTCACAGTGAAGGCTAATGTAACCAACACCACCATTCTGTTCATGTTCATCTCTACAGCTGCACGGTTAGTTTATGTGATGATGAGTCTGCTGTGAAGACACACCCACAGTTACAGGGCTTAAACGTACATTGTTTAGGTTTCTTTATTTCTTCCTGTGAGCAAAACTAATGAACATCGTTTTGAAGTCGGTTATCTGTATCCAAGATTCCACGTGTGAAGATTTGAGAAGAGATAACCAAGGCTTTGGCGATAAGTAAGACACTTTCATCGAAGACTTATTGCTTTGAGAATAGAGTTGAAAGTCTGTATGTAATATATCAGTGTTGCCGTTTGTTTTCTCTCTCTGTCATTGCCGGAACAGCAGTGATGGAAAACAAACACATCAGCACTTGGCATTCTGAACCCTTAAATTGCCCTCCCTCCATCCCTCCCTCCTTCTTTTTCTCTTTCATCCTTCTCCCAACAGTACACTCATTCGATTCTTTCTAGGGTCCCTTGGCTGTAGTACCCATAACTCACCCTGAGACACCAACACCCACACCATGCTCTCACTAACCTTTATAGAGCAGCCAAGACACAGCCAGAGAGAGGGAGAGACAGGGCAAATACTTTCTCTGCCTCTCTCTCTCTGGGCCTCAGGCTGGAAAACAACAGGAGGAAGATGAACTGGGGGACTGGGACCCAGTCCACCCTGGGCACTGAAGACGGAAACCGAAGATAGATGATTTGAGGCACAAAGTGGAGAGAGAGCAATGCCAAGGAAGTGAGGGTTAAGGTTGCAAGATGGTGTGATAGAGGCAGAGAAAGAGGGAGAGACAGAGCAGATGTAGAGAGATAGGAATGGCAGAGGGTGCCTGTCTGTCTCCACAATCGCCTATGTGTCTGTCTATGGCGGATTTATGTGTTTGTTTGTGTCTTCATCCTTAACTCTGTCACTTCCGTAATGCATTCCATATTTTGTGCCTCCACCAGCAAGAGATCATTGGCATTTCAAAGCGTCTTTTCTCTTCCCTTTTTCCATAGCCTTGTCAATACACACAGCTTACTGCAAGCCCTAATTCTATTGACTTCTATAGAGGTAACATTTTCTAAACACATAGTAATTACAGAAGTATGTGATACTTTAACTGCACACTCAGTCACACTGGGATCTTTTGGTTTGGGGTTATGACTGCAGTTTGAGGCCGTTGCTGGAATTTGGATTAGATATGTGGCCCTGCGCTTGGTCGTATTCAGGTATACTTTGTGCTGTACAATTATGTGGTTTTATTTGGTTTGGTGTAAACAATCTTGTATCATGAAGATAACACTGTTGGACCGGCTGTTGAATAGATGCCAGGAGCCAGCTGGATGGTAGAGGCCCTAAAGGAATAAATGGAGACACAAAATCACTAAATCCGCTGAAGACAGGATTGACTTTTGACATGTTAACCCAGCCTGCCCTCTACAGATGGTTGCACTACCAACCAGACAAAGCAGGTAACACCACCAGAATCCCCAAAAGCCCCAGGTTCACTATGTGTCATTTGGCATTTAGTAATTTGATTAACTGCATATTTTTAGACCAATGAAAGAAATAGTTCAATATTTTGTGAAATTCACTTATTCAGTTTCCTGCTTAGAGTTAAATGACACCATTGATAGCTTACCAGATCATATCTGTGCGTTAATATAGTTACTGTACAGTAAAAACAAGATATAACAAGTTCATTAGTGAGCTTTAGAGGTACTTGTAGGCAGTTTTGCCTTTGGACAAAGCCAGGCTAGCTGTTTTATGCCCCTTTTTTATGCTATGGTAAGCTAACCCATGGCTGCAACTTTATATTTAACGAACAGATTTGAGAGCGGTGACAATCTTCTCTCAAAAAAGCAAATTGGGGAATTTCCCAAAATGTCTTGTAGATCAAATAAATACAAAGAAACTGACATGGAAAACTATGGTCAGGTAGCAGTATTCCGAAATTGGAGCGCTTGTTGGCTTCTGGGTGTCATAATGCAGCTATGTGCACTAATAGGAACTTGGAGGGGCCCAAGAGCAAACGTTTGCCCTAAGACCCTGCAACAGGTTAATCCGGCAATGGCTCTACATCAGGAAACAAAAAATCAGCAATCCTCTAACATTGTGGCTTCAGACACATCAGATTGCGAAAGCACTAGGACACTGATCAATGAGAAACTTGTGTGAGTCTTAAGTTCACTCACAGGAGGTACCAGTAATCATTCTACAATAGGGAGGCTGACTGTGGTTACAGAAGGTTCCACCTAGGCTGACTGTGTATGGGCATGGCTTTATCAGAATTACAGAGTGGTGCATAACAAAGGGAGTGTTTGGAGAATGGGTATGCGCTGTATTGTTGTAAATGAGTGTGACTGAGAGGTTAGATACCATATGGCAATGAAGTCATCTTGCCTGGCCCTTCTCTGGAAGCCCCACCCAAGCCCCGGCAAGAGACACAGGGCGCTGAGACTGAAGAGAAAACAATTTTTAATCGATTATGATAACCACCATCTAAATCAAATCCCCTCCACTCTCCCTTCCACCCCTGCTGCACTCCTCCTCCTCTCCCTCACCTCTCCCACTCTCATTTATTCCACCCCACCCCAGGGTATTCTCCTTTCTTGGCAGAACACTGGAGAAAGCCACCTGCAACCCCCCCCCCCCCACACACACACACACACATACTGTATTCACACACACAAAAATGCTATTCTCTCAATCAGTCAGACACACAAGACAAAACTCACAGACATTGCAACATGCATTATGTGTGTGTACACAGTTCGAGCTGCTTCCACTGGAGAGGTTCTTCTCTATTCCAAGATGTGAAGTTGTACACGTGTATAGTTTTTATCAACACATCAGTTTTTCACAGTTTTTTCTTTTGAATAATCCCCTCCATTCAAGCAGATATCCTGTCTGACACGCATTCAGACACACTCAAACAAGTGCAGCAGCTACCTCTGACATGAGAATCTCCCCTTCAGCACATCAGACAATCAACCGATGGGATTTTCCATTATTAATTACCTCTTTTCTCTCAGTGGCCATCCTCTGTTTTATTTGCTCTTTCCTTCTTCTTATCCCTCTCTGCTCTATCCCATTAACTGTGTTTATGTTTTACACTCCTTTTCACATTCACGTAGGCACTGATGGATGCCTGGATATTTAAACTCAGCCCTAAACTGTTGAGTAAGGTCAGTTTTACCATTTACAGCCTGCAGAGTATGTAACCTGATCGTACTAATATCTGTGCCTGCAGGTGTCTGAGGCAGAAGAGCTACACTGTAAGAAGATGGCTGTTGAGTTGATTCTCAACATCCAATCCAAGTTTAACATTACAAACATCAAGAGGACTGAGATATACTCCAGAGTTTTGTCTCAGGATCCAGTAATAATCCAAACTGTGATAAGCACCATGCCACAGCTGCATTAGTCCTCCAAAACTGTCCCTATGATGAATGTGCCAAATCCCATATGGCCCAAGATACAAGAAAAAATGAATATTACACTTTCCATGGTTTGAAATGTTTAAATTCCACACTGTCATCTCTTGCAGGACCTGTATCTCTGTCCGATGTACCAGAGGGGCTGTGCTGACAGGAACGGCTGAGACAGCCTTGTAAATGGGTCACGTTGATTTGCCATGGGTCATGAGAATGAATTGACTCAATTTAACAAAAAGCAAGGCTGAATGTCAGAGCTGAACGGGCTTTCGCTGGGCCGCCAGCTCTGTGTAGTGTGCATAGCACAGTGTCGCACAGCGCAGGGCTGACACGCCTGTGTTTGACTGATTATAAACCAGCGGTCACTGGGTATTCTCACTGCTCTCTTTACTGCTCAGGACAGACACATGGGTTGGTGGATGGGCTCATTCAGTGGAGTTATAGCTCATCCTGGCCGAATGCCCAGTCTGAATGGGTGCCCAGGTTAGAGGAGCTGTTTACAAAAGACAGAGGTGCACCTTTATTGTGTTTACTCTTGGTTCATCTGAAGTGTGTTTTCACGCAAACATAGGTATGGCTGAGAACTCATCAAGTGAACAGTTTAAAGTTATTCCTGGATGGGTGTTTTGTTGTCAGAGCAGGTAGTGCTTGACTGTGCATGTACAGTAGTATTATTATTTAGTCTGCCTCAAGAGGGGAGGTTTTTTTCTCAATATGTCCCACATTGGATACTGACTTGACCGGAATATTAACAATGGATCAGATGACCATGTGTGATGTGAATGGTTTCACTCATAGTGACAAACCTGCAGAGAGTTAGCACCCAACTCTGCAGTTTCTCTCAGCTCTATGCATTTTAGCGTATTTCCGCTCACTGTCCACAATTGTATTCAATTTGAACAACTTTAATGTTTTTAGCGAAAAAGGTCTGATAAACCGATGCTACACTACTTGCCCTGCTGCCCTGCACCAAACAGCTGACAAAGAGTTGGCAGAGACTTAGAATTGCCAGGTAGTAAATGAGTAACTGTTTCATATTACCCAAATCGAATTTTTAAGGCGATAATGTCTCAGTATTGTGTTCTTATTTTCTCTGGAGTCAAATTGTCAGAAAATCCATTAATGCAGGTTTTAGTGTTTAATCTATAAAATTACAATTTCCCAGAGCCCAAGGTGACCACTTCAAATTGCTTGTTTTGTCCAACCAAAAGACGAATATCCAAATATATTAAATTTACCACAGATAACAGCGGAAAATCCTCATATTTGAGAAGCTGCAACCAGAAAATGTTTTGATTTCTTCCTTGATAAATGACTTAAGCAACTGATAAATTATCAAAACTGTTGTTGATTTGTTGTCTGTCAAGAGACTAAGCGATTAATGGGCTGATCATTTTAGCACTAGTTGAGAGTTCAGCAGAACAAAGCTGTAACTGTACCTCTACTTTCAGGTACTGTTTCATTTCTAGATTGAAACATCTATAAACAATTTCCACATCATAGATTTAAAAAACATAGCAGGGAAAATTAAGATCCAACAGACTTGTGCATTGCCATTTCTTTTCTGTCCTGAACCACAGAGTCAAAGGATTGTTTCATCACTGCCTTCTAACTGTCTTACTCTGTATGTCTGGATCCGCACACAGTATGGCCAGTCATCACTCACTGTGCTCCTTAGGTCTGCGTCCCACAGGGCAAAGGGAGAATGTAATGAAATGGCTGCAGCTCACATCAGTACGGAGGAGGGTCGGAGCACAAGACAGTACCACAGTGACTCCAGCATTCCTACTGAAGCATCTGCTAAGGTCATCCACACTGGGCCCAAGTCCGAACCCAAGGCTTCTGAGTGGCCTTCATTCAGGGAAATCTGGAGGAGATTTCCCAGATCGGAATGCTGGACCTGGAATTGTCTCTCTCAGTTGTTTTTGTTCTGATTGGTAGCCTGTACCAATGCTGCTTTTCTAATGTGTTACAGAGGCTAAGTATGTGAGGATGGATCTGTGATCATGAGAGCTGTTTTAGAAGCTTTGTGCTCCCTCTGTGAACTGCAGCAGTTGCAACCACAGAAAAACCACATGAGACCAGAAGTACTGACGCAAGACGCACGCCGGAGCAAAGCCTGGGAAACTGTGTCACTGAAAGTGCAGCAGTGCATCTTACATCCTCTTCAAGTCTGTTTGTGCAATTTAGTGAAACATTTGGACATTTATATTCAATAGCATCAGCAAGCTACGTACACAGTTTTTAGTGATCCCTGCATTTGAACAGGTCATGTCTTTTACTTTTCTTTTAATTCACTGTACATTAACCAGTCTATGACATTTTTAAATTACTGTGAATTACATGACATTTTAGTGCTAGAAGCATTATAATGACTGTCTGTAAGTCGGTGCAGCAAAGGTTTTTTTTTTGTCCAAATAAATCCCCTAACTTGCCCACAGGATGATGCAACTCTGGAGTTTTGATTAAAAGCAGGAGGATGTAACCGCAGGAATATTGGAATTTAAGGCATCTGAATAATTGCTTTATACAACTAATCTACTACAAGAGGTTAGGGTAAAGGTTTGCAGGGAAAACCTTTGATTTAACTATACAAGCCCAACAGATTAAACTGTTTACATATAGCTATACACTTCATGTATTCATTCTATACTGAATTATACAGAGAGGATATTTTGATATAGCTGATCTAAAATCTCAAAGAAGAACGCTGCTGTAACAGTTCACAGCACAGAGCTATGGTGTTTTCTTTGGAAGACACAAATCACTGTGAGTCAACATTGAAACTGGCAGAATCTGGAAATACCACAAAATCTTGTAAATTGTGTGTTATCTGTATTTTCAAGTATGTGTGAGAAAAAGAGAGTTTTAGATGTTTTTAAATTTCAATGGGCACAATTCTAAAATTCAAATTCTTCTATACTGTATGACCTTGAGTGGCTGCGGCTTAGTGGAAGAGCGGGTTGTCCACCAATTGGAAGGTCAGTGGTTCGATCCCACCTTCCTTCTGTCCTTGAGCAAGATCCTGAACCCCAAATTGCTCCCGAGGGCTGTGTGTTTGAATGGTTAGCTTCCTTTGCAGTTAGCACCTGCCATCAGTGTATGAATGTGGTGAGGTGCAGGTGCAGGGAAACGAGATAGATTACATATTGTGCAAACAAAACAAGTCAGCATTAGTATCACCAGAAGCTACATTATGCAACAATACCATGAGTTATACTTTGTGAGGGTAGCATGAATCAGATGTGCCATTTAATGATTCTCGTAAGGGCTTAGTTGAAATAAAAGAAAGCAAAATTAAAAAAAAATAAAAACACTGTGATATAAGATTTGGCAAAAGTTTACGGGTCTCATTCAGGTGTATTCAATTACATATTTATGACTCGCAGAACATTGTCGGTCATGTCTGCAGTCTCGAAGTGTCTGCAAGACTGTGGCCAACACATGTCGTTGTGACGCTCTTCACCCATGTGCAGACTCTGAGACTTAATAAGTTAAAAGTTAAACATGTATCCATCAGGGTTGACGTGAGGGAAAAGGCTGTGTGGCTTAAATCATCCTGAGAAATACGTCTTGATTTGGTGAGGTGCAGATTAGCTCCTGTTCAAGAGGTTAAGAGTGAATGCAGCACCAGGGTTGTGATGGCTAATGTTGGAGAAAGATTGTGGTTGTGGCAACCAAAGAATTGTCAAGTTTTGGTTAAGGCAAGGTGACAACAAAAAACTGGTAAAGATCAAGTTCATGGTTATGGTTAGGTGTGATTGTTGGGTTAGAAATGGTTAAAACTATCACAAGCCTTTCTGGGCATGGCCTGCTGGCTAAGCAGTTTTCTGGGTTTTGGGTTAGTGTTGGGTTCTTAAACCTTTTTCATGATTTGGAATTTGAATAACTACCCACCTTAGTTTTCCATTAGTTTTCCGCAATTTTCCGCAAATGCTGGTTTACTGTTGGTCAAGCTGTACAGCTGAGTTTTTGTGTGATTACACAGTCTTTCAGACTGAAACAAATCAATTTTAGAAAATAAAAATAGTAATTCTTTTAACCTTAAGTGGAACCAGTGGAAAGCCAAATTAAAAATTAAAAATGCGTGTGTGGTTTTGTGTGAGTATGTGTGGTATTGCTATCAGTGTGAGGGCATGGGTGTGTGTTTGCCTGTGAGAGGCCCAGTGAGTGGGAGAGTCAGGCTCTGCTGGGACTCACAGCTGCTTCACGGTGCTGTTCCAGGAAGAGCTGCTGGACTTGTTACTGTTTACTGGCAGCCAGCTTGTGTGTCCCTGTGTGTGTATCTTTGCAGTGATGTGTTAGGCTGGGTGTTGGTCCACTCTTGTTCGACCACTCGTGCTCTCCTCCTCATCTGCCCTCTGGTCTTCCTCTGAAATTCACAGCTAAATTATCCAGCGGCACTAAGCCATGACACACATTTACAGAACAGTTGAGGCTGTAAATGATAGCTGGTAATGTGGTTGGGCAATGATGGTCCCTAGCCAGCCAGCAGAGCACCAGTGGCCATTTGGGAGACTGAAATTGGTAAGACTTTATTTGGATAGTCCGTCTACATCTAGTTTATACAGAATTTGTAACATTTCAACTGTTTTGCTTTGTCTGAAGATGTTTAACAGATTATCAATATAGAGTGTATGAACATACCTAACCAATATATTTTTTGTGCCTAAACCTAACCAAACCTAGAAAATGGTTTTATTTGTGAAACAGTTGAGTTGTTGAATCTCAACTAATAAGCTGCTGAAATGTTACAAATACTCTATAAACTATAGGTTGGCGGACAATCCAAATAAAGTGAAACCCCGACATTTTTCAGATTCAGACATTCTACGATATGTGGTATACTGTATATCAAATGATACTTTATTGAAACAGTCTCTTGTCACTTTTCACCCACAACAGCAAGGTAAAAGTATGGAGTCATCTATAGAACAGCACACATGAAGCTAAGAGAGATTCAATGTCTTGCCCAAGTGCCCATCAGCATAGTGGATGCTTGCCAGCAAAATATTTGAACTGTATTCTCCCTTACCAGGATTGCTCTCCCCACTAAGCTAACCTAAAAACTAAAATACTGTAGATTTGTAGGCAATATGTTAAAAGTAAGACAAACACACATTGTTTGAGATGCACTCATTTAGTTGTCTCCTTTGTTTGATTCTCAGACTTTCTAACTAACAGGTTGACAGATATTAACAGAAAATGTAAAGATGCAAATATATACTCAGTTGTCAATTTATTAAATGCACCTAAAACTAATGCAGTCTAATACAACATTCTTGCAACGAACCCTGTCGTCATGGAGGTTACAATGCTTAGCTTTTGTTGAAACTGTTTTAAAGAGGTTTTGATTCAACTTCATGGTCATTTTGGAGGCTACGGTTTGTGGTTCTGTTGAATTGTATAGCATTATACTGATGGGATTTTCTATTATTTTGTCCACCCCATTTGTATCAGTGAGGGAAAGCTAAATAGCAGCGACACTTCTCTGTATAATGCATTACCCTTCAACAGCACCACAAAACTACATCCTTCAAAATGATCATAAAGTTGGTTCAACACCTCTAAAAGAAAGACTGAACGTTCATAAAGGTAGGACTTATTGCAGGGCTGTTGTATTAGACTGCATTAGTTACCTTATAAACTGCCAACTGAGTGTATATGTTATGCGTAATGTGAATTTACAACATCTGTTGAAATGTGCACATCAGTGTACACAGAAAAGTAACCAAGCCATCATTTTTGTCTTAAAATGATTGAATGTACTTTCACAAGGATGAACTGGGCAAAAATTATTGCAGTGATCTTTGCATCTTTTCTTTGTGCAATATTTTTGATCATTAACCCTTTAGCATCCAGTTGCCTTTAATTTCCCCTTTAAGTATCTTTACGGTCCACATGTCTGATCTGAAGCTATATGATGTTTACAGAGTAAAATATTCAACCACTAGTCTCCATTTTTTTTATGGTTGCACCTTAAAATCAAACAGAATAGTTCTAGATGTTTTGTGTGTAATTTTCCCTAAAATTCAGCTTGACATACAGTATTTGGTATCCACTACAATTTGAAATAAAGTTCTGTGGGTTTGAATAATTTTTGGCTGCACTGCATGAATTTGTTCTGACTGTACCGTCAGCAGGACGAGGTTAAACCAGTCAATGCAGAATTATGAGATTATGCTGTACGTATAAAATCAAAAACATGAAACTACAAACCGTTCTTTTTCCAGGCCTACATTTACGTACAGTATATCACAGTGACAGAAACTGAGTAAATATTCCACTGAATATCATGTCTACAGCAGAAGAGTTGTGAATCTATCATGACACTGTAAGTCCCCTCGGTTACTCCTCAGCCCCTCATGGGTCTTGTCACACTTTGAAAGGCCAGAAGAACAGACTAAACATGGTGAGGCTGGCCTTTCTCCTCACTAAGCTCTGAGGTGTCTGGTCCAGGTGCAGATGGACTCCCTGGAATGGTGCAGTGCGTGTACATGAGTGTTACTGCGTTTGCCTGCTCTCCTCCAGGTGATGTGGAGGGGAATATGATACCTGACAGGACATGATGTCACTTGGAAGTCAAAGCGTCCGATGTGACGGAGGGGTTTACAGTTGGATTGGTTCTCATGGAATGTTGAATGTTTCTCTTCACTTACCGTCTGTATTTTCACTGGGTCTCATGTTCAAAGGAATTTCCCTTGAAAATCCTCTGCATAGCACAAAAACCACAAGACGTGTTTGTTTGTGTGTGTGTGTGTGTGTGTGTGTGTGTGTGTGTGTGTGTGTGTGTGTGTGGGTGTGTGGGTGTGTGGTGTGTTTGAGACTGCTAGTGTGTTTAAATGGGTTAAGTGGTCACTCACTAGTGTATATGTGGGGGTGTTTTTGTATTTCTATACTTTGGAGGACCGAATGTCCCCATCAGGACAGACAAATTAGGAATCTCCTTCACAGTAAGGACATGCTTCTGTTCCTTTTGTTGTAAGGTTACACGATAGCCAGACCTAAATGGACAGGTTCGGATTAAAATTAGTTCAAGTATAGGCATGGTGCCTGGTTATGTTTTAAAATGGGGGCGCAAACTTGGAAAGATACATAACTGGTGCGGGGTCCTCCCCCATTTCCTGCATTTCTATACCATCTAACCTGACTTATGGTAACAATAGAGGATAATTTCCAAAACATAATTTTGTAAAGTTCCTATTCAATCTTACAGTGAGATGAATAATAATGACACACATTATAAGATTATGTGGGACCTCACTTTGTTGAATGTAACTGCATGGCTCATAAAATCCCATTTGAGCTAGTTGTGGTGAAGCAGGGTTGGATGGAGAACATGCTGGACAGGGGGGGATGTACTCTAATAGACATTTGGGAAACACTCTTCTGGGTTAGTCTGCTTTTGTGTGGGGCGGGTGAGAGAGCACGGCTGCAAATTAGCCTGAGATATTAACAGTAATAAGACAAAATCACAATGGGAATGTAGTGGTAAAATAAAAGGTGGGTATCTATAAATGACCGCTGGCTAAACTATCCAATTTTAGCTAGTGGTAAACTCATAAAAAGGTGGGGAAACTGTGATGGTGTGCATTTATCCTCCACTACATCCCAAATAATAAAATCAACATGGATAATGGAAAATATGAATTGCCATGTTACACTTAAAATAGACGATTCTTTGATTCGGCTCCTTCGTGAACGTCCCATCTCCACAGTTGAATCCTATCCGTTCACAAATCAGTTCGGCATTTCTGCTACATTACAATTCTACTTTTAGCTCATTTAAAGTTTGGTTGGAGTCAGTGGGCTAAGCAGGTTCATTCAACATATGCTAGCCTATATTTTTCCTATGTTCTATTTTCAGTCCATGATCGCAGTGAGGCTAAATGTCATGTTTCTCACCTTTATAAACAGCCAGACTCCTATGTGGTATGTGATTGACAGTCAAAGGATGCTTGGGCAAACGATCAGCAACGGTGTTTCACTGCCACTTGCTCCATTGCTCAGGTGCCAATGAGTATAGGGTATAAAGGATAAGTCCAGCGAGCCTTATCATCATAGTTTTTGCCAGTATTTCTATTGGTTATAACATTTCTCTCACCAATTTGATTACTGAGATCCAGGCACACGGCATCATCTGTAAAAAGACACCCAACGGGACAAGAAACACAATCATAAAGATTTTAAACGAACCCCCTGGGTTGGAGAAATTGGAAGGCGAAGGCGATCATTAAAATGTTCATTTGTGAACATCACTGTTTATAGACCAAGCTGTTGGTTCAACTTTGAACTACTGTACTTACCATACTTGTGGGATTATTATCAACATTTCAGGTTAGCTCATACAATGAATTGGTTTTGTTAATCTGGCAAACTGTTGCCTTGTTTACAACCTAACGGCTCATGTCTCTTTGTTCCTAGTTCTTAGCAATTACTTTGGTGAGTTCAATGTTATCATAACTGATAGAACCTATGACCAAAACTATAACAGTATTACACAAATTGTAATACAATGAAGTAATCCTTTAAAGCTGCATTCAAAAGTGCTGGTAAATAGTTGCCTATGTACCATCCAGCAGATACGGAGCAACATTGCATTCACTTGGAATAATATTTCTGGCCACCTGATGTAAGTCTAATATTCACTCTCCTGGGGAATTATCTGTTTTTTTAGCTGCTAAGTCCTCCTACATTCACCAGTTTCTAACTCTGACTGTCTGCCGTTTGGTTCTGGGCAGGTAATGTACATCATGAAAGCATCTGCCTAAAAAATAAAGTTGTGGAAAACCAAACAATGAACTGAAAGATGCTGAGCATCCGTTTGAGTTGAGGGGAACTGCATAGTTGGGTGATCATTTTCTGTGGGTTTGTCACTACAAACAAACCTTGGTCCTTTCACATTGCATATAGTAATTTGATATATTGTTTACACAAAATTATTGATTTGTTCTGCTTTAAAGTTGAAAGTTAAGTTTAAGTTTAGGCAGTAACAGTTAATGTTTGGTATGTAGTGAAGAGGTTAGCGGTTAGAATTTAGTGTAATAAAGGGCCTCACAAGTATGGTAATACAAACATCTCCATGTGTGTGGACTTCTGAGTGTGCTTTCACGCTTGCATGCAAGTGTGTGTGTGTATATTAGGGGGGTGTATGAGGTAGAGATTTCATGGAGATAAGAGCAGCAAAAATGGCCTCAAGAGTTGTGTGCGGACCTCGGCGAAGGAAAGCAAGAGGAAATGGGTCTAGAGGCCAGTCTCAGCTGTGTATATATTCTGCAGGGATCTGAAAGTGGCCGTGTACCCATCCTCCCCTGCCTCCCACCACCCACTCCCTCGTTCTCTCCCTCCCTCCCTCCTTCGCTCTGTTGGCCAGCGCCACTCCATGCGTCTCAGGGCAGATTTCTCCCACAGTTGGGAGTGCTGGGTTGTGTGGCGGCCTGTTTATACTGGAGCGTGGACTTCCTAGTGGCAGCCTGCACCTATCTAAACATCCCCCCGGCCGCTGCTCTGTGTTCCCGGGCTCGCACAGCCTCCCCCCTCCTCCTCCTCCTCCACCCGCCTCATCCCCACCCGGCTCACTCTGCTCTCTCTCACACCCTCTTTCTGCTTTATCACTCCTTCACTGCGGGTGCTCTCGTCATCCCTACACGCTGTCCATCTTTCCCTTTTTTCTCTCTTACCCTCTCTTTCTCTTCCTCATTTCTTGTACACTGTCTTCCTTCTTCTCCACGCTTCTATCTTTCTCATTATGCTCTTTTTTCCATTGCTGCTTTTTCTCATGATTCAGTTTCTCTTGACCCTTGACTTTGTCTTTCTGTAGAAGAGAGAAAAAGCAGCGAATTCTTCAAAACACACTTTCAGAATTGTTGAAGACTTGCTTTTTTTTACTTCTTTATATTTACTGGTTTTGGCTGTTTTGATTTGTTTTTACTTATTGCTGTTTCTTATTATTTTTATTGCTACCATGTGTTACTTTAATTGAAAGTTTCTTGTTTGTTTTTATTCTTAATTCTGTCTTCATGTGTCATGCTATTGCCATGATGCATGCAGGACAACAAAGCATGAATTGACTGAACTAAACAGACATCCTTCAAGAGTAGTACAGCTACAGTTAACATATGATGCTGATTAGTTGATTAGCTGATTAGCTCTGGCTGATGGGAATGTCATCAATTTTGCAGGTATTTGGTCATAAACCAAAACATTAGACAAATTGAAATTTTGTTGATTGTGCTATATGGACAATTTAAGGGATCACCAAAGTTCTTTTAATTACCCTGAGGGAGACATGAATGTGCTAAAATTCATGACAATCCAACAAATATTCAAGATATTTCCCACATAACCCAAAAGGTCCAGTTGGTGGTGGCATTAAAGGAAAAGTCAAAAGATCAACAAAGTCTACCTCATTCTTATTCTTATTCAATCGATTGAGCAGATGTAGATATATTTCTTTGGATTAAGTGATAAATTTGACCTGCTATATGAAAAGTCACAAACATTAGAGGATTCATCCTCTGTGGACCATGACAGCCTATACAAAATGTCATGGCAATCCATTCAATAGTTGTTGAGATATTTCAGTCTGGACCAAAGCGGTGGATCAACTGCCAACAGATTTTGCCATCCCTAGAGCCTCGCCACAAGTGTGGCTAAAAATGCTGCTTTTATTTTCTGAAAACCATTTGTTTCAGTTTGAAAGACCATGTAATCACACAGAACGTCAAGCTATTCAATAAAACCGTATAATTATCACTTGATTACAGTATCACTCCATGTTTCAAATACACAAACACACACACACATGTCAGACACATAACACACCTCCCCTTTGTTTGTTTATTTCTATGATTATCAGCTCCTGTCCAAAAGAGCAGCAGCAGGATATCTGGTGTAACACAATAGCAGGGTCTGTTCCCTGGGGAGCTCCCTCTGCTCTGTACTGTATTGGAGCATCCAGCTTAGCATTATCGCTTCTGTCCACGGAACAGCGCACTCTGCAACACTAGCCTTGAGGCAAGCTGAGAACACTGCATCATGGGGTGTTTATGTGTGCAGACAACTGGTTTCATTCCCACCCTCTCCACCTTCTGCACTGGCGAGTCCTTATCTTAGTCATGGTTTTACACTGTTGAAGAATGAGCTCTCTCAGGGGATCCCCTCAGCCCGTTTTGGGCTGTTTGGTTGATGTGAGCGGTGGTGACTGAATGATTTGTTCTGGTGTAGTCAGTCCGAGGTGAAATATGTTGGACATGCAATGACTGTGAAGTCTCCGGGGACATGTGTGCGTGTTCATGTTCGCCCTGGGTGAAGAATGTGTGTGTAAAGTGTGGGTGAAGTTGGAAGTGTGAAGTATGGAGGTCCAGCGAGAGCAGGGCCAGAGAAAGCTCCAGTGAAAGCGCACCCTTGCTGACAGATGAATTGCTCTAATTAGAAATCCATAACATCCTGCCACATGGCCGCCTTATCCCCAGCACACTTCCTGCTCTGGGCCAGGCTGACGACAGCCAGCCCTGCTCCTTCCGTCACTCCAAGTGAGGGAACGAATCGACGAACGAGTGTGGGTGTCTCATCCAGCACATGCCCCAGGCACAAGTCTTATCTGTCAGTCCCCCCTGTTCTTGGACCATAAGCGAACATATGTGTGTGTGTGTGTCTGTGTGTGTTTGTGCTTTGCATGCATGTGTGTGTGTGTGTGTGTGTGTGTGTGTGTGTGTCATCCCAGCCCTTTGTGTCTGGGGTCTTGCTCAGCTGGCTGGCTCTCTGTCTCTATCACTTCCTCTGTTTTTGCCACTCTCAATCACACTGCTGCTCTATCCGTCTGCTTCCCCAGTCTCCCCCTCCATTCCTCCCTCCCTCCCTACCTCCCTCCTCCTCCTCCTCCTCCTCCTCCCAGGTGTCTGGATGGGGGGCATGAGTTGATGGAGTCCAGAGACCAGCACAGGGAATACAGATGATAACAGCAGTTGCAGGCCTGGCTCATCTGTGAGGAGGGTTGTTGCTCTGGCAGAAGCAGTGGTGCCAGCTCGGTGGATACACAGCAGGCCAGGAGACAATCTGCTCTGCACATTAAGCAAGACATAACAGAGATCCATGACCCATCATAAACATTATGCAAAGCTTAATGGCCCTGCCGAATGCTCTGCACTATCTCTGGCCCATTATGAGATGAATAGCTCTGGAGTAAGTTTTATGGTCCTGTAGCTACTAATCTCTCAGCTGATGAGAGATTTCAAGGCAAGTGTTTCTCATAAGATGGTGTTCATAAGTAAGTCCTTACAGGTTAGTGCTAAGGCAAACATAAGGTGTCTTAATGGGGTGTCTAGCTTCTGCAATCTGCCAAAACAGCTTCATTGGACGTTTGGGAGGAAACCTGTGCACATGTCTGTAACACTTTAAGAGTCGTGCAACATAACTATTCTACTACAAATACAGTGACTCTGTGTTTTATTGATGGTGTAGGAAAATCTTGACACAATGGGCAACATTGTCAACACTGCTGGTGTCACCATTCATTCTTGAGCTGTTTTTAATGGGCTGCATTCTCCTTTTGCTGTAGATATTTTGCAATATCAGCAGTATGTGTTTATGTGTCACAGTAGTTTGGTTTCCGTTAAATGTGGCTCAGGTTTTAAGCAAATTTCTGAAATCTCTGGAAAATAAAATGTGCATCAGAGTGTTTTTCCATCATCTACCTTTAGGCAAATATATTTAAAAGGATGTGCAAGTTTGAAGAATTAATTGAGCACTAGTAACATCATGGGATAGGATTATCTTCTGTTAGTTCTGATACATGCAAACATGTTACAGGTAACCATAGTTCACAGATCATCACAGAGGAGCCAATGCAGCCACCTCCCAAATCTCAACAATGCATTCTGGGCCCTGCACAGAAAACAAGTTGATTGCTTGATCCAGCTTTCTGTTAAGAGGTGGGTTGGAAACAGAATAATATTATACACCAAAAGTATTAAACAGGTGTGCAAATTTCTACAAATCTCACCTTTGAACATTTGCTTACATGCTGACAGAGAAACATGGTGAACCTTTAGGATGGTACGAACTTCAATCTGGGTTGATGTGGTTACACTAACCCCTGACTTCCTTCCTCTTTTTATTCATTTTGGAGGGGAGAAATGCTTGCTGGTAGAGTGGAGGGATGAAACAGAGGTTGACATCAATGCTTTGCCAACAGAATGAGAAGAAGAAGAAGAAGAAGAAGAAGAATCACGTACAGCACCACAATGTCAAGGTATAACCCAGTAAAAAAAATAAATAAATTATGCATTAGTCTCAATAAAGAGTTCATACTAAATCAATCCGAGATTAAAAGTAATTTCATATTGATGAACAAGGTAAAACATATGGAGATGTATTTCATGTTTAAAAATAATATATATTGTAGAACAACTAACAAAGAAATGGGTAGTACATTCATGTTTGTTAAGTTAAAAGAAGTTAATATACTCGCTAAATCAAGGAAAGTTAACATAATTGATGCTGGGTTTCAGGGTTAATATTTAAGGAACTTTATTTTAAAAGAACTCAGGGCCCTGGCCACACTTGTTTTATATTTAATATGAGCACTACAAAGGTACTGTATGTTCGAAAAATCCGTCAGCCATTCCATTGGCCTTTGTTGCATCTTCTTCTCCTCAGCAAAAAACAGGGTTATTTTCTCTCAATTCAGTTGTCTGCAAAAATTGAAAGGGTGTGTAACAACAGGCGGCTGGAAACTTAACTAAATGCACCTTTCAAGTAACTCATACTTGTTCAGCAAGGTTTAGATCTTGGCTCCGGTGTGAGTTTTACATTGTTTTCAGGCTCTTCAAATTGATCAGTGACCTCTTGTGCCCTGTGGATCCAGACTCTGTCATCTTGCAGGAAAAAGACTTAGACTAGTGAGAAACTTTCCAAAGGATGGAAGTAATCACTGAGATTGGTATTGTATTTGTTGGCATTTATCGTGCCCTCTGAAGGGAAGATTAGCCCATAACCAGAGCAGGAAAATTCACCCCACCTGCTTTCAATCTACCTTATATCCTTCATTTTACACTGGCACTTAATATTGAAGGGTATGGTCAGCATGCAATGGTAGATTTAAAGTGAAATGTCATGACACAAAAACACTGGAGCTAAGCATCTTTTACAGCACCATTACAAATACACACAAACACACACACACACACACACACACACACACACACTGATGTAAAATACAGCAGCTCCAGACCTGTACATTCACAGAGATGTTCAGGCTCTGCGGTCAAACACACATACAATGCTGTGGTGTAATATTCGCTGTGGTCTAAGCAAAATGGACCGCTACAATTGTTTTTATCCCTTTTGTCTTTTCAGTGACCCCCCCTTACACACACTCACACTCACAAACACATCCCAGCACACGCATGCAAACACATGAGCTGACACACTAACATGACCCTGGTGCATGCACCCACACATGCACACATACACATACCAGCATACATGAACTTCTGGCTTCATGTTTAAAGAATGCAGTTTTTCGTGTGTGTGCGTCTGTCATAAAAAGTAAGGGATGGGGGGAAACAGGCAACGGATAAGGGAAAAGTGGGACAAGAGAGAGTCAGAGAAAGAGGGAGAGAGAAGTCGAGCCACAGAACAACGCTGCTGCGAGCAGCTGTGGCACTCCCAGATTTCCCCCTGATTGCTTTCAGCTGGTACTTGAACCCTGGGCCTTTTGGGTTTTGGAGGCCAGCCCAGACCCCACAATCCCCCCAGCGCCCCATCCAGCTGCCTGACCCCTCCCTGACCCTGTGCCGAGGATAGGAAAATACGAGCCGTGCCAAGCCAGAGAGACTCTTTTATTTTGCCTGCTGGCATGCTGCCGGTGACCAGGGCTTACATAATGGGAAACATAGCAAGACCCAGGAGAAAGCAGCCCCTGCCCCCCTTTCTCCTTTTCCTTACCAATCGATCCTCCCCTTTCTCCCCCATCTCCTTTCTCCTCTTTTTCAATTCTTTTCCCACTCCGCTCCCCTCTCGCCCCCACTTGGTCCATCCTCTTCCTTCCCCTGTGCACTCTGCCTCCCCTCCTGTTTGTGATATATCTCTTTGGGCCCACTCGCCCGGGCACATTTATTACAGACAGCCTCGACACAATCCTGAAGCCGAGCCACCAGCAACACAACGGCACAGCGCACACACACAGACGCACTCAAACACACAGGCGCACACACGCTTGAGAGTGTGTTTGAATACTCTGAAGCATTTTCAGCTTGTGTTGTGCATCCTTGTGTAGAGAACTTAAATGGAAGAATGTACATGTGGTAATTAAAAGTTACCTCCACAAAAGGACATAGAGAACAACAATACATTATTGCATTTAATAGTAATTTTTTACCAATTGTTTAATGTCTTCAGTGTGGTTATGTGATGTCTTGTGGTTTTTGTTTTGCTTTATTTTAGCTCACTAAAGCAAATTCCTATCAACGACGTATAAATGAGTCTGTGTTCTTTAAGTTGGAAAGAAGCATCCTGCTATGTTCAGCATTAGTGTTTTGTTTCAAAATTCACCGAAGCTTCACTTTGGTAAAGAGATGTGAAATGCAGGGTTCATGGTTGAATCTTCCTTTTAACTTTGCTATTATGTGAGTTAGCATACTTTGGGATTACAGGTCCTGCCTGTTGCCATTTATTGGGTTTCATTTTATGACCCTGTTTGTAAGAATTCATTTGGAAATATGAAACAGTACCAGAAAAAATGAGCATTTGGTATATTAGTGCTTGGTTTTCTTTTCTGTCTGAACTAAAAATGGAAGAGCAGGGCAGCCTGTCAAACCTCTGAACTGCCAAGTAACCTTTCCGCACATGCCTCTCAATTTGATAAAGTCCACTGGGAGCCAATTTGGAGGTGATCATAAACCAATTAGTTGTACAGTGTTTTTTTAGGATGACATCACCAGACCACAGTGCTCCGGTTTAGTGAGGTCTAGACTGGCTCACCACAGCTGAGGCAGACACCACAGAAATAGGTGGCCTGTGTGTGTGCTTTGCAAAAAACCCCAAAACAAGAGTGTAGGGACTATTAGTTCTCTTTAAGTTTGATTCACGCTTGATTGGTAACCATTACAGTACAGATGGTTGAAAGAATGCACCGACGGCAAATGCACATGAGGGAAGCAGACACTTCTATTTAAACGATAATTGCAATTTATTACAGCTTAGGCATTTTTTTTTTTTTTTTAATGTTATTGTCCTGTTTGGATTTTCCTATCATTTCTATCAGTCATGATAGCACCAAAGTGATTGGCAAGAGCTGGGAACAGGGCAAGGTTGCTAACAAAACCTCTGTGTGGGCAAGGAATCAACCTAAGGAATCAGTTTGAATTGCCATTTTGTTTCACCATGGTGTTCATGTTACCTGCTGTCATTTTCATTTGACAGGGCTATTAAAAACACATCAATGGGCCACACCTTTGCACTGGGCAATATGTACCTTCGTTACAATAGGCTGTACATGGGCATTGTATCTTATTTTGAGTTGAGCCAACATACGGTCCTACTGCCGTATATACTAGCGAGTGCACTGAATCCGCAGCTGAAAATTGTCCCCTACAGCCTAAAAAAATGATTTTTTATTTGAATGATGATCTATTTTAGTGAACTGTTTTAAAATGTTTATGTCTTCAGAAGGGCCTGGGGCTGAGAGACACATACAGGATGGGGGAGTCTGGACATATTGAGAGACTAATTCATTGTTGATTTTGGTCTTTTCATGGGATCTGTTGACACTAACAAAATATAGAATATCACAGCCCAATCCTCCGACTTGGCGAGAACAATGTTATTAATACCAATAGGAATCATGAAAAAACTGCGACAATAAGAGCCAAGTTATAATAAACCAGAATTATCCTGGTGTTGGGTATGCTCCAGCAAGCTCCCCATACATCACACTCTAATTCTTTCTTTTGCGCCTCTTCTCCTTCACCTCTTCATCACCCTCCTCTCCATCATCTCCTGCTCACTGTTCATCTTTTTCTCTCCTTGTGTCTCTCACTTCTTACAACAAATCCTCATTCCTGGGAAGGTCTCAATAGAGCGGAATAAGATTAAGTCATGGATGGGTGTTGAGGGAAAATGCTGACCTCTTCTCCTCCCTCTTTCATTTTTCAGTCTCTCTTTCTTGGCTCTTTTCTCCCCTCGGCGCTCCTTTATTCTCGCTCTCCTGTGTGCCCCCCAGCCTTCCAGATTGTAATAATAGTAATAATGATAATAATGGTGATGGGCCTGGTGACGGTGATGTAAAGAAACATAATATTAGAATAACAAACACACTCTCTAACCAATGGCCATCATTTGACCTCTGTGGATGTGAGTGTGTGCTTACGTGTGCGTACATATGCGCACACTCTATCTCGAGCTTCTGAAACTCAGATTTTTTTGTGTGAGAGAGAGAGAGAGAGAGAGAGAGCTGAAGACAAAAAAAAAGATAGAAAAAGACAGTGAGGGAGAGGGAGTTTGCTGGCATGCTGTATATACGGTCACTTCCTCTCCAGTTTAAACAGAGCAGGCTGTGCTGGCAACCTCCGCTCCCCACTCCAAATGGTTTGCATCATGTTTAAACCCCCCTGCCACCACCCCTCCCACTATCCCTCTCTCTTTCTCCTTCGTTCTCTTCCTTTCTCTATAAATCATCAAAATCTCAAACTTTATGAGTTTGAAAAAAAAGACACCCCTTTGCTTTCTCCCTGCAGAAGGGCATAAGAAAAAGCTATAAAATGGTTCTAGGATCTCTTTCCACTTCAAACACCCCCCTCCTCTTACCTCCTTCCATCCGTCCATCTCTCCATCCCTCGGCTGGCCTCTCGTCACCACTGTGTCCTGGTCATGGTGCTCTTATATCTGGCTGGGTAGACTTCCCTCCTCAAGAACCAAAGTGGCTCCAGTAAAACATCACATAAGGGGAGCTGGTGGCCTCAGGAGGAAAATTATCTCCATAGACAAATTTCTGTAGTAAACCCTCCTGTTTGTGAACCATGCTAGCCTCCTGTGGTAACTCGCTAAATGCCTGGGTGGGATAAAAATGGCCAAATTTTAAACTCTGCTAAGAATTCACTGATAGATGAAAATTCAACTGGCCATGAACAATCAACTGAAACACGAGCTGCCCTTTGGAGGCTGATACCACAGGCAGGGCTCACAATCTGCATCAGCAAAATAATTACAGACAAAAGTATAATAACATATTTGAGACCGCCCTACCAACTTTAAAACAATACGTTTTCATGTTAGTGAAAAGTAACCTTGTGCACTTATGTTGACTGTGAGTATGGAAGTCGTTCTTGGCCTTGTGATATGTTTGACAAGATCATCTAAACTCCTGGTGGCCCATTGGTTAAGAAGCATACCGTTTAACCAAAACATCCTTGTTTCTATTCTGGACAGGGACCTTTGTTACATGTCATGCCCCTCTCACTGGCTCCCCTTGTTTCCTCTCTGTCACCTATCAACTCTCCAATAAAGGCAAAGATAACAAGAAAACCTTAAATAATTATCTCAATTAAAGTTCCTCTTACTAACTTTTTCTGATCTTCTAATGAGCGAAACTGATAAAGACCTTAACATGCTGATGAAAGCTAAGTGGACCTTGATTCGAGGATATTCTTATTGCAGTTACATGTGTAAGGCCGCATTCAAACTGACTCTAGCTCAGCATGAAAAAACGCAGTCCTCTTATTCATTTGAATGGGGTCAGTTGGGTGAGACAGGGGGGCTGCCAACGCAGGATTGCCCAACAACAAAGTTTTGCACATACATTCAAGCACACATCCCTGGTGAACGTCATATTTCTACTGTTTACCTCGCGTACGTCACGACTAAAGATAGTGGCAGCCATGATTGCAGCCAACTTTCGAGGGTTGTAAAATCCTGTCTGTGAGTATTGCAAATGTTATTGTCTTTCCAGTACCTTAAACAACACCAACGTAGCCAGCGAAGCCCAACACAGGGCTGCTTTCAGTCTGAACAAGTAAAACATGATCCATTATATTGAGTGTGTAAACAGGTGCATTGACTCAAATCTAACTATTCTTCTGTCAAAGGCACATGAGACAGATGACAGAAACATTACACTGAAATGTGGCTAGTATTTACAGGGTGTTAGGCAGGAAATTTCAAATATCATGCTGTGTGATTCACCGACCTCGCCATGAGTACACTTTAACATCAGTGCAGAAGGATGAGAACCGCCAAAACAGGAATTTTGCTGGTTTTGAGTTGCTCTTCAACTTTTTTCATTTTTGAAATACTCATTTGGATTGTTTTGGAAGGAAATAATAAAATACTTATTTTGATATTTAGGCATGAAGACTTGTTGGGATGCTATTTTCATATGACAATGTCAACAGACAAATTCTTTCAAAGTCATTCATTAAACTATTCTCCACCACTGTGGTATATTGGAGAAGACCTGTACATCAATTTGATGCTGATGGACTCACACTGGTCAGCGCCTCACTGTGTGTGCACTCAGAAATAGAAACTAGATGAGGTTTTAAAAATAAAAAGTGAGTAGCGTAACCACAGTTAAGGCAGCCAAAATTTATCCTTGACTGCGTGCGGTTTTGAGAGCCAAAAGGAATGTTCCTCACTGAAATAAGTCAGATTCATATCTATTCATTGTTCAATATGATTGATCTTTTATTGTGTTCTTGTACATGTCTAGATAGCATTCATACATGTGCACGTGTGTGTGCGTGTGTGTGTGTGCGTGTGTGTGTGTGCGTGTGTGAGTTGGCACCATCTAAGTCATTAAGCTTGGCTGTCCCTGCACATACCCCTCGCTGTCTTTAGTCATAAAAGGGTTCTTTCCAAAGCCTTAGGAGACTCAGTATATCAGCCAAACTATTTTGTGCATCGTCCCGGCCTGCTGGCTGGCACACACACACACACACACACACACACACACACACAAATGCACAGACATACACAGATATGTTCACACAGAAAAAGCACGCCAACACACAGAGAGTTGACTACTTGTGTGGGCACACATTACTGTCAGTTCCAGAGATGGAGCTGATAAAAACAGGCCCTCAGTGCTATAGATGAAGGGAAGGAAAGGCAATGTGGGGACAACTGCCTTTAAAATAATAGGCACACATACACACACACACACACACACATGCACAAACACATACCCTTTGGGCTTTGGCTCTCTGCTCTGTCTGAGCAGATCATATTTCAACATTTCACCTCCAGATAAGAATGTTTATCAAAGGCTTTAAGTGTTTCTACTGAGCCCATTTACACTCAAACCTCACTGTAACACACTTTATGCAGCCCCTCACAAGCCTCTGATCCATTACAGATGGCATCCTTCCGCAAAAAAAAAGAAGTAATCTATTCATTTGGACTTGGTTCACACTGATAAATTAGGAGGGTAATTAACATTGTGAGTCCTGGTGATAGCTAGGAGAGGAAGAAGCAGCACTCATTTCCATTTCAAACAAGCCGTGTTGCCCTGCAGCCATATCTTCATCGACTGAACATGTTCCTCACTCAGTAAACTGGACTTGGATCAAAACAAGTCTTTGATTAGCACCTTCCAAGGCCCAGGACCTCAGCTACTGAGGGCCAAAGAAACCACAGACCGAAGGTTGGGACCAGGTGTGAGAAAGAAAGGGTAGGAGGTGTGTGAGCATGCACAAGTGCAAGGATGTAGGTTATAGTAGTGATGGAAAACTAAAGCAAGAAAGGGAAAATGTTTGTGAAAGTCAGTAAGTGAAAGGTACAGTGGAAAAATCACCAATGTGTAAAAGCACTAAAAAGGGGAGCATTTTGAGTCAAGGAATCACATAAACAAACTTCACTCCGATGTATGAAATGACTAATGTGGATATAACCACATACTAATAATTACAAATACAAGCACACATTTTGAGATTTATATGGTCTTTTTAAAATGTTCACTGTTCTGAGAAAGGACAAAACACCAATAAACAACTGTACTACAAACCTATTGGTAAATGGAAATTTGACAATGCAGTCAGATACCTGTACCGAAAAATAACATAACATAAAAAGAATCAATTGAACAGTTCAACAAATATTATTGGCTTTCTTCTAAATGAACTGGAACCCTATTCCAAGCCTTGAATTTATAGTAACGCATACCACTTATCTCCTGGCTGAACGTACAGTTAGCATTTGAAAAGGCTAGCTAGCATCAGCATGATGTCAAGTGAATCACGTTCTTGACGTGAATTATTACTTCCCCATATGCCAAAATCTTGAAACATTAAGCATAAATTCAATTCAATTCAGTTATATTTTTATAGCTTCCTTTCAGAACAGAAGTTAGATCGTTGCACTTTTCCTACAGAGCAGGTCTAGACAGTACTATAATATTAATATAATATTGTTTACAGAGACGCAACAATTCTCACCAAGAGCAAGCACTTGGTGACAGTGGCAAGAAAAAACTTAGTTTTAAGAGGCAGAAACCTTGGGCAGGACCAGCCTCAGGGCAGCCAATGGTTGAGAAAAAGACAGAGAGAGAAAAAACAAGAGAGAGAGAGAGAGCACAAAGAAAAAGAGCATACAGTAGCACAATGCAAATTACAGGGTGAGGGGTTTATGACCTATATATGCAGCCAGGCACGAGGGGGCAATCGAGATTTTTTGGCTTCACTTTTGGGGAGCTGTCCTCCATCTTTATAGCCTATGTTAGGTCTGGCGAACTGCAACCAACTTCTACCAACTTTATTCATAATGGTTAAAAAAGAACAAATAAAGATGAGGGCAGAGCTCAATGCTATTCAAACCCAAATATCAATTTCTCGTGAAATTGCATTAAAAAAACGCATAAAACAGCATGTCAAACCCACATCCAGTATATACGATAACATTGTACTGATAGCACACACAGCCGGCAGTAAACACACGGCAGTGTTAGCTAGGCCCCTCGTCTGTCACGTGACCCTCGCCATACAGGTTGTAGCAGTCCCTCGAGAATCTCCCGACTGGGGAAAGGAAGCAGTGTGTTTCCCCCCTGTGGCCCACAGGCTAGTGCTTCCCCTACCGAAGACCTCAAGTATTAACTTTCAATAGGCTACTGCTGCTGACAAATTATGAAACATTAAAACATTTTAAAACACAAAGATACTCTAAATATCAGGCCATATAAAATGTTACTTAATATTATATGGTCTGTGTTTTAACTCTTATAATTCCTTTTGTCACACATTTAAGTATTCTCTAAGCCCTCTACTGGAAAAAGGGTCACCTGTAAACCCGTAATTATAATGCATGGTAGGAGTTTAATTTCTGTTGGTAATGCTACTAATATCTTTAATCTTTACTGCAGACCTCCTATTGTTTTTCTTCATTCTCGCTGACAGTTGGCAGAATAAATGGTAGCCATTTTACAATACGTTGAATGTCTATGTTTTAATACGTATAATATGTATCATATCAACATTTCTACAATACCTATCATATTGAAAATGATGTAGTTCAGATGACATCCTCTAGGGCAGACTTCCATACATGGAGGTGAAGAGGAGGTTGGTGGCGTGATCGGAAGTCAAATGGCTGGAGTTGCAAAAACAGAAGAGACCTGTTAGTTTCCATTTCAATTGACAAAACTGGACATTTGTAGCCGTTTTTGTGGCATCAAAACCAATTATTTTAAACCAAATCATAACGTTTTTCTAAGCCTGACCAAGTGGTTTATGTGCCTAAACATAACCAGACCTTAACCACAGCGTTTGAAATGTAGAGATTCAACGTATCCGTGGTTTACAGAAACTTAGAATGGCTACATTTTGTTCTGGGGATTGGGTTGGATTAACAGGCTGGTACAGTCTGATATATTTAGATAGGTGACTTTTACTCACACAGGGAGAATGGTGGCATGTAGGAGCTTTTCCCTTAAAAGACTTTGACTCAAATAAGCAAGTACTCTGAGCAAGCAGCATGAAAAACAACACAGAACTTGCACAGGCAGATGCATACCTCTGTATAGTATGTAGCAGAGTCATAACACACGCTCTGCTAAAGTCAGTGCCTGTTTTCTGTATTGTCTGCGGTACAACTGTGGTGACAGGCTTCTTATGACAATTATACCTTTGCTGCAATTGAGTCAATTGACAGTCCTGCTTTAATTAGCCAAATTAAATAGGAGTTAGTTCTCACATTGCTCTTGACTCCTAACTGATAATTAAAGGCAATGTGTCCAGAAACCGCATGCATAAGCCAACTGCATGGTTGACTAAAAATAATAGTAGCATGTGCCGTTATTTTACAGTGAGAGATTTAAGTAGTTTTTATGGAGGCGGATACCGCAGTAGTGACCGGGTCAAAGGGTTAGCTTTTTTATGTGTGTTCAGACATACACATACACAACCTCTCATCTGAGGGTTTTCTCTAGAGTGACTCAGAGCAAAGGGCCATCAATAGCATCAGTGTTTGTATTCAAACTTATTGACTCGGCCAGAGTTAATAGGCTTTCAGTCCGCACCAAGTCAACCCCCTGAGGTAATAGAAAGCAGCTGACCTGAAACCTCAGAGAACTGCAGGTTACAGCATGGTGCTCCGTCTATTGACCCCTTGTTTTCATAGCAAGCTGAGTGCCTGGGTGTTACATTTGGCCTCAATAGAGCACGTTTTTACACGCACACACACGCAGGGTCAGATGAAAGGACTCTTACCCTCCATTTAACAGCAAGTGCTATGAACTTTAGAGAGTGTTTAACATGACCCCATGACACGCAATCATTATGAGATGCAGCGTACACAGTCATTTTTAGGTGCAGCATTCTACAGTATACTTGGGTCAGATGTTAGGGGTGTGATACAAATATACTGATGAGACATAGGTTTCTTTGTAAGTCTATTTTATTCATTGCCAATTTTGCATTTACCATTTCAGAGGAAGTGTTATCATTTCATCACTTCACCTCGCTCTTTTCATCTCTTATATTCCACTGGGTGGTTAATGATGCTGAGCTTGTATTATTTTCTAGAAATGTATGTTTGATTTATCAGTTGAACTGAGTATAGCTTTCAGTTTGATAATATTTGGTCTCATATCTCTCTCTGAAAGGTTTGCAGAAATACCAGTATTTTACAGGAACAAGCCTAATAGTCCACAGCCATGCTAGCGGCTCGGTGAGGCTGTAATATTCAAGGTAGGAAAAAAAGTCTTGCACTGTTAGGTAGATAAACCAAAGTATTGTAAAAAAAAATAATAATAATAATAATTTTGACCTGATGATGACACTAGATGGAAAGTCAGAGGATCACCAACGTTCATAAAGACCATGAACATCTGCACTAAATTACATGGTAATCAATCCGAAAGTTCTTCAGACATTTCACTCTGAACCTCAAATGTCCAAACTTCTGATGGCTTCTGAGAAAAAAAATCAGGGCATCCCTAATCTCATTAGGATACATCATCTGGGGATCATGAACGTCTGTACCAAATTTTGTGTCAATCCATCCAGTAGATGTTGAGATATTGCACTAGATAAGGGAACATTTTCATCACAATGTGATCACCAAAGTCCCTAAAATAACCATGGTTATCTGTTCCAAATGTCATGGAAAATCATCCAATAGTTTTAGTTCGATTCGAGACATTTTACTAAAAAACTAAAATATGTATTTCAGTGTGGTGCTGGAGGAGAAGTCAGGGGATGACCAAAGGCACTAGGCTTCATCATCATCTGGGGACCATGAATGTCTTTCATGTCAATCTATCCAGTGGTCATTGAGATATTTCAGTCTGGACCAAAATGATGGACTGACCAAGCAACCAACAGATCTTGCCATCCATAGAGCCATGAAGTTAGCGTGACTTTTTAAAAAGGGTTTTTATCACGGCATGCGTGAATACATTTTTTAATCAGTTAAAAAAAAATTAGTTAAAGCTTAAGCTATTGATCTCCAAATTAATGAAAATGGTAAATTTACCAGCTTCATGATCATCAGCAAAGGAAAGATGCCCTACTAAATTTAAGCTGTGAATGTACCTGTGTGTGCGTGTGCATGCATGTGTGAGTTCGTGCGTGTATGTGTGTGTGTGTGTCCTGCTAGGATGAAGTTGGGTCACAGACAGACTCTGTCTGGCCTTTCTGTGGCTACAGGTGCTTCACATTATGACTCGTAAAACTCAGCGAGAGGTAAAAATGACTGCCACAATTTGTTAAGAAAGGGAGGTGGAGGCATGTGGATAGGAGGACACTGGAGTAGTGCTGGATACAGTATTGACATACAGTATGTGACTGTGTTGTGTCTGCTAAACACTTCAGCATTACAATCCTGTGCCAGGAAAGGCCATATTGTTTTTTAATTAATTGAACTCAAGCGTCATTTTCTGAGGAATGATTTAGTGGTGTGTTTGTGTGTGTGTCTGTGTGCGTGCGTGCGTGTGTGTCACACTCCAGCTGGCACACTCTTTGGCTGATGGTTTGTATGCCATACATACTGGGAGGAAGGTTACAGGGTCACAGGGCCACAGGGTCACTGGGAGTGCACTGTGGAGAGAGGAAACAGGCCTAATCTCAGAAAGGCTGGCAGCTTCCTGTTCTGAGTGGAGGGTACACAGAGGACACTGTCTTAGCTCTGGATACCAAGCTAGTGGGTTTACTATGTAATTCAATCTGTATTAGTCCACTCACTCACACCCTAATAGTGAAAGGGTGGAGGCCAGACTGAGCTTTAAATCAGTATCTCCTCAACTTGATTTTATATCCAGACATGGTTCGTTTTTGGCTTTGCCATGTGTTGTTCTTCCCATGTGGTTTCTGAAATTAACTTGTCATTACAACACTTCAAAATGCTGTAACATGGTTTTACTGTATAAGAAATGCATCCAAACGTGTCAGCAGTACAGAAAATGTTAAATTGTTACAACCATGTGGAAATTATTTTTACCCATTTTCAGGAAAAGATACCCAACAAGTTCTAAAGTAGTAGATTTAAATAAACTTTATGAAGATTGATTGTAGTTGTGTTTCTTCAGAAGACACTGTTCTAGTGGAGTTTACAGTAAACTAGGTCCTCTTGTGGTGAGCAAAATTCAGAATGTACTTCCAGGAATAGAAAGTGGAAAAAAAGCAGAATATACAAATGAGCAGCTGATCATTCTGATCAGACAGAGCCCCTCAAAATAATTTTTAAAACATGAATAAACAATTGAAATATATGATTTTACACAGATGATTGCAATATGTTTTTTTATCTAATTTTCAGCCTTTTTTTCAAAGATAATATTATTTTCTCTATATATACCTAGGCGTAAGCCTAATGCGTTTCGTCATTTGTGTGAGTCTGTCATGTGTCACGATTTCTCCCAGCCCTTTAAATCATATCACCATTTTGTTTCTGTTTTCATGTCAGTTCTAACTCTTCTGTCATTGGCCTTCCCCTCCCTCCCTGCACCTGCTGGCCCCGCCTATCTCCTCACCTGCAGCTCATCCATCCCAATCAGCCCTCATTTAGTCCAGCACCATGAACCTGCCCTCTGCCAGATTGTCTAGTGTTCGTTGCCTAGCTCTCCAGCATTCATATCCTGTCTCAGCCTGATCCCCCTGTTCTTTGACCTTCACCTGATTCCTGTAGACTACCGATCTCTTGCCTGCCCCTTGTTTGGATTCGTTTGCCTGATTGGACTGACTTCCTGGTTTCGAGCCTGCCTTCTGCTACCTAAGTAAAATCTATTTCACTGCTGACTGTCTGTCTCTGAGTCGTGCTCTTGGGTTCACCTCTGGCAGCTTACGGCCGTTACAGTCACGTGTGTATTTGTCCACAGCTAATCTCGCATACTACTTGACTTGTCAGCCTAATGTAAGACGGTATGGTCAAGGACCTCTTATATTTTATTGATTTCTCTGTTTACACCGCCGTTGACTGCTGACTAACTAGCCAACGTTACTTGCAGGACATTTTGTCATCTTCATCACGTCCTGTATAACTCTTTAAGTAAGTGGACTCAATCATTTGGAATCTTTTATAACAATGAGTGTTTCAAAAGAAATCAAGAAAAGTAAACCTTTTCTTTCTAGCAACAGGCCTATAACATAATAACAACAATCAGTTTATTTGTGTATGCACGTGTGTGTTCATCTTGCGTGTGTGGTCATGGTCAGGTGGGAGGTCGGGGTTATAGGTGGGAGAGCTTTTCACTCTATATCAGGATGTGATGAGCGATAGCTGCAGCTCCAACAAAACTGGGAGGAGGATGTTTCAACAAATGATATGCAGGCACTGGGCTGGACAGAGAAATGAGCAGACTGTCGCAGTCAAAGGAGAGACAGTCAAACAGTAGAAGCCAAATGTAATGAGTTGACATTTAATTCATGGTCTGCCCTGGAGGTATGTGGGGTTGTGTCCTTGTTCGCCCTCTAGGTTGAAATCGGTGTTGGATAATGGTTGGGGTAGATGGGAGAATTCAAAGAGTTGAGGGGGCGAGACAAGACTAGATTGGAGGCAGCACTCTGGATGAGTCCCAGATGTCAAAGAGTGAATGCAACCAGACTAAACATTCATATGGCAGAATTCTGCAAAACCCTGGATTATGTTAAGTGAAAACTTTTTAAATGTTCAGTGTTTTTTCATAAATTGTTTCTACAATATCCATGCATGGCAACTACAGTATGGTTAAGTTTAGGCAACTGAAACTACTTGGTTAAAGTTTCTATGTGACACATTTTATATCATCCTAGCCTCTTGCAAATGATTCTGATAGCATACGTACGTTTTGTAGGTAGAAAAATGAGACAATCCCACTGTCAACTGGTGCAGTCCAGGTCGGATCTGTGGGGGATAAGAATTCAGCTCATTGCATTGATACCAAACTGTCAATATACAGATACTAAGCCTTGTTTTGAGTATGAACACTGTCAAATGGACCAATACCAAAGAATTTGATCCATCTCAACTTAGATCATGTTCTGGCCACATGAATTCTCCTCTTAATGCATACACTTTTTGCTTATCTGTTGCATGCAGTGATGCAAATGAACTAAGTACATTTACTCAGGTACTGTACTTACCTAAAATTTGGAGGTACTTTATACCCCTTTGTACTACTTCTCCACTATACAGCTCTGGAAAAAATTAAGAGACCACTTAACAATGATTTCTTCTTCCTAAATTTTTTTTCCAGAGCTGCATATCAGAGGGAAATAGTGCACATTTTATTCCACTACATTTATTTAACTGTAATATTTACTAGTTACTTTAATATCACATACAAAACATAAGATCACCTTATAAAATATGATGCATGTTTATAGATTAAAGGCCTTGCATACCACCCCAGTGTTTTGAGTTGATTAATACTACTCAGGTTGGAGTTGTGCAAAGACACAGTAAGTAAGCTGGGATTTACATGCAGTCACTTTGTTCTAACAAGAACAATAAAATTGAAACTTGTCCCACAACACAATTGACAGGGGAGCCTCTGATGTCCCTAAAAATCTTAATTCTTATCTTTTTGCACAAAATAACTTTTATGCGCACAAAAAAATCAACTTTAAAATCCTTGGTGGCTCCATTGTTTCACACTCTAAAAGGCAGGCATAATGGATAAGTATTTTTACTTTCAATGCTTGATGATTTTGCTGGTAAATCGAAACCAAATTGTGTGGTATTTCCCATCCATAGTGGCAGCCTCCTGTGAGGCTTTGGGTTTCACATGTTGGTTTTACTTCATCTTTAAGTTGTTTTTATTGACTTTCCCTAGGTTTTTTTTTTTTTTACTTTACGTCAGTTTCATCATAATATTTGTAAATAAAACTCCACCTTTTCTGCATGGAAAGATTTCTAGAGCCAAACTACAACTACCAGTGTCAATGCAACAAACCAAATAACCAGAGGGGAATGTTGTTTTTTGGCTAATCCAATACATCAAATATCTGAAATATTGAGGATTTTCTCACATTAATGGAAAAAATGCCCAATACAAAAGATATACAAAGGCATAGCTACCTTGGTAGAAACTGAATAGCAAAACTGAATAGCAAAACCTCTAGTGGTTGACAAATCTCTATCATCTCATGGTGTACTGTATCTCATACCCACTGATCACATTGACTCTGTGGGCATTTTGTTATCAGTAAGGGAGCGGTACAGAGCGGAGGTGTCATCTCTGATCTGCTGAAATTCTGTCATGCCTCTATCAGCAGAGCTATGTCATGTGATGAGTGGTATCTTATCTGGCTAACCGTAATAACTGTTTATCAGATCACATATTCATAACCTTATGACAATCATTTTTCCTCTCACCATCAAATTCATATGTGGTTTACATTTATCTGCAGTTAATCACCCAGTTAGAAAGAAAATAAAGTGGCAGTTTCCAGGAGCTTTCTTAGTTGATTTGCTACCCAGAATTTCAGATCTAATGCCAAATGATATCATTCAGCGCTGAAGTGTGTTATTACTGACCCATGTTTTACAAAAGCCACTCTTGCTTTTAAGCAGTGTCTGCAAGAAACAGTAAGTGTCTGCCTTTCCTCCAAACTCACCACTAAAAACAGATCCATGCTCTGCTGCAAACTGGCAGTCAAATTTTGGAGAAATCAGCTTTTTCAGTGCAGTGCTTGTACCCAGTGCATGGTAAAGAAGTCCTAATGTCTAATAACACATCCTTACTTGTATTTTTATTGGCCTGTGCAGCTGCTTTTGAACTTTAGTGGTATAACATACAGTTCAAGTTCTCTGCAGATGATTACTGGGCCTACATAAAAGCTTGTTGAACGAGGAAATTGGTACCAAATTACCATTATGTGATCTGGGTGGATTACCCTAGCACTCAGTTCATATAAAATGGAACTAATCTAACATGAAAGCCTCACCGTCATTGTTTGGGTTCACCTCCATGTCTGACTGCATCAAACATTCAGCAGTGACAGAATTGCTCAGCCCCAAGCACAGAAAAAAACAAACTACATCACGAAAAAGCCCAGAGGCAACAATTTGGGTTGAGTAACAAGTTTCACAGACATGTGGGTGTGCGAGTGCTGTCACTTACAGTGATAGAAGTTGCAGCACACTACAGCAGTGAAGCACTTTAGGTCATGTCATTACAGCATTACCACATAATGAGAGTCATTTGTACTAATCACAGGGGCCATGCTGACTCTGAAAAAAAGCCTCTGCAGAAGCAGGAAGTCCCACTGGGAAAAGGTGGAGAATGGAGACCTGCAGGTGCACCATTAAAGCAGAAGAAAAAAACCTGTTTACTCCAGCACACCATTGACAAAATTGTTCCCTTTCCACCGATGTCCCATCTTTCCTCTCTGCTGCTCTTGCTTTAGCCCCTTTATTCCTCCGTTTCTCACTAAATGTTTGGACTTCTCCAGTCTACTGAATCTCTCAGACTACATCCACATTGAGCTGGATAAATCTTAAAACAATGTGTGTCCACACTAGTGTTTTCAGGTCATTTTTATGAAGATCTTCTTCTGTGCTGAAATCCCTGAACAATAGGAAAAGAAGAAAATCTCTTCTTCCTTCTGTTTTGGTCAACAAAAAACAAAACAAGACTGGAGGGCTGATTATTTTGCTGGGTCATCTGTCCCCTCCTGCCCGTGATTACTTAAACTGTTTTTAGCCATGCTACCATCGTGGCTCTACGGACGGCAGTGGTCCAGACTGAAATATTTCAACAAGTATTTGATGGAGTTCCATCAAATGGCATTTTTGTTTTTTAGTGAAATGTCTCGACAACTGTTGAATGGATTGTCATGATATTTGGTAGAGATATCCATGGTGAAATGAGGATTAATCCTGATGACTTTGGTGATCCTCTGACTTTTTTTTAGTACTATAAGCAGATCAAAGTTTCCACTTAACCATACAAATATCTCAAAATCCACTAGATGGATTGGCATAACGTTCTGTACAGACAGTCATGGTTCCCAGATAATGGATCTTATATGACTGTCGTTTACATACACATTTTTCATAATTTTTAGATGCATCCTTTCTGGAGAACTTTATAGCAAAGCTTCCTTGTTGGGTGTGGAAAAAAACCCAGCCAAAACAGATAGAAAATGCTGCTTTTTCAGATTTAGCTGGTTTAGAGTGGACATATTCTCATTCTGGATCATCCGCACTCTTATGCACTCTTTTTATCCATTTCTTATGCACTTATCCCATCTCTTCCCTCCTTCTACCCCAGGCCTGAGCCTGACGAGTAGTTTGGAGCTAGTGGGCAGCAGCAGGGCTTAAGTGCTTCCTCTAGGGCCTATGGACAGGAGGAACCGCCGTTGGCCCTCGGCCTTCAGGGGTGGAAAGTATGTGTCGTAGGCTGTGCTCCCACCTCCCACCTCCCAGCCTGGGAACGGAAGCTGGGAGCCGCCAGGGAAAACAAGCAGACAATCAGGTACTGCCTGAGCCGGGAGAGAGAAAGAGAGGACAGGAGGGGAGGCGGAGCTGCTAGATACGTCAGGTCCTGAAAGGCTCAACTGAAGCTCTAGGAAAAGCATACAGATGTAATGGGGTTTGGTATGGAGGTTTTGTTTATATGTTTGTGTGAGCATTTCCTCATCCATCAAAGAAAGTGAAAGGATGTGTGTGTTTTCAGAGGGACCAGCACGCAGAGCATTTGTGTGTCTGTATACCGCACGCGCATGTGCATCGCTGAAACATAATCCGATATTAAAGTTCAGAGAGTGTTTGTATAGTGTGAGTGGGTTAGTGTGGGTGTGTGAGAAAGTCGGGTACAGTGTGTGTGTGTGTGTGTGTGTGTGTGTGTGTGTGTGAGAGTGTGTGTCCATGCATGCGTTTTTGTGTTGTGTGTTTGGTTAAGGACAGTGGCCAGCAGGGGACAGGGTGGGTTCAGGGCAGGGGAGAGGGGATGCCTAAAGAGAGGAAGATTATAGTGTTCAGTTTCCACAGGGGAGGTCCTGTCGGCCTGCACGTAACACAGTGTGTGTGTGGGTGGGGGGCATGGACCCCTCTTTCTCTCTCTCTCTCTCTCTCTCTCTCTCTCTCTCTCTCTCACACAACAAGTGAATGAAACAGAGCTGTGCAGTGTTTCACTGTAAATGAGCAGGGCAATGAATGATGGAAACTTCCCTCTAATGGTATTTTTGAAATGCTTTGGAAGGGAATTAGAGGCAGGAATGGACAAGACTGAACCATTTCTATTGGAGTGTTTCTGTACACATTAAAGTTATAATAATAATGCCCTGGTCAAGTAATTTATAGGATATTAAAAATGCCAAAAGAAATGATTCAGACAATATATTCAGTCATGTCTTTGACCTACATTCACTTTTGGTTTTACATCACGTGGGAATTTGTCAGATAAGCGTCCATCACCACAGTCATTTAGTCTCATATTGAGTTTGAAATCTAATATTTGGTCATCTGTGACCAAATTATTTAACTCACTTTCTGCCCACATTAATCTGATCAACACTTTTTATGAATAAATTATATTGTCCTCACACCAGTGGAGTGGTACTGATCAGACTTTATTCAGAATATGATTTTATGAGGTGATATGAGATCTTTTTGTTTTTTTTAAGATTTTTTATGTGTCTATTGTGTGTAACTTCATTTACTGATTTAATATCCTGTTAATGTCAGTCTCTATATCAGTATTGTTGAAAACTTAATTACTGAGACAGAATTTTCATTAGTAGCACTTCTGGAGCTTTCGATCGTGTCACACAATCTTCCTCAGCAGATGGCGTTTGCCCAGCTGCTAGAGCACCAGCTTCTCAGATTAAAACAAATCGGTGCTACCACCCACCAGACTCCACTGAGAAAAACAGTAATTTCATCTCGCAGATCATCTTAAAACACACTTCATTCAAACTGGACAGACACAAAATAAAACTCACCAAAACCGTCTTCATTACTCCAACAATCACCAACCCTGGATTGGTTGAAATAAACCCTAAATTCTCCAAGTTAGACATGAAAGGTTAGCCGCGAAATGGGGACAAATGCATCGGTCAAAGTACGTCCACTAAAAGCGCTTGGTTTTGCCACTGACAGGCTCAGATTGTTATTCTAGGTCTCTGACAACATTATGGAAAGGATCCCTACAGAAATAAACCTTTTTGTTAAACACTAGGATCCTTTTTGTTTAACCAGAAACAGCCATTACAAGGCTCTTGCTCACCACCAGACTCCATTGAAAAAAATTATAATTTTACATCGCTCATCATCTTAAAACCCACTTCATTCAAACTGTACAGAAACAAAATGAAACTCTCCAAAACTGTCTTTGTTAGGCTTTCCACTGTTCCAACAATCACCAACTCCCATTTGGCCGATATAAATCCTTTATTCAAAGCGTCAGATGAGAAAAGAAACGGCCGTTATATTGCTCTCCTCAAAGGCAACAGTTTCACAGAGAGGGACTCATATGCACTAACATGCCGGACCGGCTACCAAAACAAAGAACAGAGAAGCTCGGATGACAACAAGAGGAGGGAGCGTGACATAATTCTCTGCTCAGGATGGCATTACTCTACTATAAGTTTATCTAGCAATAGTTGTTTGCTGCTATATTAATGTTCAAAATCTCGAATAGAGAACCTTTACTTGTGATATAATATGTGATCTTTGCTATCTCTGAAATGAGTTTATTAGCTTGGAAATTATTCATAGACCATGTAATGATCCTTGTATTGTAAGAACAACAGCTGATTTATTGGTTTATCAACTTGCAGTTATCAGATCAAGTTGTTACAAATTGTAATCAAGATGGTAAATGGTTTTGAGAGTGTTGTAGCCCCAGTCATGTACTTTCCTTCCCCTTCAAGGATATTCCAAAATTCTTTAAAGGGCATAAGCAGACCTTTTTGGTGTTACATAAGTGAATGTCTACAGGTCAACACCAACCCTGAGGGAGTGTCAAGTGCTCACCGCCACTCCACACTAATGAGTTTAAAAAACCTGTCAGCCATAATAACTCTCCAATCTTGAGTGCAGACAATGGGCAGAATGCACACTGTGGAAATGACACATACTATCAATGTAAAGTTATAACAAAACACTACAGTTGGACAGAATATCGCTCTTTTTCTCTGTTACAGGAACTCACTGCCATTTCATTAGTTTGAGGTGGCCCAAAGTGGTGGAACATGCTTGAGAGCTCTTTATGGTCACATTTGGCCATAAATCCGTCACTTACTTCCTCCCAGTAGTGATGTTGCTTTTAAGACACTATTGAATGCTGCTCATAATCCAGCTCTGGTTATCTGGCCAGAAATCTGAGTTTTTAACAAAAGACTTGTAAGTAAATCAGCAGTTTATAAGCCAAAATGGGGTTATAAGTGGTGATAACTGATATAAGCAGACACAGCTTCTCTTTCCTACCTTGGTTCAGTTGCTCTACACCTGTTATTGTGAGCAATCATAATCAAATCAGCAGTCATGACTGGTTTAGATCAGTTGTTCACTTTGAGGTGCAGAGTAGTCAGTGCAAAGGTTGGTGAGGTCACTGCATCCGGTGCAATGCCTCGAATCATGTTACAGTGTTTTCTAGTTCTTCTCCTCGGGATTGGGTTATTTCCTTTTATCCTTTTGTATAAACTGTACATGAAACAATAAACCAATAACACTGTGTTACGGGATCACACAGTTGGTTATGTTGTTGTATTTATTAGCATGTAATTTACTTGCTTTGAATATATTACATAATTTAAATTATTTATGTTTGCGCTATAATAGACTTGCTTGTGCAAATGTGTTCACGAACACGATCAGCACCAAGTGTGTCGACGGTCTGCATGGTTGCCTTTCTGTCTGTGTTTGGTACGTGCTCCATTGACTGTCCCGGGTCACAGTGGGACGCCAGTGATTGAAGCTAAGTTGAGAGAGGGGACAGACAGAGGGGACGGGGGGGGGGACGTGACATCCCCAGCTGGCCTGTGACATCACTCCAGCAGGGACAGGAAGTAGGGGAGTTGGGAGGGTAAGGTACAGTGGGTGACATCAGGACTCTGTCTGGGTCTCTTGGTCCTCAGCTGGGTAAACTAGACAGCGAGAGACCCTCTGATCTCACCAACCCATCCGCCGACCCTTCCATCTCCCCCTTTGTCTCCAGCCCACCACCCTTTCTTCATCCCTTTCTTGTCCGTGGCTACGTTTATGTTCACAGACACTACCTGCCTTCTCTGACCCACAGACTGCCATGTGCCATGTGTTTCCTCATGCAGTCTCCCCTTTATCTAACTCTCTCTTTTATGTGTGTGTGTGTGTATTTATGTTTGTGTGTGTGTGTGTCTGCTCCTCATCCGCTCACTCTGACCTCGCCATCGCCATTGAATGTGATCAAACAGACCCCCCGCTGGCTGGCTTACACATATATATAGTATATGTGTATATACATGAGGAGTTTGCCCTTTTCTTTCTAAGGACAGAGCCGAACCCCCAAGTATACTGAACACCTAGTTAGGGGGCTATAGCCACCAGGGGGCCCCCAAACAAATTGGGTTAGGTTACTCTGTTTATTTTTACAATTGATGATAGGCTTGGGCCAGCCCTGTTAAAGAGCAGATATAATACAGGAACTCATAATTTGGTAGCAGTGCAGCTATAGTTTCAAAATAACAAAATTCAAACTGAGACTTTTGACTGATGCAAAAATAAATATATTTATTTACAAAATAACAAAACTGTAAAGGTAATAGTAAAAATGTATCTTTTTACGTGGTTTTGCATTGTCATTCATTTTAACCTAAATGTATGTAAGCATTAGAAGTGTTCAGTAGGTGAACAAACAAATCTTATATGCTGAAACCCCAAGCTGAACTGAGTTTACTGAATTATCAGTGTCAGTTATCATTTTTGCAGTGGAGCGCTTATATGCAGTATGTTACCTTCCTGGTTAAAAGTTACCTAACAGTCCATGAAAGCCAAAGAAACAACCATGATGCAATAACTGGTTGCCATTTATAATCAGTTCTATACCATTCATTACCACAAAAAGGTATCACTGTGACAATATAGCAGAAAACCCTGCACCTCTATCAGACACACAGAAGACACATGTTAGTTTCTTAGAACTTACCACTGAAGTGAAGACAGTCTTTAGGTCAAAGTGTTATGAACACTGAAAAAGAAAAAGTAAAAAAAGAATTCAAGCTACACAGACATCGTATGCAAGTATTTGAACTGAACTGAACAAAACAGTTGGAATCAGCAAAATTATTTCTAATTTTCACCTAGTTAGGATCAATAAACCTCAGCTAGGACCTTTATTTCTCATTTTGGAACAGAAGTACGCAGGTTGATCTCGTTTTTATCAAGAACTCAAACACTCTTATAGAGCTCCAAATGCACATACACACAGATGTAATATTGTTCTGTAAGTCCACTACAGAGAGTGAGAGAGTGAGTGTGAGAGAGCAGGCTGCCAGTCACACTGAGTGGTTGGCCGTTGGTTTGCACATCTCTGCTTTGAATGTGAAACACATGTTAATGTGTGGGTGGGAGTCAAGAGAATAGAGGAGAGGGTATCCATGTCTCAATATGAAAACGCCCTGTCTGTCCATCTGCAGGAACATTTAATAAGACTTGCACACCAGCAGACCTTTTTCCATCCCCTCTTTCTCTCTCTCTCTCTCTCTCTCTCTCCATCTCTTCCACCTCATGCACTCGTTATCTTTGATCTCCAAGCTCAGATTTTTTTCTATGCAAATTTAGTTTGCTGGAAAATGGAGAAAAAAAAAAGTGTGTTTCAATGCAGTTGTGAATGTTTGTGCCTGTGTAATGTTTCGCTTTTCACCGTACTTTCTGTGTTTGTTTAGGTGTGTAAATGTTTGCGCAATAAACTCTACTATCTGTCATATGGTATAAGATTTCTCCAGTGTGGTTACTATGTGTTCCACCACATGTATTTGTTTTAGAGATGTGTTATTGTGGGGTTGAATGTGCAAGAGGGGGTGGAGAGCGTGGCAGCCCCTGGCTTGCCCCCCTCAGTGCTCTGGTGTGTGTCTCAGGGCTCTGCATTGGGTTTATGATGTCTGGCAGAGAGTGTAGAGAGTGCAGATGGCAGGAGCGAGAGAGAAAAGGACGAGGGAGGGAGAGGTGTGTGGTTGCATTAATATGGTCTGCAATTCTCGTTAGCACTAATCAGGGGCTTCCTGTACCGAGAGGAGCATGAGTTCACCTTCCCAAGTACCCCAGCACAACACACACATACATGCGCAGAGACACATGCATGCACACTTTCAGAAAACATAATACACACCAGTAGGGTCCTCACATGCACACACACCTGCACACTCCCCTTCAATCCTACTGGCTCTCTCCCATTCCTACACTTACTGAATACTGTAGATCCATCTCTGTGTCTCTGTTTCTGCCCACTCACTCTGACCATGTATCCCTCTCTGTTTGTTTGGCTCCTCAGGCTCTGAAACTGGTCATAAAATAAGTTGGAAGGAACGGCAAGCAACTGAAAGTGGAGCTTTTTCCACTCTCGGGGTGACTTACCATATGCTCATAGTCACGTGAGAGCACGACGAAGAGTTCACTCTCCCTCAGAAAGGTCCTCGTCCCAACATGAACTCTGAGGGGTCGTGAACTTCAGCTGGAGTGCAGAGGAACTGGTACAAGAGGGTGGAGATTGACAATGAAGGGCTAGTTGGCATAAAGTTAAGGCAGATGACATCCTGGAATGTGGAGCACAGTGACGCATTCGTGAGCTGTAAATCATTTGCTGACATTGGCATATTGCAGAAAAAAAGCCTGACAGGAATCAAGTCATCTGCATGCGCGCAAAGTGTGTAATACCATCTGTGACCATTTAGCAGCTCGGAGCCTGTGTGGCCATGATGGCATGTGGAATCTTTGGGCAATATGTTGACCACAGAAACAATAGAAACGAGATTCCACAATGAAAATGTCATATGTACCCTCGCCCCTTTTCCTTTCCCTCCTCCCATCCCTTCCTCTCCTTTTCCCCAAAGTTTTAAAGAGCCCCAGGGTAAGATAAATTAATGTATTTAAGATGTGGAAATCAGATATTGAAATCTTTGCCCTCACCATCCTCCCCCTTCTTCCCCTGCTTCTCCCTAAACCCCCAACCTTCCTTACACCCACCCCCACCCCCATCTGCCTGCACTGCTGCTCTCTTTAATAGAGTTTAATAGTGCACCTGGAGACAGTGTGATAGATAGACTGAGAGAAACTGAAGAGATTTGGTTCAAACTTTTTTCTTTTTTTTTTACTGTGCCCTGGGCTTTGCAATGGATAGCCTCCTCAAAACTCAACCACTACCACCCTCCTCCTTCTCCCCTTCTTCCCTCCACACCTTCCCACCCCACTGAACCCTGGCCAGCCGCAGCTGCCTGACCAGATGTGAAAGAGAAAGAAAGGGAGGAGAGGGAGACATGGAGGACAGGGAGAGGCCACCTCCTGCGGGGAATGAAGATTGAAACAGAGAGAGTGGAGAAGGAAGAGATGGAGAAAAGGAGAGAGAGGCAAAGTTGCAGAGAGAAGAGAGGAGATAGAGAATGGGAACGATAGAATAACATAGCTGGTAATCAGATGTGAGAGAGCAAGCATATAGCATAAATTATTCCTCTTTAGACAGTACCTGGCCTTGTCATTAAAGACCACCTACCCAGACTACTCCAGTTCCCAAATATGACCCCAAATATGGCCGAATTCATTATTTCTGTAGTTTTTTACACATTTAATCATTACTGAAGACCAAAATAAGAATAAAACCCTTTAAAAAGTGACAAAAACAAAGCAGTCTACAACATTTTGTAGCTCAGTCGGCAGGTTAGTGGAGTCCGCATGTATCCAGGCTTCTCTATGGGTAGAGTTGATTTATGTAGCAGCTCAGCGCTCTAAGCCCCGAGTCCACGCTCACACCATACTCCTGGGGGCTGTCTGATTAGAGATGGGGGAGAGAAACCATGCACTCACACACCCCGCCATTTGGTTCTCATTACACACATGTACATGCACACACCTAGAACACACTCACACCCTCACACATGCAGTCTTGAACACACACACAAAGATGCAGATGCAGACTTGCGCAACCTCAAACATGTAGTGCCATTCCTAATGTACCTGTTTATTGGGAAATTGGGCATTGGCAGTTGTAGCACTGGGTAAATGGAGCAACAGTATAATGAAGAAATGGAAAGGCAGAAAAATAGCAATACTATTATGAAAGAATTCAACCCACTTCTCAAAAAATATGTATGATGCATATTGGACTACATTCCTGTTAAAAAAGCATATCCTCCTCTAACGTACTGATTTTCTTGGTTCTACATGACAAGCTAAAATCCACTTTGAACTTGTCACACGCCTTCCTTTTCTCCATCTCCTTCCCTTTACAGTGCCGTGTTCTGGCCAATAAAAGCAGTAAGTCTGAAATGGCCTCTCTCCTCCATTTATTTTCTGCATGCTCTGCCTCAGAGGGGCAAATAGTTTGTTAGTTGCCATCAAGCTGGTGGTGTCGACCCAAAACCCTCTTTTGTGCATTTAAAAAACAATCCTGGTACAGGATGGTACCCCATGCTGTTTAACACAAGTGTTAATATGAGAGGACTGTAAACACTCGGCTGCAATCACAGACCACAGCATGTGGTCACTTTGACCGCAATGAGAAGAGGAGATGCATGTGTTATAGGTAGAAATGAGGGAGCCTGAGGGGCGCAAGGCTAATTTACAATACAGAATGTTAACAGCTGACCAATGTATAACAACTTAGGCAGGTTGTGTGATCCACTAGTCTCTGTTGTATTCTGGATCATGCGCCATTGGCAGCTTGTCATTAAAACCTTGTTAAAGATCTGTTTGCCGAGCACCCCTACCATTATACATACACTGTCTCCCTCCAGGATGACCTGTGGATGCACTCAGTCCTGACTCAGGTTGTGATGTCTCCTTCTCAGAACTCTCACCTTGCTATCAGAGTCTCAGACAGCCTCCCATCCCCGACCCCCCACCCCCACCCCAGACTCTTCCGGTTCTCCCTCCCAACCCCACAACTCACAACATCAGATTTAGGCAATGGGCGGAAACACATTGCACACGTAGCTTCATCGTGCTGTGCCCCTCACCAGGTCAGGGACATGACGCCGGAGCTCTGATGGGTAAACCAGATGCACACATAGACAAACACACCCATACATTATGCACATACAATAAAGACAATGCATCACAGCTAGAGTCCTGCTGAACATGGTGGAAGAAGAGGGATTTGATCAAAACTGATCAAATAAAGAGAATATAGGTGAATCAATTCTTTACATATGCATTTTACTCCATATAAGGCATTTGTAATGTATGTAATAATTATATTTCTCAAGAAATTCATCCCTTTTTGAGATATCTTGGGAGTGACAAATAGCACAGAGAGTGACATGCAACATGTGACAGCTCTGCACCCGAGGTTGGGTGTGAACTTAAGATATAATCATTTGTGAGAAAGGAGTTCTCAATAATATATAGATATAATTTTGAATTTGTTGTATAAGTATATACGCTACATTTAAATGTATCTTTGGTCATATCTTATTTCATGTTTTTATGTGGATTTATTTAAATTTAAAAAATTATATTTTAAGTTGCTTAATTAATTCAATGTATTTATTAGTATCATCATCATTACTATTACTTATTAATATTATTTTATGTGAGTTAGGGAGCTTGGGAGGGAGGAGAGGTGAACCTGGTAGGGCCTTGATGGGTGACAAACGCCATGTATAATGTTTTATGACACTGTCACATCGATATTGTCAATAAATATAAATACGTTTTCAAGAAGCAGGTCTCCAGACTTGTCATTTTTTTTAATTGTTGTAGTTTTTTAAATTTCAGCCTCAGGGCTTCTTTTGGTAAATCCTGCCCTGATTCAAGAATGTGTGTCATTTATGTAACGAAGCACCTGTTTAGGAGGCTACCGTCCGTTCAGCCATGGTCCCTAGTGATCATGTTCAAGTGTGAAAAGAACAATGAGTTGGACAGAAGAGGATTAGAGGATTCAGCAGGGGACGTAGTGGAGACGGATCACGCTCTCTCTCCAAGGGAATGCCGCTGTCTGACAGGAAGTGTAGGTCAGCGCAGTACGTGTGTGTGTGTGTGTGTGTGTGGCCAGGACCACACCAGCAGGTCAGGGCTGTACAGACAGCAGGAAATGACCAAAAACATGCACATGAAGATTTAACCCCATGTGTATGTCATCTTCTCATGTGAGGTTCTTATCTGGACAATTCTACTGTCAGCAGAGATTTAAATTTAGTAGTAAACAAGTCTGTTTGTATTTATAAAATTATTAAAAGTAAGCATCAAAGTACCTTTTTGTAATTGGGGATGTTAAATGGTAAGTACAATGGCTTGTCACTCTGCAGGTAAAGTATGAATTTATTGAAAGAAAAGTGTTCAATTCTATAATAATCAAATCATAGCTGCATAATGACGTAATGCGTGGAAATGGATGAAGTAACAAACTGTATACGTGAGCATCCAAATACACGTAAGAATATTTGGAATACTTGAGCGGAGGTGCTCTAAATTTAGCCTCCCCTTGACTTTCCCTCGCCCCCACCCAACACTTCTGCCTTCCAGTCTGAAACAATGGACCCCCTATGTCCCTCCCCCATCCTCCCCCACCCAACACACACACACTCCCTGTGCCATTATTGGATGTGCTACCTCTCCCTATTTAGGTGTGTGTATGTGTGTGCGCTTGGAGTCCATCTGGCCTCTGGAGTCCCATAAGGAAGAGCAGAATATTAAGCGGCTCCTGTACTCACTTTGCAATGTCTTTTCCGTGGCGATAGGGACACTTTGCCTCAGTGGACAGGAAGTGACTCTTGGAGGCGAAGGAATTCCCAGACGGCGGGCCCTGACTGACGTTATGGGGGCAAAAATATGCCATTAGAACCGAGCGTAAGACATTTTTGGACAGGATATCTCTGCCTGTCAGCAGACACGTTTACATCAGTCTCGTCCAACTCTGATTGACCTATTAACTCATCAGGTTATGTAAGCAGCACTGTGACTATCCAACGGCACTATGCGTCAGCTCCGTGTGCCTATCTGTGTGTCTTCTTCCTGCTGCCACTCTGGAAGGGCATGGTTGTCTACAGTAGCACACAAACGGGAGTTGATGGGGTGATCTAAGGTTCATCCTGTTTTGGTGTGCGGCTGCAACCTTGAAACATGTCATTTTCCTGGAGTGTCTTGGTAAAAACAGATGGTTGTTATCATCAGGGTTTGTGAGGAAGCCTTGCTGGCAGCTCATTAGTTCATCCTCTCTTTCCTCCTTTCGCCTCACCTCTCCCCTCCTCTGTTCTCCTCTCATTTCAGCTGATTTTGCAACTACTCAATGCACAGTTTTCCCCTTTTGTTTCCCCTTAAAAGGAATAGACATTAGACATTTGGGAAAATATGCAAATTTGTTTTCTTGAAGAGAGTTGGAGTCTCTCATGTCACGCTCATGTCTCTATGATAAATATACAGCCAGCAGCCAGTTAGCTTAGCTTAGCACAAAGTAAACAGGGGAAACAGCTAGCCTGGCTCTGTCCAAAAGTAAGAAGATTTACCTACCAGCACCTCTCAAGCTCACTAATTAACAGGCTATATCGTGTTTCTTTAGTCCATACGGGGGGTTACTTAAGTGCTGATGTCTTAGTAAGGACCAGTAACTTCCCAGACTCGCCACTAAATGCTTGGAAACAGGTCCTGGCCAAGAAATACTTATTACACCTTACACAAAATACACATTGACGTTTTTTGCACTTGTTTGTACACAAACAAACTAACGAGATACAACGTGATAATCACTGAGCTTTACAGGTGTTGGTAGATGGATTTTGTTACCTTTGGACAGAGCCAGGCTAGCTGTTTCCCCCTGTTTTCAGTCTTTATGCTAAGCTAAGCTAACGTTTGCCACACAAACAAGAGGGTAGTATCAATCTTTTCATCCAAATCTCGGCAAGAAAGTGACTAAGCGTATTTCCCAGAATGCCGAACTATTGCTTTAGGGTTGTTAAAATTCTCTTAGTCTACACTGTCTGACAGTATCACGTGTATATTGTATTTTGGCTTGTTCCAGCTCTTTATATGATGTTTAAACTGCATGAAATATTAAAACCTAATACTCCATGTTTTTTATGGTTTCACCATCCCATCAGAAAAGAATTTTAGATGTGCATCATTTGATATACATTATTCCAAAATTCCTTCTGATATATTTGGTATCTTTGGAGACTTTGGGATCTCCCCTTACATTTAAAATATTTATAGTTATGTATGTTTGCACAGCATGATTTTGTAATAACTGCCCCCACAGCAAACAACTGGTTGTGAAGGGATTTTTAGGAAGGATGCCCTCCTCTAGAACCATCCTCTTCCGTCTCTCATTCCCTCTCACCTTATACTCTCCAGTCACTTCCTCTTTCTCCATGCTTTACACTCACTGTACAAATGTGTGCATGTGTGTATGTGTGTCTAAAGCGTGTGTGTCAGTGTCCATCTCTCCGTGGCAGCATTCCAGTAAAACTGAGCCAGTGAGGGGTCTCTGTCTCACATCCCTCTTCAATCAAACACAAACACACACGTCCGGCCAGCCTGGCCCACGCTATCTTTCCCTGCCTCCTAGTGCCAGATGCACACACCCTGTGCTCTCCCTCTTCTGCTCTCTCCTCCTCTTCCAACATTCCTCCTGTGCCTCCTCTCTCTCCTCTGCTTGCTTCCCTCCTCCCTCCGCCCCCCCCCCCTCCTCCTCCAGTTCAGCACCCCTGTGCATCACATTGTCTCACGGCTCTTCATCTTTCTCCACTTCCTGTGTCCTGCTCCTTGTGCCCTCTACACCCCCTCCTCTTTCCTACCCCGCTTCTCTGGGCTCCTCTCTCTCCTTGCGACGTGACTTTTAGCACAGACAGTGGGGCTGCTGCCAGTAAACTGGGGCAGAACTGGCTGAAGATGTGCACTCGGTCACTGTGGTGTCCATGCACAAGTCTGACTGTGACATACGCAAGCGGACACCTCAACACAGAGAGAGATGTGGTTCACACCGATTCAGATTTGGTGCCTCTGATTCTGCCATCCCATGTAGAGACAGGCCACTAATTAAAAATAGGTCAACACTGTGGGAAATATCCTTATTCCTTTTCTAGCTGAGATACCAATACCATTCATATATGTCCATTAAATATAAAGCTAAGTGGTTACTTTAGCATAGCATAAAGACTGGAAACAGGTGGGAACAGATAGCTTGGCACTGTCTGAACATTACAAAATCCACTTACACCCGCAACTCTGAAGCTCACTAATTAACACGTTATATCTCGTTTGTTGAGCCAAAGCATAAAATGCGATTTTTCAGCCAAGAAATAGTTCAGCTCTTATTCCTTTAAAGGAAAAACCTGAAAAATTGAGAAGAGAAGGATAATAAATGCAGATCTTTCTATACAGGGAATGAGGAGTTAATGAAAGGGTTTGATGAGAATGTAAAATCATGTGTTGTGGCCTTCACAATCACCAGATCTCAACCCATTTAAACACCCACTGGAGATTTTTGAGCAATCTACTAGCCAGCACACTACCACCATCATTAAAACACCAAATAAGGAAATATTATTTTGGAAAATGGTGTTTAATCCCTCTTGTAGAGCTCCAGAGACTTGTAGAATCTATAAATCTATGCGAGCCATAAAGCTGTTCTGCAGGCTTATCATGGCCCGACACTTTACTTAGACACATTATGTTGATTCTTCCTTTCATTTGTCATCCATTTTTAAGTTTAATAGTTGTTAGCTTCCTTTATTTTGTGTTGGGAAGTCAATATTTCAATGTTATTTCAAAGTATGATCCTAATTTGCTTTTATATCCACTAAGCCACCAAACTTCCTTGAACAACAACATGCTTTCACTGTTTCATAAAATACATTTATCAACTTTGTCTTACACAGAATCCAATGGTATTTTAGTTTTACTTACTAACCTAATTTTCTCCACTTAATACTACTAACAACATTCATAGCTAATAGGGGCATTGTGCTTGACTCAGCTGAGAAACACTTTTATAATGTGATCGTGGGAATGAAAGAAAAACCTGATTTGCATGAAGAGAGCAGGAAAAGAAAGAAAGGAGGGGAGACAAGCTGCAGCTGGTACAGGAAGTGAGGATGATGCCAGTGCAGGGCATTAGAGAGCAAACAACACAGTGTTCTCACAAGACACCAGAGCTCAGCACCCCCCCCCCAACACACACACACACACACGCACTCGTGGCATAGTGAAGCCTGGTTGTCCAGACATGTTGTGTGTCTGTGTGTGTGTTTTCGAGTGTTATCAGGAGGTTGAAGATGGAGACAGAAGACGTTGGACCATCCCTCTCTCTGTGTTTACACTCAGTCTAAACAGCAGACCAGCCACTGAGGCTAATGGGGTTCTAATCTACAGCTGGATGACACACACATGTCGTCTTCTGAGCTTCCCAAACAGACCAGTAACCTCTCCCTGCCACATGTGTATTTACAACATACTCTCCCTCTTCCAATAATGTACTTTTTATACATTTTACTGTGTGTAATGACGTTGGAGTTGTTGGTGTTTTTTATATAATTTAGATTGCATTCATCTGGCAGTCTTGCTCAAGCATATTACCAACACGTGGACAGGAGGAGACAGGGATTAAACCTTGACAATTAATGGAAAATCCACTCTTCCACCTGAGCTACCATCATAGCTATAGCTTCCTCCTATCTATTGCTTGTTTTGAGTGTTAAACAAAAAATAAGACATTTGGGAGATTTCATGTTAACACATAAATGAAAAGATACACACAGGCAGACGCTCACTAAGAGAGAGACGGAGACATGCACAATCGTACACAGGAACCACACCCTTGCTTTCTTCTCACCTTTAGAGTTCTAGTATCTACACCCATCCACTGTGCACACACACCCACACATAGTGAAAGTGATGAAGCACTTGGTAATTTATTTCCCTTGTCAAGCTGAACAGAATACTAATGGACTGCTTTAAAGTGTGTAACTCCACTCTGAGAAGGTAATGGACACCCTATTTTTCACAGCTCAGTGACCTTCTCTGTTCTGTGACATAAGGAAGTACACACACACACACACACACACACATCTGCCCATGCTCAGTCTTTGCCTGAGAGCGCGTCACCAAACAGAAAAAGCATCAACGTTCCAGCAATAGATCCGGTAGTCTCACCTTCACACTTTGTGTCATATACAGAACACATCTCACTGCCAACGCTTTCACATGAAGTCACTCTCATTAAATTAAAGGTCACACTACTTCTGTAGGCCTAACACACAGACACACTTAGTAGATCACCTAGTTGTTTGCATGCCAGCTCATTAGTTTGTTAAAACTTTTCCCCCTCTAGGCCTGCAGCATAAAGGCTCTTTGTACCTTTCCGCCAACAGATAAAGATCATTATTACCTCTAATGTTTAGGCTGCCTTTATTTCAATGTGTGTGTATGTGTGTGTCACCCAGCCAGGCTGGCCATCAGCCCCTCTCCCCTCAAGGCCAGGCAACTTTGTCCAGGCTTGTCTGGCCACTGCACTTCTCTGTGCTGTGTGTGCAAAGTGTATGATGTAAAGTCCCTGTTTGGTTTAATGTGTGTGCTTCTCCCAGTGGGTTCCAGCATCCGCGAATGAGAAATTCATGAACCTCTCATGCTAGTTTCTATTGTCATCATGTGAGCTGGTATGAAACACCAAGTTACTGGAAAGTTTAGCTCATAATTGAGGTCAGCTTATAGGTGTTTTGGAATCCTGATGGACAAAAAGCTGTGCTGTTTTTACACTTTTATGGATGTTTCTTCACTATTTTATTTGCATGTTTCTTGCCTGATAAAGTATATGCCGTGGCTGAAAGAGTATATGCATTGTGAGAGCTGAGAGAAACGGAATGGGTGGATTTGTCAGGGTAGGTGCCCATATGTTAGTCAATCTGCATGCAGGAAATTGCACTGGCATAGTCACACCAACACCCGCATTGCCCACAATATACACCCAATTTGTCACACAGCCCCTCTCAACAGCTGAAGCAATACTTCCTCCTTGTACCTCTCTTGAGCCTGCACTGCTTCTCACACTGTCTTCAGGTCTCTTGAAATCTGATGTCATCTTTGTGACACAGCCAAACCACCCAGTACCATCCTAATCCTCCTCATCACTCACACACATTAAGTCTCCATGTTTAAGCTTTGCAGTTGACCCCATTTAATCTCCACAGTTTATTATCAAATTAAAAGTTGTACAAGCCAATAACATATATGATTAAACATTTTTTTTAAAGTAGACCCTCCAGTCAGAAGCGCTCACATATTATATTCATGTAGTTTCTACTTTACCTTAAAGTTAGACTAGGTTTTGAACATCGGCCATTGTGGACACAAGTGTGAGTGACCGGATGATGACACACTGAATTTTCCTTTATTTCCCAAGATTCTATTGAGTCACTTGCTTCAAAGACATCATTGTTTGTGACAATGAAAAAAATGCGTTAGGGTAACGGAAACAGTGACGATTCATAAAATCAGAAAAACACAGCAGCATCTTTGTTAAGTTTGATAATGTTAGCTAACATTAGCCACCATAAGCTACTGGTCATACCAGATCAAATAAGGCTATAGCAACAAAACCCCTTAGAGTAATGAATAGAGCATGGTTGCATTGTATTGCTTGTTACTGTAGACCACACTAATTAACTCTGCAGTTCCCCACAGTGTTACAGATTGTCTTTACAGAGCATCTTTCTTTGTGTTTGGTTTTCCAGCTTGCAACTCTGCTTTCATGAATGTTGTTTCGGGCCACAAAAGGCAACTGAGAAAAAAACAGAGGCAAAAAAGAACTCTGGTTAACCCGCTGGTCGCTATCTGTCCAGCACCAAACGGCAGACAGGGTATGTTGCGCCGTATCTGCTGGATGTGTAAGAAGGCTTGCCAACAAATTCGCTATAACTTTATAAGGTGAAAATATGTCAATATTATGTTTTCGGCTTGTCACACTGGCCTTAACATTGCCAAAAAAGAAATGTATCTGTTTTAAACTTTTCATTTGTAAACGAAAGACTTATTAGAAGACTATTTCTTATTTCAAAAGTTACAATGTCTCATTTTAACATGTTGTGGTTGGAGACAAGCAAAATAGTAAACAGTTGTGTAGGAAAGGTTGAAAAAGTGTTTACATACTGTGCATGTACAAAAGGAAGAATTAGTGTTTTCAATTATTTTTCTTTTGGAATCACAAGCTGGCACATGTATTGCACCTCAACATTACATATCTCTTGAAAAAAACCTGTAAAAACACTTTATTCTAAAGCGGTCTTAATTGACTTTAAAATATCTTAATGTTCTTAAGAAATCCAAGCACAGTTTTAATGACTGTTTTTGTCTACACACCGGCCCCCATGTAGCTACCACAGCAGGTGAACTAGGTTGGGTATGAGGGCAAAGTAATAACTCCCACACATTACTTAACTATATGCATACTTGGCTGTACAGCTCAGCTGCATTATATCTCTGCGTTTTTCACTTGTCAAAAGCTGAACTAGCCATAACACCAGAGTACACCAGGGAGTATGGTTGGGAAACGAATTCACAGAAAGGAGGAGAGGGAGAGAGTACCATATGTGGGTGAGAAACATGTTCTCATGCAGGCTGTTTTTCTTTTGTTTCAACTGCGCGGCCCCACCTTAAATGAGGACAGGGAGCAAGGGAGCATACTGGACAGAGGAGGAGAAGGGAGAGGTAGATGGGAATTCATTGAAGAATTGGGCATAATGTGCTCTGGGCAGTCCCCGACCCAGCTGTTTTCCATTCAGTGGGAGTCCAAGCAGTGAAATGTAGCAGGGGTGGGATAGACAGCTAGAGAGAAGTGGAGAAGAGAAGGAGGAGGGAGACTGTAAAACATGGCGTGAGACACAACATGTAGAGGTCATGATGACGGCCTTTTAAGTGGACTGGTGTGTCTGTCTCCCTTTTCTTTCTCTCTGTCTTCCTCTTTCGCTCGCAGACTATATTGAACTACGGACTCGTTCATTGCACCCATCACACCGAAACACACTCTCTTTAAAGAAATGAGAGTAGTTCCCCTGGTTGAGCGCGCGTGTACAAGTGGCTTTGGTTTGAATCCAACTGTGCATGTCATCCCCACTCTCTCTCCCACATTTCCTGTCTATCTTCAGATCTATCAAATAAAGGCAAAAAGCCCCAAAAAAATCTTTTTCAAAAAAAGGAAACGAGAGTTGTTTTTAGATGCATGTATTTAGCGTGTGCTGTTATTGATAAGCTACATCTTTTTTTTAACATCTATTAAATAGTTTACAGTGTGTATGAGCCACATCACATCCTCTTTAAAGCTCTCACATTCATCCAATACTCAAACTAAAAACTATTGTGCTAATCTTAGCAGTACTAAACCTGCAAAGAACATGCCAAGCTAGCCAGCAGCAGATCGAGCTGTGCTCCTGAAAGCACTGAGCAGAAATCTACTAACACTAATTAAATTCAGTCATTCTTTTCACATCCTACAACACCTGGGTGAAGTTCTAATTGTCCACATATAGGCCTATTAATGTACATTAATGTACGTTTTCACTGTCATTGATTGTCCCTGCTAGTCTCTGGATCATTTGTTTTTCTAATCCACACACTGCATACAGTGGTCACTGAAAGTCACTGACAGAACCCATTCAGTGTCTCTGTAGCTTGCACTGAAATTACAGAGAGTGCAGATTATTTATCTCTGTATTTAATGTTTAAATACATTTAGTGTAATGTATGACACTCAAATCTGCTGTGTACATGTCATGTCGAAAGGTCAAAAAGTGAAAGTGTTACTTTCCCATCTGTTTTGCCTACTTTTAGGATTTTTTAAGATCTAATATCCCTTTTCAGGTTCAAAGGCAGGATTTGTTGCTGGAGCATTGCAGTAAAGTTCAAGTAGTGTTCAGTCCAGTAAAAATCCGAGGATGCCAATGATGCCAACTATAGTTGTGTAATTTCCAGTTGTATTTTCTTATTTCATTGTATGGACCAGCTGAAATATGGTGCTTTGATTTGATTGAACATTGAGAAAGGAAAAACACAGATATCAGAGAAGCAGGAAATTAAGTCGTCCTATTTCATCTCCACGAGGTTCTCTGGTCCTTGGTGAATGAACCGAACTGCACATTAATATTAAATAGTGACTGGAACTTCTTTTCAAATGTAAAAGGTTGCACCCTTTTCACTGTTCGTGAGTTACTTGGTGAAAAATAAATGATGATGATGATTTTTTTTTACAATGATGAATTAGTATTAAAAGCGCCATCAGGAGTCTCCAGAGACCTGGAGTCCCAAAAATCGACATAAACCTGAATTATGATGGAATTACTCTTTCATGACATTAATAAACTTGTAATTTTAGTCATTGTTTCACACATAGAAATGAGCAAACACTTTCTAATCTCTTCCTTAGTGCTGACAGCAGAGTCACTGCAGTGTGTCTGTGTGCAGACATCAGAGTCCCTCAGAGTTTAAATGACTCTGCAGTCAACACCTTTGCCCTTCTCATGTCCCATCTACTCTACATCTGAAGCACCTGGTTACACAAGCATCCAGGCCACTGGAAACCCACTGGTTATCCACCTCATCTATTCATGTAAAGTCCACTGCTCCATCGCTAAGGAAACACAGACAGACACATCCCTCACGCTTGCATTCATACCTGTGGACATTTTCATCTGACTTGAGGGGGAAAGCCTACACAAACACAAGCAGAACATGTAAACTCCACACAGAGAAGTCTACATTTCTAGCAGAGACGGGGAGGCTCTGTGGGATGGTGGGGTGACTAAGACCTGGCACCCACCCTGTGTCCCCCCTTGACATTACCAGGCTGAACCAGGGCACCCACTGCCCGACATCAGACACCTCAGACCTTTGCCATTTAATATGCGATGCCTTCGAGTGGCAGAGAGGCAAGGGAGCAGCGTGGAGGCAGGCCGGCTGCCAGAAGGTCTCCTGGTCTCTCAGCATGAGCAGTGGGTACTTAGGTTTCACACAACTGCCCCTGAATTTAAAATATTAAAGGAAAATTCCCATTTATTACATCTTGGATCTTATTTTGGCCATCATTTCTATCGGTTGTGATAAAACTGTACTTTGGATGCAACGTCATCACTACAAAGTCCAAACGGGCAGAAATCATGAGCGATCATACATCGAAAACAGGTTTTAAATAAACTCTCACGGAAGACAAACTTATATGGAAGAAAGAACAAAAACAAATGGTAAAATTAGTGTTGTAGACTTCCATCACACTATACAGATTGGTATTCTGGTTGAACTTTGACCTACTGTACATACTTATTAGTGCACACATACGGTTTTCTTGTGCAGTGAGGAATTATTACCAACATTACCAACATAAAGGGCTCCAGCAAAAAAAAAATGCAAGGTCGCAGGCTCAACTTTTGTCACAACGCAGCTTCATCCACTGCATTAGCCAGTTAAATACATGCATGCAAACATTTCCATATTTCTACTATTTACCTCGCAATCGTCAAGACGAATGATAAAACAATTGCCGCTGTGTTAACTTGCCAGAGTTGTGAAATCCTGTCTTAAACTGGACTTCCTGGATCGTAGCAACATGCCCCCACCAATGCAGCCCCTTGCAATTTTTTACGTTGGGCTATTTTTGGTCTAAAAGCCCACTTACCCTCAAATTAAAATGGTTTAGAAAATGTTGCTAAAGGTTTGGCTTGTTTACAAGCTGTCTGATCATGTCATGTTTCTTGCCCCATAGGACTTCATTGTAGTGATGGCACCAAGTTCCCAGATCTCAGAAATAAAGTTCGTGAGTACAATGTTCTCCTGACATTGGAAACACTTACCAGCTTGAAACCTCTGCAAAAAAAGCTAGTAAGTGGGCTTTTTTGTCAATAGTAGATATGGTATGATGGCCACAACTATGAAAATGAAGCCCAAGTTGTAATAAACTGGAATTTTCCTTTAACGTAGGGAAAACTGTGCCTGCGTTCCAAACAGAATGAGCTGAGACATGTATTGAATGTCATGCTGTGCCTTTTGTTTTCACCTACTGTTCAAACAGCATAAAGCGGATGATGTCTTTCATTACACCTGGTGAATATGATCTCTCACAGGAAGCACCTCTAGTTCATGAATTTTGATGAGTTACAGCACCTGAGAGAAGAATTGCTAATTTGTTTAATGTAAAGAGTGGCAAGTTGCTTGATTCATATCAAACATCTGGAAGGCACTATGATTTTCTTATGTGCTGGTGATAATAAGGTGATTCACACATTGGAAAACGGTGTGTGTGTGTGTGTTTGTGTGTGTGTGTGTGTGTGTGTGTGTGTGTGGTGTGTGTGTGGTGTGTGTGTGCGTGTGTGTGTGTGTGTGTGTGTGTGTGTGTGTGCCTGGCTGGTTTTGCTCCTGCTGACAGAGTAATGGATCTGTTCATTGTTGCATGTGGACTGTGTGTGATGTATGAGATTCATTTGAAATTCTCTGTCTTAAATGAGGCACTCACATGTCTCCATATGGGAGAATATAGACTTGACGTTGAATGTATTATAGGAAAATCAACAGAAGTTGGTCATTTTTGCGGTCTTCATTGCTGTGAAATGGTCTTGATCGTGGTCTTTTGTCTCATATTATTCTTTTAATATGAAACCCATATCATGCACAATAAATGTGTCAAAAACAGAATGGTTACTGTGCTGGTCTGATACTTTAAGTTTTGGTATGGAAGATTTTGAAATGCTGTTAATCTAGTGTAATTAAATTCAAGAAAATATAAATTTTATCATATTCAAAAAATTGTTTACTGGGATGTTCTTATAATTAAAAAATGTATATTTATTTATTATGTATATAATTATTTGTATTTGAAGTGGACATGCTAAATAACACTAAATAAATTAAATAATTTGACACATTTACTTGCAAATCCATTATGCAATTCACTTTATTGCCAAGTTGATTTTGAGTATAGTAACAAACAAAAAAAACATGACATTTTTCACATTGGCTTTTAAAAAAATAAAAGCCTTATCAACATGATTTTATCAAGACACCATAATAAATGAAATTTTTATAAAAACCCACAATTGAAATTTACACAAAAATTAACTATAAAACATTTTGACATGCAATAAATACATTCATTTCACTAAAGCAATGTAAGATCAATATTAACAAAGATATGCAGAAAATGCAAAAATACTGTTTGGTTTAATGTATTGCTTTTAATTGATTTCATGGTATAAACTCTCGTAAAACCACAAAACCAAATACTGGACATTACTGGCGTTTCATGGACGTCTGCTTTATGCCTGCTAAGATCCCGTCTTCCACTGAAAAATCAAATTTCCATTGCAAATTTATGATGTATGTATTCTGTCATATGTTTTTTTTTCCATCTATCCGCAGCGACTACTGTCTGCGTGGCAGTCTGTGTTCCTGCTGAACTTTCTAGTCCATGAACCACAACCAGTCGGGTACAACCACCTCAAACGTCACAGTGATCTTCATTAGATCATAATCCATCATTTCTACACATAACCTTTTTCCAAAACCAGAATAGATGTTGTGTGTGTGTCTTTGTGTACATGTATGAGTGAGAACCCTAGGGCTCTGTAACATTTTGGCGCAGGGTTTAGTGTGTGTTGGGTGGAAGCCGTCAGTGGAATCACCTTTTCTTTAATAATGGCTTTTTCTACAAGAAGCGACACTCCAAACGAAGCAGGGCAGCCTAATTAAATCTGACCTAATCTGGAGCAGCAGTCTGCCATCCAGCTGTTTATGTGTGTGTGTGCATGTGTGTGTCCACGGGATTGTGTGTGTGCGCGCGCGTGTGTGAGAGAGAGATATGCAATCAAATCTTCTCCCCCATCCAACTTTCACTCTTCCAAATTCCTGCTTGTTTTGTCCTTGCTCTTTGTTTGTCTTTGAATTTAAACTCCTGGAGCAGAAGTTGTACACTGTAAACGAAAAGATTCAAGCCAAAGTCCACTTAGTCTGTCTTGTATGTGTTCAAGGTAGAGACAGAAACAGAGATCCAAGCCAAACAGATGGAGGACAACATGGGCAGCCAGAACCCCCTTCCCTATTCAACTACAAAGAGCCTACTGTGGGTCATGTGCTGATTGGGGGATAATTGTTAGGCCTGGAAATGGGATGACATGTTTGAGGGCACGCTGACATGAACATGAACATTAAAAATCCTTGACAATGACCTGCAGCAATCAACAATGAAAAGGCAAAACACTTAATTTCAAAGCAAGATCATTTTCTAAAAGAAGGAAATGAAATAGAGTAAACTCAGAACGAGGTGGGGGAGAAAAAGAGGTGAACAGACACACAAACCGACCAGCTTTTCTATGTTATTTACTGAAAGTTATGACTATCAAAACACAAGCCACTTTTCTCTCTGTTTCTGTTTCTTTTCCTCTCAGCTCTTCTCTCTTACTTGTTCTCTCCATCTCAGTGCATGACTTGGCTGGTGCAGCCGAGGCCCAGCTCAATTGTGCAATTTCATACATGTTTACTTTACTGGCATCTTTCTGAGCATATTTTCCCCTGAACATTTCCCCTCACATTATTCTGCATTTCCTCTACAACGATATGCTGTCTTTAATCTCCCTTTGTAAGCCATTTCTTGGCTTGAGGATCAGAATACAATAACGATGTCAGACTTTTTTATTTGGCCCGTCATCTGCTGTATTTTAACACATGCCACAAAGTTCATTTTGGAAATTGATCAGGGCTTAAAGAAAAAGAAAGTAGCTCTTCACATAAACATTTAGACAACTGTCTTCTTCAGCATGAAAAACAGCTGGAAGTAAGTGGATCACGGGAGAGGAGGGAGGCAGCGGGCGGTGTGGGTCAGCGGTTTGTGTTGAGTGTAAGAAGAGAGAAGGGACAGAGCGAGGTGAGGAGGGAAGCTGTGCTTTGAGGTAACAAGGGTGGTGAACTAGTGTGGCCAAGCTCTGCACTGGAGGGAGGAAGAGGAGGAAAGCAAAGGAAGCAAAGTGCCAGAGGAAAGGCAATTGTGGGACTTCTAGGGGATCATAAGAGTAATAAAAAATCACAATACAATGATTTTTCCAGAAAAGTGCAGTTCGGGGAAATAAATCTAAAGCAGCTGCTTGTAATAAAGACTCTTGAAAGTGTCAAATCTCTCCCTTGTACTTCACCCTGCTGCACTGTGGGAAAGGCGCTCAGGCATGTAGATGGACAGGTGCACTACGTGGCCACATCAGAACACCTACACACTCACACGCACAAGCATACAAGTTATTGCAGAAACATCAATGCTTGTTATAGTGAAGGCACATTTTTGTATTGGTTGACTTAAGAGTCAGTTTTTGGTTTCAACACCAAAATAAGGCTTGATTATTGATAATATTTGGCTCTAACTTACATTAAACATGAGTCCTCATAAAAAAGAAATATGTACACTAGACAATAGTGGCATGTCTGCACTGTGATCTCATTATTAACCACATAGACGATGGTTTTCAGAACAAGGCAAAGTCAAAGTTGGTCAGAAGCTTAGCTCGACAGTGCAACCCGTGGAAACTACAAAGATTGTCGCTGAGTTTTGTTTTGAGCATCTGCAATGTCTGCTAAGTGCTTCAGTCCTTTTGGCACACATTGTGAAACACAATAAATGTCAAACAGCGGTATTATTGCAAATCAGAACTATTTTGCCTGTCAGAGTCACATAGGTGACCCCGGCCTGCTGCCGCTGGTAGAAAGCTTAAAAGGCATACTTTGCATTTTTTAACATTAAACCTAAACCCTTTTTTGGTCAACACAGGGCCACTGGAACTCATCCAAATTGTTTTTACTTCTATATTGTTAGTGTTATAAAAGTTACAGGCCTGGGATGGTTTGATAATAAATGGTTTAATAAAAAGATCAACCCACATCTCATAGTTGGTGGTATGTCTTACTGCACTCATTTATATTTGCATGTATTCATTTTCATTATATCAATGAATGTAACTAATAAATTGTTTTAAATGCCTAATTTTATTACTTTCAAAACATCTTCATCTAAACTACTTTGGTGGCAATGAGAGGTTTTCTGGGTTGGTGTGTCATATAAATAACATTAACAAAGGCATATGGCATAAAACCCCATGGGGTGAGTGGCTACACTAAATTGAAACAAGACTCTTGTAATTTTACTAACTGAATCAACCACAGAGCAAAGGAAATGCTGCCAGTTTTTTTATTATGATTTACATTACAGTTTCGAGGCCCTTCATATGACCAGCCCTGCTCCAATTTTCAAAAGTGTTTAAAATATAGAAATAATATGGATTACAATAAGATATTGTAATTAATTTCTGTGACAAAGGGATGCCATCAAAATTAAATCCACATCCTCAAATTGCAACAAAATGTCTGAATGACTTATTCACTGCGCAGCCCTTGAAAGCCGACAACGTCGTATCAGCGTGATACTGAGCAGAGGTTTATTCCCAAAGCGCAAAAAGGGGAAGGAAAAGAGAAGATACAGTCTACTTGTTTTCTGAATGGAGAGTTTTAGAAGTACGAACAGGCTTTCATACTGAGACAATGGCTCGCGTCCACCCTGCTGCGTTCTCCCTGCTCCTCTCCCTCCCCATTCTCTGTCTCTGTATCTGCCCCTGAGCAGAAACACACGGCACATCCTGCTCAACACAACACACCAGCCAAAAGTTCACTTCCTGCTCCTCAGCTCTTCTCCTTCACACCAGCCCTATTCCCAGGACATGCATTAACAGCCCTTCATACGCTCAAATTGCATAGGGACATACAAACAGACAAGCAAACGCTTCCCCTGTCTATAGACACACGACCCTCCCCCACTGTCTGTCAAACATTAATGCAATCAAGCAAATTTCAGTGCACAATCTACAGAAATGTTCAGGCATTATCTTGCTCTTCCCTCCTGCACAGATTTGGAGTGACAGTGGAAACACTTTGTGTTATTTTAATGGTGCATGGCAAGGAAAAGGAGGAGACAGATTTTCATTTAAACTAGTGAATGAGAGGGAGTAAGGGGACTGAAATTCCCACGACTGACATCCGCCTGTTCCTACATTTTTAACACATATGCACGTGTTTGTGGGCCAAGTTCTTACTGTTAATAATACTGGGGGATTTTGTTACAGAGCTAAACAAAAGAGTCCCAAAACTTGAAGCATCATCCAAAACTAGCTGGCTTCCTGTGTGTTTGTGTGCATGTACGGCCTCAGTCTGACTCTTGCCGAAAGTTCACTAACCTCTGGAGAAAAGGGGTCAAATAATATGAAGCTAGTTTTCATTCATGCCCCGCAAAGCCACTGCTCATCTGTTTAGGGAAGTACTAATAATACATCATGTCTTGTGGAGACATTTCAAAACACTACACTTGCCACCTGGACTTTACTGTATTTGTGGTTGAAACCAAATATCAAGGCAACCATGCTCGCTAAAGTGTGGTTCATAAATTCACAAACAGCCAGTTAAGATACTACCAAAATGACTTTGCCTTATAACAATGGAATTGGTCAGACTGACACGAGCCTTGAGGACAACATAATAGAAAATGTATACCGCATAGTAAAAATAAAAACAAAAAAATGTTAATATCAAAAGTTATTTCTCCACCATAAAACTGTAACAACAAATGTATAAACACAGAAATAACCACAGGTTTAACACAGGACAACTGCCCTGTTAATAAGAAAATAAAAAAAGTGTGTGTCTGTGTAAGTGTGTGTGTTGACATTGTTACTCGAAGGTTTAGTAAAGCTTAGCGTCCCCATGCTGGGTTCAGTCCTGAGGTAAGCACCAGTTTCACGTGCGCTGCTTTCAGTTAAAATCAAAATAAAGAAAAGTAAGTGACAGAAGACAACATGTTTGATATGATCATATGCTACAGAAAAGAAGCCCTTAAATTATTGTTACATTTAAAAAAAAAAAAAAAAAAAACAATCCCAAAAGTCAGGCACATTGTCTCTGGGTTTCTTTTAAGCCTTTAAGATTCACTACGTCTATCACAGTGTATTTATGGCTTTAGTCTTCACATTCACCCACTGAGGTTGGCATTGGCACTATAGTGGTCAGACATTTCTAATCTGAATCAAGGACCAGTAAAAGTGGAAAAAGAAAAAAAAAAAAAGAAAAGGCCAGCATATTTTTTGAAATAAACACTGAAAGTCAAAAATGTGCCGTCTACCCGCAACCTTTAAGTGCTCTTTTGTTTTCAAGCTGGAGGAACTGCTGGTCAGCCAACACAGAAATATGTCATTCTTTGTTTCCGCGTTTGATACCAGCGGGGAAGGGAGGCGAGGCCGGGAGACATTTGCTAGGCTCGGATATGTTGTTAATAAGTGGATCAGAGGGTTGAGATGGCAGGCATGAAATGGGACATCATGCCGGCGAGCAGTGCGAATTGTCCAGGAGAAAGTGAGATTTCACAGGGATTACTGAGGCACAGCAGCTGGAGTGCGCTGTACACCCGCTGGCTTCCAGGGAAGACCCACAAACCCCTTCTTATGTTCATATCACGGACAGATTAGCAGCTCGCTATGTGTGTGTGGAGGGAAGGGTGTATATGTGTGTGGTGTGTGGATCGCTTTTAAGGCAAAGGGCTGAGTACAGCACTCACTTAGTCCTGTCAACAGTAGCAGGGCTCCCAGACAACAGACAACAGGGGAGGAAGGTCAAATGAGAGGTCGTAAAGTGGAGCGGCAACGCAGCATCTGACTAATGCCACGACATGAATAATCATCACACTGCAGTGAATGGAGTAATTTCTCTTGACAGTAAATGACAGATTTCTGTGTCATTAATTCTGACATGGTCCCTGCCTCTCTGCACGGCTGCATCCACAATTGTAAATATTATACAATATCAGAGGCAACACTCATGCTTCGTCTGCACCATGAGATGAAGCTACACTCATCATGAACAGGGATTAGTGTGTCATCAGTTGGGTATGTGCAATCATGTCCCAGTTATGAGATCACAGGGCTGTGCATACTGCATCTAATAACTGAAAGCTAAATGATGTTACTCAAAATGAAGGAAGTTTTAGCTCAAGAAAGGTTACACACTGACTGTAAGGCTGATTAAGCTACTATTACTGTCATATAGTATGAGCCTTTATTGGCTCAAATATGCGGGGGAGTGGGTTACTTAAAAAAAATGTGGAGAAAATAAAGCAGAGGGACTTTACCAAAATGCTGAAGAAATTTCTCTTATCGTTCAGTTCAGTCATTTCCTTGCGACTTGGGAAGCAGGAGTATGATTTGGAGAAGGTGGAGAGTGAGATACATAAATTGTCCAGTACCCCAAAAACAGAAAAAACAGAAAAAATATATCCTCCCATTACTTTATAGTCCATAAGAGTTGGCTTATTCATTTGGTAAAAGTTCCACTCAGGTCTGGACCGAAACGCTGAATCTTGTCCTTATGTGCTTTTTCATATTTTGTACACAACCTTTTGTATACAGGTTTAGGGTCAGATTGCAACATTTCCTTGCAACAGTTTCTCTTTGGATTTCACCATAATACAAAAATAAATAAACAATTTCCTTTTGGTTTTCAATTTGTCACTTTGGCTCAATGGCTGTAATTTTTCAAATGTTTATTTGCATACACTGTACAGAAATACTGTACTTTTTGATTGAGTGTCCCTTGGTCACGGAACAGCACAGAGCTCCTTTATGAAGGAGGACTTTAAGACACGTTAGTTGCACAGAAAGACACTTACAGGCTACATATTTTGGTGTGCATCAGCAGACCATTTCCTTTTGGCCTGAGTCTGAGGTGCAGAGGAGATATTGAGTTGAGGTGAATGGCTTTTGAATACTGCGAGTTGTGTGTGTATACAGGTCATGTGGTCTTAGCTGGGTGAGTAGCGGTCAATGGTGCGGGCATCAGAAAGGGCCTGTGGGGGGAGGGGTTGGCCCAGGACATCCATCTTGTCGTGGGTGAGGCCCAGGTGCTCCGATGCCAGTTTGGACAGTGGGTAGAGGCTTTCCATGGCCTTTGCATCAGCTACAAGTTGCTGTTGGGCTTGGATGAGAAGCTCATTGGCCTTCTCTTGCTTCAGCCCCAGATGCTCTGCTGCGTATTTACTCAGAGGGTATATGCCCTCAGCGAAATCCAGCTTTAGTTTCCCATCTGTGGTCAGGCCCCCTGCAGTCCCTCCACTGCTGTGCATCTTCATGTGGCTGATGAGATTGCGCTGCTGGGCGAACTTTCCCCCGCACACCTGACATTCATAGGGCTTCTCCCCTGAGTGGATGCGCATGTGCTCAGTGAGGCGATACTGGCGGGTGAAGCGCATTCCACAGGAATCACAGGCAAAAGGTTTAAGGCCCAGGTGGCTACGCATGTGGCGCGTCATGGTGCCACGCTGCGTGAACTTCTTGCCACAGATGCTGCAGGGGTAAGGCCGGGTCAGCCAGTGGGTCTTCTCATGCTGGCGTAAAGTGGCTGGATCTTTGTAGGACTTCTCGCAGGAGGAACAGCGGTAGGGCCGCATCATCTCCCCGATGCCCCCTGAACTCAGCCCCTGGCTGGACTTAGTCTCCAGATGGGACAGACTGTTCAAACTGTTGCTGCTGTTCATGCTCCCATAACCGTTTGTATTACTGCTCATGTTTTTGGTGCTGCTGTTATTGCTGTTTCCCATCTCCCCAACAGAGTTGCCGTACAGCTCTTCTTCCGTGTGTGTCTCCACATGTGCATTGAGTTGCTCTGAACTTGGGAAGCCTTTGTCACAGGGAATGCAGACATACAGATTGTCCCCAAAGCTCTCTGGCTCATACGGCATGTGGAACCTCCCCATCGGTCCCGGAGGGGAGGGGCGGCCTTCACTACTGCCGGTCTCCTCTGTTCCTGACCCGCTCTTGTCATCTGCTCCTTCACTCTCCTCCCCGGCCTTGTGGTGGTTATGATGCTGGTCTCCATTTTCACCCCCTTCTTCTTCATCCTCATCTTCATCTTCATCTTCAGCTGTGTATGGCTCATGTTTCACCCAGCGGTAGATGTTGCCCATTTCTCTGCCTCCCTCTACAGCTTCTGTGGGGGTGTCAGGGCTGGGGGGGCATGGGTAGCGATCTGTGCTCTGGGAGCCTGAGCGATGCAGGTGGGGGAGGTGTGGACCAAGAGGCTGGTTGAGATGGGGGAAAGGTGGAGGAGTGAGGGAGCTTGCCTGGTCGGTCGACTCAATTTTTTCTGAGGGGAAGGCCCTTCCATTCGTCCCCTGCATCGGACTGGTGTGGCCACTCCGAGTCCCGTCTCGCTCGTCATCATTGTGAATGTTTGCCAGATGGGAGTGAGAGGGTGTGTGTTGAGTCTGGGAGTTTGGGCTTTTCTTGGAGAGATCAAGGCCGTAGTTGGGGGAGCAGTTCCTCTCAGCGTGGGCTGAACGCCCAAGCTGGGAAGGCAGAGCTGTCTGCAGGGATGGGAACACCTGAGAACCCTGGGTGGAGGTGGGAGCATACAGCTCCCCAGCATGAAGGGCTAGTCGATGGGGAACTAGCTCCTCTAGTGGTGGTGCCCGGGTTGCATGGCTATTCAAAATTCCTCCTGGAGGGCAGGACTGAATGACAGGAGTAGAAACCCTATACCTGCCACCACTCCCTAAACCCATACTATTGGGTCCCATCTTTGGGTAGGGCAGAAATGCAGGACCTGGGCGGGGAGGATACTTGCCATTTCTTTTCAGCTTTTTTTTGCACAAAGCCACTAAGTCAAGCAGCTGAAGGTAGCTGGCTGCTGCCAAAACAGCCCCTAGATTGGGTTCATTGGGAGAAGTGGGGTCTCCTTCACTAAGGCGGCCTGTGTAGATGTAGTCCAGAATGACCCTGAAGACCCCTGGACTCACCATCTCGTGGTCGAGGTTGATGAGATTGTCATGGACCACCAAAGATTTCAAGTAGAGGCTGCTGGCAGCCAGAATGTTCTTGTGAGCTCTGAAGAGGGCGTTCTGCACCACAATGATAACATCACACAGGAAGCCCTTGGTTCGCTGGCTGTTGAGCTGCAGGAGGAGATCCCTAGCATGACTTGGAACTTCCATGGCATCCAGCATCGTCTTCAGTCCGCCACCTAAAACAACAGATATCTGTAAAACGTCATGTGGCAGTCAGCGTTTCAATACACAAACACAAAATTAAAGCGTAATTTTCTGCACCACAAGAATGATAACAATGATAACATTGTAGGAGTAATATGGAAAGAAAAAAAGCCTTTGCATACGGATACATAATTGAGGATTAATATAAAGTAGATTAAATAATTACAACATAACTTGCATTTTTATGTAAATTCAAAAATACAGTTTTATTATTTGATTTTGTTGTCGTGTTTACTAATTAATTTTTAATCAATTTCTTAAACATTTACAAAATCATGTTTAAATCATAGATTCCACTCAATGGAACATGTACAGAGTGCAGAACTTATGTTTGGGAAGTGCACATGAAGGCCACTCAGTAAAAGCAAACTTTTGCTAAAGGTGAGTGGTTGCAATGGTTTTCTCATTATCAGAAATTTAAGTCTACGCATTCACTTCCTCTGCAGCAAGCAAAAAGAGAGAAACAACTAAATTCAGAGAACCGCAGAGATACATTTTGTAACTGCTGGCTTCCTGATAAAGTATTCCACAAGTCGTGTGCAGAGTTTTAAACAAAGCAAGGGACGGATTTTTCGCAAGTATGATGAATAGCAGTTATAAACCTGTGGGGGAAGGACACATCCAAAAAAAGATAGGTAATTCGGCTCCCCTTTCTGCCCAGTCATATAAGGAACACTGAGCGCACAGGATGTAAATTAGCTTTACATGATTCAATACTTTTCGTTGAGACGAGCTCCAGGGATCTAATGCACACACACACATATGCACACACATTCATACACGCTGAAATATAAACATTAATTGTTCCATCAAGCCTAAAATAAACTACATCAGCTGCATGCATGAACCACCATGTATTGTTCAACCAGTGGCATCTGAGGATAGTTTACATATGAGATTAAACGTCTCAAACTGTCCCTAAGGGCTTAGTCTCACTGATGGGAAACAAGCAACTAAATAAATATCATGTCATCTGTCTGATAATGGTCTTCCTGACACCAGCTCATTCACTTCTTGTTTATTGCATTCAGCGTACACGCTCAGCACAAGAATAGGGAAGTATGAATCTAAATTTAAAAAAACCTTGACGAATACGTTGCTAAGGAATTGTGGGGAATCCTGAATCGTGTCTATTTACGTGTCTTACAATACACCGCTGCTTAGACTGTGTATTCCTAAAACTCAAGGTCACTCTTTAGTACAATTTTAGTGGTGTGTTTTTGTGAATGCATGTTCAGCAATAGGCCTATAGCATCAGAAGGTAATGTCATTAAAGATGAAATGGAAAATGAAACGTCAAAATAAGTATGACGTCCAGCTGGTGATCATGCGAGAACAGTCGTCAATATGAAAGAAAAAATATCTTTTAGTTACAATCATTTTCAAAAGAAGTATTCGTTTTTTATTTTAAAAGGTGCTGTCCTCTTATCTACGTGCATAACTTGTATGCTATTTATTACTTATTATCTGGTCATAAATATCAAACAAACAAAAATAGAAAGACTATGAATAAACAGCAGAGTATGGCGGGTTTAGGTGGGTTTACGCTCTATCATGTCCCCAGTTGTCATCCAAAGTGTTTCCACTTCTGGCTTCTATCTGGCTTTGATTACTCAACGGTCATATTTTACTATAAATTTCAATGTCGGTCAGATCAAACATGTTTAGAAATGAGTGTGATATGAGGAATAGGCCAAGTACTTTCCACAACTTGAACTTTTGCGGAGTGTCCATTGCTTTAAGGGGTGTTCATCTTACTGTTACTGGTTACTGTGCAGAGCACGGTGACACGTTGTGTATTCACACACACACACAATCAGTGTACGTTCTCGTCTGTATGCAGTCTAATGCACCGTATTACGCGGCACAGTTCAATTGCGTTACAAAGCATGACAGAAAATTAGGCCTTCTTTATATCCTGATTTATGAAGATACATTTTTTTTAAATACAGAGTGACATTTATAGACACATTTAATATATCCTTGACAATTTTATAAAATCTTTTGTAATACAAGAAAAACAAATCTCATGCACAAAGCAACGTTTCTGCGCACCTGCAACATGCTGTGCATACAATAAATTATTTTGGGTAATGTCTTGTAACAATAGTCAAAGTGCCTGTTTCCCATCAAGACAATAAGGATCTCTTTTCTCTCGCTGTGATCAGAATGAATCTTTTGAGAGGCTACAGTACAGCTTTCCTCTTAAAATATCTGAGCTCACTGTTTGATGTAACCTACTGACAAAAAGTGAAAGACCACAGTAAAACATGTTTTATAAAACTCTTGATCTGGAGGACATGTGTAAGCTCACTGCATCCTGTTAGGAAGCCATCTATGATTGCAAAGATATTTAGTCAGATAACTCATCTTTAAGCAAGTCCGCTACATACAATGTTCTTGTAAACACAGTCAAAGCCTGCGCCACAGTTTGTTTTGTTGGTTTGTTATGTTAAAGAGACTTAATAAAACCATTTTACAGTGCAGTCGCCTGAGAGAAAGTTACACAAGTCCCTCTGGGATCCATGGCTGTTTTCATCTGATAGCCTTCCTTTTAACGACCCTTCAACATGCTGAGGAAACTTAGATGATAGTGATGGTTAGTGGTGATGGCATTCAGTTATTTGCATTAGATTAATATTCATTGTCCCTGTGTTTTGTCTGTTTTGTCACTTTTGTGGTTTGGGGTGAGGCGGGACACTAAACTTCCTACCTCTACATGCAGCCTCAGTTACATAAACACTGCAGACATCTGCTTAAAACGTTGTGTTGACATTTTATTTTCTTTCATTTCAATTTGCTGCCCATGCTCACCTCACCTTGTTTATTTTAGAACCCATTTGACCACGTTCATATTTAGTCCATGTTCAATTTATGAGGCAACACGGCAGTAAAAGGTGAGCGAAAAGCTTGCAAAAAGATATTTGACTGTAGTTTTATATTACTTTAATCCAAATACTTATTTGTTTTGTCATTTTTGTGACTCGCAAGAGGCATATGCAGGCCGCAGGAGCCTAACGTGCATTAAATAACGCACTCAGTTTTACATTTAAGATAGAAAAACTGCAGCCTGAAGCGCAGATCTAGTAGTAGCACTCATCATAGGTGAATAAGTTGAGTTTTAGTCAGGCCAGCAAACATCACGGAGAGTCAGAGTCAATTTCCTGTTTGTAATCGCGAATCTAAAAATGAGCCCACTGTCGGGGGGGTATGACAGAGAGAGACAGCTTCTTAAGCTTGATGGGAACCGATTTAACAGAGTTGATTTAAACAGCAGATCACATTAATGTGATATTGTAATAATTAATATTTAAGTATTAACAGTGTACGTTGTCAACCATTTCATACCGTTAAGGTTTTATAGCAGATTATTCAATTTTATTTGTATCACTTATTTTTAATTTCTTCTGCGAAGCTCTGATGATCGTTAAGACTGTGCATTTATTTGCATAATTTAAATGCCTAAAATGTACTGTATGTGCGTTCTATTTGCCTGTGTTTATCACGGAGCAGGATTTGAAGCTTGAGGCTCGTTTTAATGCCACTGCCTAATATCTGAGTAGCCTACTTCACCTCGCGTTTTGCAAGCGAATCATGCAGTTGCCTGCTGACGCCGAGAGGACCCGTCCCCCTCTCTGTCGCTAATCTGTTTTACTCTGCTCTTCACATATTGTACCTACAGCAAACCAAAGCACGAGTGAATCCATCTCTCTGAGCTGCAGCCTTTAAACCCTCGCCTTATCTACCAAAAGAGCCCAAATCACATCCAGGAACGGGCCGTTTTCAGCTCATTGTACTTGAAGGTGTTTCAGACTCCAGCTGTTTCTTCTTCACAGCTGTCAACAGCACCACGAAGCATCTCTCCCATACATGTGTATAAATTCGCGGCTTTTATAAAGGGAACCAGAAATTCGTGCACTAACCCCCCCCCCCCCCTTTCCCTCCAATATTCTCATAATATTCTTTAGTGTTACTGAGTTGGCCTGAACTCAGTTCTGACATTATTAGACACAGTGGCAGGCCTGTTTTATAATGCCCAATAGGAACATTATGATTCATTTGATTACAGGATTACTGAAGAAGCTGAAGCTGCTTTTTTTAACAGAGGTCGATGGTCCCTTTAACTTTTACAATAAATCTGAGTTCAAAAAAACAATTTGAAAATATAAACTTAAAAAGATCGTGCTTAAAAAAGAATGTGATTTTGGAGAGTGGAAACTGACTTGTGTTGTTTTGTACTCGAAACTTTTCAAGATCATTTTGCCGATTTTTTTTTTTTTAAGCATGATACGTAATCTAAATTCTCCATTAGGCCTACATCAGACTGACCGTGAATAATTTTACAAATTAACTGACTGGTCTACATAAAATTAATGAACGGGGGGGGGGGGGGGAAAGACGCTTACGACCGACTGGAAGATAATGCGGAAAAAAAGAACAAGCGAAGCCTTTCTTCTCGATAACAAAATAGGCCTAATACTGGAATAAAAGCGAGGTCCTATTTAAAATACATTCTGCTAATATTTCAACGACTGCATAAAAAACACGTTTCTTTTCTGACAGTGGGCTATACACAGTACAGTTTAATGAATAAAAACCTAAATGCCATCCTCCCCCGTTCTTGTTTGGATGCCTGTGTGCAGCATATCAGCTCTTACCTGCATGCCCGATGTCTTCTGCCATCCGATCTAAGTCTCTCTTAATGATCATCTCAGCAGTCTCTAGGAGTCATATCTGACGTTTCAGCTTTGAACTGCCAGCCTCCAAAAAACCATGCCAGTTTTCCGAGCGCGTCTGCCAGCTCTTTTTTTATGATTATTAATTGATATGAATTTCTTGTCGCTCCTTAGGTCCGTCCTCCCACCCACTTTCCTCCCTCTCCCTCGTTTCTCTGTCTCTCTGCCCCTCCTCTCCCCTCCTTCCCATCCCCTCCTATAAAAAAAAAAAAAAAAAATACGTGCTTAGACCAGCATCAGTTTCCTCCTATTTTTTTTCTACTAATTTCCTTAGCTATTTTTGAGTCGGAGCAATAACGCGCACCGGGATGATAATGGAGCCTCTATGCGCCTTAAGTGTTTTAGCGCCCCGTGTGTCAGTCATAATCTAAAAGGTAACTCGAGGGCAGGAACTTCAAGTGACCCCGACTTGAACTTACCCCGACATCGTCTTCTCAACACATCGTCTTAAAGAGACAGGCATATTGCACTATATATGCCCTATTTATGATCAGGCAGCCCACTCAAACTTTGGAGAGGAGTTTAATGATGGAAATAACTGATTACATCAATAGCTGTTACAGCTTTTCACGTCAAGGACCTTCAAGGAATTAGGCCAAAATTAAATACAATTCAGTCACAAGTCGGTTTGCTTTTTGTTCAGTATAGTAAATAAATTCACAACTGCTGGTATTCTGTAATTGTACACAATTAAGTCAAATCAATAAAACAGTTAAATGAGGTTGTCTTTCACCTTCCCTGCATACCTCAAATTTGGAGCCTTAATTATTAGGCCCCCTGGCTTTCACTTGAAGAGCACAATTAACTTAGTGGGAACTTGGGAAAGGTTTTACAAACCACCTTAACACTTTAAAGCACATCTCTCTCTCTCTCTCTCTCTCTCTCTGTCTCTCTGTCTCTGTCTCTGTCTCAGGTGAAACACCTGCTGGACAGCATTACTGACAGAGTATTGTAAATGGGCAGATAAATCTCCCCTGAAAACTGGAAACACAAGGACATTAAGGCCTATTTTGACATTTAAATAACGTGCCTACCTACCTAAAACCGTGTCAATTTTTTCTCCTACAATGGACTGATGTCAAAATATTCTTATGATAGGTAACAATGTATGTTTATAACACAGAGCCCGCTTTGGACGCGTTTTGTCTTTAAAAGAATTGCTTCCCAAATGTCTTTTGAATATTCTCCCTTTTCTTCAGTAGACCTGTGCAGTCATCCTATTCAGTATCAAAATACATTTTAAAAACATTTTATTTGATGTGGCTTTTATAAATTGCAAGTGTATTTCTTGGCCTACTTGGCCGCAAAAATCGTATTCTGCTGAAACTCCTCTCAACAAGACCTCCAGTGCCTTGGATGATTTAATTATGCAAAAATCAAGATAGAAAATAAAAATAGAAACATAGGAATGATAGCTGATGTTACTGTAACTCAGATATGATTTAGGCCGGACATGCCCATGTGATCCAGATGCTCAAGATTTGTGTTGAACATCAGGACCATCGGCTCAAAACGAAAAAGCCACATTGAAACTTGGATAAACTCATCACTGTAGTCCACTAAAAGCTGCTCATTATGACACAGTGTAGGCTATGATCACACGTCTGCGTGGATGCCTTCCGTGCCTCTCTGCCGAATCACAATCTTACCTCGGATTCATGTCTGGTGCTGTGGCCGTAGGTCTGCTCTCCTTTTCGGCATTCCCTCATTAGGATCTCCGTAGTTTCCGCCAAGTCCAGCTCTCGCTCTCTCTCTCAAAGACGTCTCTTCCGCGTATGTTTACAGCCCTCTCTCTCCCGGGTTTCCCTTTCTTTCGCCCTCTTCCATACACCGAATTTCTCACGTGTTAACAAGACTATCTGACACTTCAGACTGTGTTGAGGTCCGGTCGGACCAAACCTGCCGCTGAAGACTTTGCGCGCACAGCGACACCCAATGGTGCGCTCCGCGGCAGCGCGTCCCATTGGCCTTGTCGAGAAGGGCACGATGTGCAGTGATTTGGGGGGAAATGAAAAGGTTGGAAATCTATGACTTCTAATTGGTGGGCACCAAATGAAAAACACACACGTCCCTCATATTGATTAGGTGTCCATGCAGGGCTCATGACGATTACGTCCGAATAAAAAGGTTGGTCAACGTTTGGCTAATAATGGTAAGTAAATTGATTTCAGGCGAGTAAGCCTTTGGTGATGAATATCCTTTATTTTCACAATAAAATGTCCAGTGTGGGAAGAAGTGTTCAGATATTGCAGTTAAGAAAATGTAGCAGTGCACTACAAAAAAAAAATCACTTTCAAGTAAAAGTGCTGCATTTAAAAAGTACAAACGTAATAAAAAGCACTTTTACATATTAAAAGTGGCCTATTTTTACTTTTGTTAGTTTTACCCCTTCCAGTGTTATAATATTACATTATTAGATGATTATTATTGATGCATTTACATGTATGCTGTACTTTGATGTTGTAGTTAGTCAATGTGGGCTACTTTTAACTATATACTGCATGATAGTTTAGTCTATAAGGATGCATCATAGTTTGTAGGCTCATTATATGTTTTGTGTGTAAAATTGTATTTCGAAAGTAACTATATCAGATACAATTTACATTGTTTTACTCAGAAATGTAGTGGAGTGTAGCATAATCAGACCTAGGCCTAGCTTAAATATTTTGCTCAAGTAAAGTACTTGAGTGACTGTACTTAGAGTACTTTCAACTACTGAAAATGCCTAATAATACTACTGTAGTCTGATAACAAGGACAACCTGAATCAATTGTACTCCAACCTGTCATGCTTTTGGGGTTATTTTTTGTTATAACCATCACTTAAGGCTGGATTATTTCAATATATATAACAAAAGTAATTGAGAAAACATCTCCAGAAAAACGTTGAGTTTGTATATTGCTGCTAATTGGCTTCAGTGTCTCTAAATAATTACATTTTGATTATTTTTGTACACTGTAATTAGCAGGAGTCATTAGCTTTTTACAAACCTTATTACAACATATATAACACATATTTAATCCACTGTAATTGGATTGATTATGTCAGACTGGCCTGTCTGTAAATATTCCTTCAAACTTTCCGTAGCCATCCTGAGGTGTTTGAAAGACCGCAGATTGAAATTGATGAAAGCAATTATTTTATCATCACTGAGGTCGTTAACAGACAGCCAATGTGGTTCAGCAAAACCCATACCAGGCTGAGGCCTATTTATGTTTGTTTTGATCGCAACAGCAGCTGACAATCTCATAAAGCATGCAATCTCTTCCTCTTTAAATGATCTGAGTCCAAGGTGCTGGTGTTTCATTGAAGGGATCCGAGCCACCTCAGGAGCCTGGTGGAGTGGAGGAAGGTATTGTCTCTCACTTCCATGTTCCCTTGATGAACTGCTGATAACCTCACAGACAGAGGTAGGCAGACCTGTGCAGGAGAATGGATATGTTCTATAAAGGATGTGATGGCGTGTTGTGATTCATGGTCCAAAATAGTTTTTTCCACATAGGGAAACACATAGTGATGTCATATGCAGCTTGTCAGGTAGGTTGTGTCTTTTACATGGCTTGATTTCTTTCTGTTTTAATTAACACATCTTTAAAAACATCTATCTATCTATTGATGTATTGAACATTTTCTTTTTGATGACAACCAGGACTATTTGTAAATGAAGAAATATTTGATGTGAATAATTGCATTCAAGATATCTGATGGATTATACAGATGCAGACTTAAGGTTTCCCTAGAAGATTTCTGTTACAAAATGCATTTTAATAGGATTATGATGATAACTCATTACAGAACAAAAATCCAGTGAAATATGTGAGGGCTTTGGTGTAATTGGCAGTAACTATTGGGGCGGTCGTGGCTTGGTGGCAGAACGGTTGCCTCCCAATCGGAAGGTTGGCGGTTCGATCCCCCAGCCATGCGCCGAAGCATCCTTGAGCAAGATACTGAACCCCAAAATGCTCCCGAAGCTGCGCCTTCGGTTTGTGAATGTTCTCATATGTAAGTCGCTTTGGATAAAAGCGTCTGCTAAATGACTAAATGTAAATGTAAAATGTAAATGTAACTATGTTACACCCATAGAGTGCAAGCTGACTCCAGTGGCGAAAATTAAAAAAAAAAAAAAAAAGAAAAATCGATTTTTTTTTTCTGAAAAAATAAATTAAAAACTATATTGTGAGTCAGCGGTCTTCAGTGGCTTTATTGATTCAGGCTTAAATGCCAGCTGAACTTAGTTGGAACAAAATAAATTACAACGTAAAACAATAACAAGATAATATCAGAATCCCAGTATTGTATCAAAATCTCAATTTTTCAAAAATACAGTAATAAGCATGCATCCACTAATGCTAGAATGCTAATAGAAAGAATTTTTTGAAATTGAATTTTGGGTGGGTCTGTAAACATGCAAGATATAGTGCATATAAACTAACAAATTTAAGTGGGAAATACACTTATGAATATCCTATGTGCCACACTCCCCCCCACATTTCAAAATGTCTCCTGACATTTGACACCAATATGTCTTGACTTTCTTACTACAACTTTAACTCTGGGTTGCACCATTACTTTAAACACACTCATACTGCAGCTTTAAGTGTGAGGTTCCCCTTTAAACAACTGGTAAAGTTGTAGCTTACTGTGACCATACAAAAGTAAACAGGTCTCAATACAGCAAACAATATCCAATTCTGCTTACACACACAATACATATGACAGACTCAATCATACTACTGGTGGAGTTAATGCACAATGGAAAGCAGATAAAACAAGGTAAACATTTTCAGGGTTCATTATACTAATAAAAACATACACATAGTAGGAGGCACTTAAAACTACAGTAAACTACCAAGGACCTTTAAGGCATTAAGGGAGTTTCTAGCATGAACAAGTGGGGCATAACGTTAATGTCCACCATATCAATGTCCCTATAACTAGGTACACCCAGGCCTGTGTAGGTCAGTTTCTGAGCTTGGTGTCTGTTCCTTTGTGGGTACAGGTAGGGTGAGGATGAAGATGACATGGCACAGTCTTCATCTTCAGATCAGGACAGGTGTTGTCGGACGTGTGCCTCCCTTGTGTGTGTCCCTCCAACCCCACACTGTCCGCACCGGTGTGGTGTAGTGTGGGTGTATTATGTTCAGGAACATGATAGACTGTGGGGATTAGCTTTGGGGGTTCAGGAGCATGTAAGTGGGGAAGGGATGCAGGAGCAGGTGAGTGATGCAGTAGTGGGGTGCAGGAACAGGTGAGTGGTCCAGGAGTGGGGTTTCAGGAGCAGGTAAGCGAGGAAGGGGTGCAGGAGCAGGGGGCTCAGGTCAAAGGGGCTCTGGGGCATTGAAGAGAGAGCCCAGGAGGGGTGAGGTTCAAAGGGCTCTGCCTCTGGGACCAACAAAAACTCTTCTTCTCTCTGGGTGATAATGCGATAATCTTGTAAATAGCTCCACCTTTGAAGACCACCTGGAGCATCTGAGAATGATCTGACTTCAGTCAGTAAAGACGCCATATCCCTGTTCTTGTTATACCGTATATGTGGTGTTACTGTTGACGATGAAGATGGTGGTGATCCGAAGGGTCGTCTCACTGGACTGATACCGCTGCTTGACCGGAGCTCTCCTTGGCTGGCCTTGCCAAAAATATGTTACACCCATAGAGTGCAAGCTGACTCAAGGGGTGACATATTTTAAAAATGACTTATTCTGAAAGAATAAATGAAAAACAAGATTGTGAGATGGCTGGTCTTCAGTGGCCTTACTGATTCAGGGTTAACTGCCAACTGAAGAATGCAGTGTCATATACACGCTAGGCAATCTCGTGCCTTTTAGACTCAGAATAGAATTGTTTGAAATTGAATGGGGGGGTTTCTGGAAACATGCAAGATGAAGTGCATATAAACTAACAAATAAAAGTGGGCCATACACATACAAATATATTACGTGCCACATATGTGCCTACAACCGCCTCATAATGAATAAAAAACACAGGCAATTAATGACTAAGTGCAACAACATACCTTTACTTAAAGTAACTTTTCCTCAGGTGTTAGTCAAGTCAAACTATTTCACAAGGCTTTCTGACTTCATAGGGTTCAAGGGTCAAGCCTGATTGGTTTACAAAAGCCTCATAACCAATAAATAACAAACTTTCACGGCACATGTTGGACCTCCCAACCAGCACATTGCTAGGACAGATTAAAAGAAAAGAAAATGGTTTTGATATGTTAATAGTGGCATGTATCCTATAAGAGAAGGAAAGGGTTTTTATGTATGTATGATACTATTGGAACTAGTGTTGCTTAATTTCAGTTTCTTTGTGTGTCTAAGCTGTTGTCTTCCCAGACAGACTTTATCTCACTAATCAATCAGCCCCCAGAGCCCCGCGCTGGACATTAAACTTCAGCCTGTCAAAACACAATTTAACATACCATAATCTGGAGTGCAGCAAACCCCGAAATGCTGAACTTTTAATGAACTGAAAAAGCCTCCAAATTGCTGGTTGTAAGCAATGATTCGATTAAAGCTGTGCCCCAAACACAGCCCCGGGAGCCCATCCCAAAGACTGTGCATGTTCTACTTCCCCAAAGACAAACACTCAGCGAGGAACCAGAGCTGGAGATAAGGCCGGCTGGACAGCCAAATCCCTTAACAGTCTGCTGTCACCCTATAAATCACACACCTTTCCCACCATTTCTCCACGTGTGAGCATTGCAGGTTTTACATGTGACATATATCTTGCAGAAGCTTTGTGAGTTGGATATGAAAAGACGAGGAGGAGGTGAATACTCTGAATGACTGTAGCCGGCTTCTTCAGACATCTGTGAGCAGATATGTTGCAGGGTCACCATGTCTCGAAGGCCCAAAACCACCTCATTATTGCTCCATTTCTGTCTGCCAGCACAGGGATAGAGCAAGCCTGGACAATAGACAGGACAGTCTAAAAGTAATCTTAACACCTTGAAACAGACCATATGAGTGTAATGTCCCACACTTCTCTCAACTACTCACACAAGGCCTTTTGCTCTCTCTTCTTTCTTTAATTCTCATCAATCAACCCTCTCTCCTTAGTTTATTTCTTTCCAGTGGACATGGCCGCACATATCTCCAGATGCTTGCTGTGACCAGCCCCACCATACCAGACACTCCCCCCTCCAGCTACAGATTCCCTTCACCACCAAAAATTGAACGGTAGGCTCAACATTTACACACAGGCCTCTCTTAATTCATTGTAATGAGCAGTTTTGCGACAGCTTTAGAGCATAGGCGTGCAAAGGCATGTCATTTGAATGAGCAGAGCTGTTGTGTGCGTTTGGTCGCTATTCTAGTTTGCCCATCTGCTGGTGATGGACGATTATAGTGCCATGATTAGAGCCAGATCAGAAGTACTTGATTTTTTTCTTTTTTTAATGCAAAATAGTTTCTGGTTTTGGGAATGATCATAGCATACCATGTTTTATACCCCAAATATTTTTGGCTATCTTGCCTTCATCAGGGTGGTATATGAGGTTGTTTGCTGTTGTGTATGCAGTCCATGGACTAGCCATGTGAATTTGCAAGAGATTTACAATAAATAGAAAACCTTTTATTTTCTTTTTTGCCAAGAGTTTGAAGAGAAGATCAGTACCACTCTCATGTCTGTACGGTAAATATGAAGCTACAGCCAGCAGGCAATTAGCTTAGATTAGCATAAACACTGGAAAAGTTTAAAATATATGCCTTCCAGCACCTCTAGAGCTCACTAGTAAGTACTATTTAGAGGTGCTTTGGACAGAGCCAGGCTAGTTATTACCCCCTGCTCCCTGTCTTTAAACTAAAATAGGCTATCTACAGAAGCCCTGAGAGGCAAGTGAGAAAAAAAAATTTCTGGTGAACCATTTTCTAATTCCAATCTCAATTGTTTTCTCTCCTATGTTTATGACACATGAAAAATAAGGTTTTGCCATGATAACCTTTCTGATTTCCTTTTTTTTAAGCTGTGAAAAAAGAGGGAAAAAAGTTTGACAGGTGTTTTTTTTTTTGGTTTGTCAGGATCATTTTTCTGTGTGTTGTTGTAAAGATCATTTCAGCCGGAAGAGGATGTACTGCGCTACTACCCCTTGTTCTAGGACTAAAAGCATTCATGTTTTCTCCCAGGTGAGTTTTAATTTCTCCATGCACTCTAAACACAAGTTAGATATATTGTGTGTTAGCAAGTTATAAATTATTACTGTCATGTCTTTCTTTTGGCAAGAAATGTATTTTAATCTGTGCTTCACTTGGAAGAAAACATGAACGCTTTCAGTCCTAGAATATGGGGTAATGGTGTACGTCATCCTCTTGTGGCTGAAATGAGTTTTACAACAACAAACACAACAAAAATTCACCTGCCAAACTATTTTCTTTTCACCTGTTTTCACAGATAAAATGTTTTGCTGCTGGCTCCAGCTTTATATTTAGCTTACAGAAATGAGAATGGTATCAATGTACTCATCTAACACACAGCAAGAAAGCAAATAAACATATTTTCCAAAATGACTATTCCTTTAAACCAACAACTGGTACAACAGGTTGAATCTCCTCATATGTTACCCTGATGAACATAGCTGAAAACAACTGGGGAATACAGCATTGCATATAGAAGTTGTGCAACTTGTTTAATTTTGATTATATCACATGCAAAGTAGTGTCATATCTGAGAGCAAAGTGAAATAAAAAGGTTGGCTTTTCATCACTGGGGAATAAGGACTCATTCTTTGAGCTACCACACATATCAAAAAGACTATAAGAAGCAGTCAAAACAATCTTGCAAGGTCCAGATAGTGGCTTTTCTGGAGCTTTTGATGGCAGAATCTTCCTCAGCTAATGGGGTTTACCCAGTTGTCATGGAATGCATTTTTCTTAGCACTTAAAGGAAAATACGGACATTAAGAATTAAGGAAGATTGTGTGATGTCGACCGAAGGCTCCAGAACGGCTACTAAATTGTAATGTATTGCTGAATTTTTAAATGCCTGATTGTATTTGCCTCAGTCCTGAAATGTTTTAACCCTCATTCAACCATGTAAAGCACTTTGTAGCTATGATTTGTGCTATACAAATAAAGTTTTTTTATTTGGATTATTATTATTATTATAAACCGACCTTGTGTTGAGATTGTTGTGTGAACTGGTTTTCAAGGATCTTGACTCTAAGAAGCTGTACACACAATCTGACATAGGCTATTATCACCTTTTTAAGTTGATATGATAAGTTTTGTTTCTGGTCACCTGATGAACGCAAATCAAATATTGTATTTATATAGCACCATTTCATTACAGAAGTTATCTCATTGCACTTTTCCTATAGAGCAGGTCTAGACCAAACTCTAATATATAATATAGTATTTACTCTTCTTTTCGCTGTGGTTTGATCTCCAACGTCTGCTGAGGGAAATATTGGGCTCTTTAGCAGCTGAAATATGTTCACAAGCTAGTCAGCGGCTTTGTCTGTCTGCTGTTTGGTGCTGAGAAGGTGGCGTACAGCTTGTTTGTAGACCTTTGTTGCCGAAAACAGCTGCATGCTGATGAGAGCAGTAAGACTGAACCCAAAACAGTAAAGTCATGGGCAGGAAAACTAAAACAGTGAGCTTAAGATGCTAAAATGCTTCATAAAGCCGAGGAACTGCAGAGTTGCGTGATAATTCTCTGTCAGTTTATTACCACCAGCGTGTCCTTTCACATACAAGTTGCTATGTAAGTTTTTGGCAACTGATAGCTCAGCTCAAATACCTGCAAAAACATTAAATGACGCAACAAAATAACTCTTTACCTCATAAAACATTTTATTAATATTGAATCAGAAAAGGTCAAACAATGACGTCAATATATTATTTACCAGCATGGCCTTGTTTGCTTAGTCCTCCCTACTCTTGCACTACACTGTAGGTATATGATTATGTTTGAGTGCATCTCTGCTTGTGTGTGCGTTTGTGTGTAGGCCAGTCCGATAGGCGTCTGTGCAGCACATGGTTGCCCGATGCATGGTCTCTGCTCCCTGGTCTCTCCTCATTAGCCTCACACAGCGCAGCCATTCCCCTCTCGCCCCCTCACCTCCTTTCCCTCTCTACCTTCCACTCACAGTGCACAAAGGGGGAAGAGCGAACCTTTTGTTTTCTGTGTCCGACCTGCACTCGTTCCAGCCCTCCTCCTTTTCTCTCCTTCTCCTCTCCACTGACTAAATCTCTTTTCCGGCTTGATACTGCTGAAAACCATATGGCGTGTGACATCACCAGGGCAGGAAGCAGAGAGAGGGGAATGGCAGAGCAGGGGAGAGATTGGCTTGCCAGGTCTCTGTGCAGTGATGTCAGCAGAAAAGCACTCTGGGAGGCCCATTGGGGGGTGAGAGCAGAGCAGGTTGGAAATGGCATCTTTTTTTCAGATTTCACTCCCACCTGGATAATCAGGGGCTGAAGGGGGGCAAGTAGACATGCAGCGTATACCTTGAAGGGAACCTTGATGTGATTTGTTCACATGTCGGGTCATTAACTGTTTGCCTAGTGTGCTTAGTTTATATTTGTGTGCAGGTGCTGTGCAACACATTTCTCCAAACACAAAGCATCTCAATCAGAGGGATTTCAGATTGTTCCTGTGATGCTAAAAACTTCTGCAGATAATTTAACTACCTCTTCCTTTTAGTTGCTGGCAGTCCCAATCTGCTCACCAGGCTTTATGTCTGTCAACCTCCCTCCCTCCCCCTTTTGTTCTCTGGGTGAACTCTCCAGCATTGTTGTGAGATCCTGGTCTCCATACCATCACCACCGACCCATCCAGCTCTCTATCAGCACACACAGAGATACATATAAACACTCAGTTAGCCACTCATACAGCATCTCTCTCCTTCATGCACAAACACACATGCACTAAAATACCCTTCCCCTCTGATTAATTGCAGAGCTGGGGAGGGTGCCAGGCAAGGAGGGAAGGCATTAGAGGAGAGGAGAGCAGCAAGGAGAGAAGAGGACAAGGAGAGGCTGCTGCAGCTGTGGTTTTGGAGTCGGTCTCTGCACCCCCTTGCTGCCCCCTCTCTCCATCTCCTCTCTGGCTCCTCCAGGGACACACGCCTTGGCCAGGTCCCAGGAACCAGGGAGTCAGGACCAGGCTAAGGGGGAGAAAAAGGGGAACAAGAGAGGGAAGGAAGGATATCACAAAAGAAAGAGAAAAACAGAGCTGACCTAATACGAAAGTATTGTCAGGCAGCACCTACATAAACAGGAGAGCACATGAGATGTTCCTCAAAGGTTTTTACAGGAAAAACGGTACAAAGCATCATATTTCCAAAACCCCGTGAGCATGCTAAAGTTTGTTTTACTATTTGGTGCTGTCATTTGGTTTAATGTTGCAACTAAATCAGCACCCGGTTTTCTCAGGGTTGAAAAAAAAATACATTTACAAATACTTAACTGCATTTTTTAGATCTATTTTGCATGAATGAATATTTTTAGTCACCTTAATACAATCAGAATATTGTATTGTACTTTTAATATGCAAAGCACCACACGCAACTAACCTTTAACTCACTGCCAAACTCACACATTCGCATTTAGCAGGCTGCAGATCCTCCACAGGGGAAGCTAAACAGCCATTGTCAGACAAGTACTACCTTTATGAGTACATTCCAATATGTGTCACTTATAGGACAGGAAAGTCATAACAGCAGAGGTTTAGATCTGCATATGTAGACATGTCAATGTTGCCTCCTACAGGCACGGAAAATATATCTGCTACAGTTTTCACACTCACGCCAACTGCAGGCTGTGAATTTCTTTCTATTGTGTATGTGTGCATTTGATGTTTTACTTTTAACACTTTTACTATATACTATCTAAAATAAAAGAATTCATAAATGGAACATGACTTTTTCACACTAACCTCCAGTGGATATGAAATATTTGACCATCAGACATGTGAGCCAGAGTGTTAACCGCCTGTACAAATAGTTACTTGTCCAAAGGTAACTAACAACAGACATGCAAATGATTTGATTACAAACTCATTTTTCTTTAGACAAATAAATTCTGGTCAGGACCCCCCTCCATTCCTCGCCAAAGGTGCAGCATCCTGGGTGAGAGGACTCAACGGAGAGCAGTGAGAACTCGGTAGGCCCACTCTTCCCAGAATTCAACACTCATTGTCTGCAGGCGCACAAAGTGTCAAAACTGCCGGAGCTGCAACTTCCCTTGCCTGCAAGTCTACATCTGCAGGTCTAAATTGTTAGCACTGTGGCTCTGCATGGCTGTCAGTTTCACCCCCTCTCCAACAGGTGGGTCAATGTATATAGACACCAGGTTCTGTCCAAAATCATAGTGACTGACTGATATTTAGTTTTTCTGTTGACAGATCTGCACAAATATTTAGATTTTATGACATGTTTTGTTCAGTAAGCCATGTGCTTTGTTTTTTGATGTTACACATCCCCTTACAGCTTAGGCAGTGTCGCTTCACATTGCTTCTCTTCTGTTTAGCCTTCAGCAGTCGGTAAGAAACTTGAACAGACGATGAGAGCTGGCGACTGCTATCAAAACCCAAAACGTTATCCTTTTAAGTGTGTACATAATGTCAAAATTGTGGATCTTTATGTACAGCTCATCTAAAAATGCTGACCTGCATCATTGGTACCTTAAACGTAAGAAATGTCATTATTAGCAGAAGGTTGGCTAATCAAATCCCTTTGTGCGCAGAGGGTGTGGGCAACACTCTCAGCTCTGTCAACAATCAAACACTCACTGCCCACTGAGCAGTTGATTTCAAATTGCTGTAGTGAGCTATTCATCCTCCAACATCAGAACACTGCAGTTGTATCAAATATGTCGTTGAATGTTCAGTATCAAATGGGAACGAAAGTGATTTCCTCAGAGGAGCAATGAAAAGAAACTGTTTGTGTTTTTAATCTGTGAGTTTACCAAGACCAGCTCTGATAACTTTATTCTACAATCTTCCCAAGGAAATTGTGGAATGATGAGGAATGATGTGGATGGAAAGAGCACAGACACTAGATGAACACTTTTGCTATACACGTGGCTGGCTTGCTTCTCTTTTGTAATATTGTCAAAAGCACTTGTAATAAATTCAGCATTAATGCATACAGAGGTGGAAAATGTCCTTTTGAAATTGAAGATGGTGTGATTTTTCATGGTTGGGGGAGGTGTCAACATATTACATTTGAGATAAGCTTATCAGCTTTCCACTTCAGTCTAACTGTTGTGCTTTAACCTATGGCTTTATTGGTGGCCTGACTCAACCGATGCAGGATGTTTGGGTATGCTTGTGCGTGCATGAACCCAAAGTGTGATCTGCTGCCCTGCAGTCCTGGGTTAGTGTGTATTTGAGGCCTATTCTCTCTCTCTCCTCTCCCCCACTACTCTCAGTGTTTTATGGGCTGTGTGCTGTGGTGCAGTGACCTCCCTCTCACCCTGGTGCCACCCAGCCAGTGCAGATTCAGGCGCGCATGGCCCCTGCCAAAACCCCATAGCGCCACATCTGTAATCCATAAACGCCAGCCACTCTCGCTCTCCTACTCCCTCGCCCACACCGCTTCAGACTCTCACACTCCTCCATTTCACTCTCTCTCTCTCTCACCCACTAACTTTTTATTTTAATTTTCAAATTCTATGCATCCCCCTTTTTGCATTCCTTTGACTACTTCCTCCCACCACTTCTGGTTTTGTTCATGCTGAACATCAACTGGCTCTTCCCTTATCTCTCACTCCCTCACTGCCCCTTTTCTCTCTTTCCGTTTCTTTATCCACATCCAACGGAAAAATCTCTCACCCATTATATCTTGGAGCCAACTAAGTGTGGTGGCAGTGAACTGGGAACCACAAGACATTCCTGATCCAAACAGCACTAAGTCACCAGCGTTCATGTCTTCTGACAGTGGCCTGTGCCAAACACACACTTCAGTTATGGGTTGGATTCAGCTTTACCACGTCGCAGTTGGTCCCCAAACAGCTATATGTTTATCTGTTTCAAATTGATAGTGTCAGGGGAAAATGTAGTGTACGCACCATTTTTGTACATGTGTTACTTTAAGAGCATTCTCCATCAAGGGAGTATTGAATTCCCCCTCCCCTTGCCATGAACTGTTGGCCAGCATTACACACAACACCCCTCCCCTCAGCCTTAACAAGATGTGTTCAACACATCACTGTTACTGTGCCCTTTTAATCCATGCAAAAAATAGTAAAAGTGGGAAATAAATTGAGTGTTACCACACAACTCCCAGCTTGCCCCCATGGGCAATAGAGACATTAGTCTTCCTCGACTGTATTATCTTTTTTCTTCAACTTTTTCCACTGTAATAAAAAAAAAAATGCACACAGTGAACTTTTGCTCTTCTTCGTTTCTTGGATCATGTTCTCCTCTCCATCCCAAAGTCTTCACCTTCTGGTTTCCCAGACATATTGGCATTCCTCTGTGGTGCAGTCCCAACACCGCCCGAGGATGAATCATGTTGCTGCAAGCATGCAAGAGCTCAGTTTTATGATAAATATTGCAATTCATAAATCAGTGTTTTCTTAAGCAATAAAGCATGGGGGAAGGAACGACAGAATGCTGTAGAGCATTTCAGCTCGTTTGAAAGCAACATGGAGGTCATGATCTGACTGTGTTTGTGTTGACTAGAGCTGAAAAGGAGGCTTCAGGTCAGGGCAAGACCACCATGGGGAGAGAGAGAGCAGGGCATTTGAGTGTGTGTGGAGGGGTGTGTACAGCTGGTAATAAGCACTATAAATACTTCTACTTTCAGATGTTCATGAAATTTTAGGAACAGCACTTGTAAATGAAATCAATGAATAACAGGATACAGGGAAGTGTAGCAAAAGTGAGTTTGGAGAATAATTGTTTTTAAAGCTGTTATTTGCTCTCTTGCCCTCACACTGATGTAATGTTGATGCCATGTAGCTTAAAATACCTTAAACGGATTAAGAGGTCTTGTATTTTGTGCTGTATGTTGTTTCATACTGTATTAAATTAATTCTGGGAATGGTGATTGATTAGGTCTTGGTAGCCTCTTTTTGGTAAAGTCCAGAGGCGTGTTTGTGATAAAAGATTATACAAATAAATGAACCTGACAGCTGCTGTTTGTCAAAATCTTAAAGGTCACAAGCCATTCATTGAGATATTATGGACAAGAATTTTCGCTTAAAAAGTACAACATGGGAGTTCTTTTTCCATGATTAAAGTTCCTCAAATATCTCAAACATTATCTGTATAATGACTTTGTTCCAGTTAGTACATTTTAATGTAGCTGCAGGCTTTAAGCCACAGCTGCATGACTTTGAAGGAGTTGCCAGTGTAATAGGCTTGATACATGACTAATGTAAAAACTATTATTGACCTGCCAGTTGCTGTGGTAACAGCCCTCATTATTTTTTTATTCACAAAGTACCCAACACATTCAAAGCTATTTGTTCAGTGATAGTCACTCAAATCTTTTGGACCCATTACAAACACAGTTGAGTTGCTCAACAAAGAAATGACGAAGCTTTATGAATACTTATTCATCACTGCCACCTAGTGGCCAAAACTACTCAGCAGCGGAATTGGAGGCTTCATAGCAAAATCAACAAGCTGGCTCAAGAACAACAACAATTAAATAGGAGATACTTTGGATCATTTTATTTAATACACATTATAATTTTGAAAATGTCATGTGATCACACTGATGTAAAGTATGTCTGTTAGGACATGTCCTGCGTCTTTCTTGCATTGTCGTGTTGTCCCTCCACTAGTCTATGTCCAAGTCGTGCATGTCCACTGTGCTCTCTCTCTTGACCCAGGGTAAAGGCAAGGGCACATAGGGGTCATATGTCCAGCGAGGATACACTCTCTTGTACAAATTCATCATGACAGTGTCTTGAGAGCGCAGTTGGTTATCAAATACACACTTCATGTGACCATGTGTTCCTGAAAGAATAAAATAATGAAGTCAGAATTCACAGGAGATAACAGACATTGCTTAATGAAGCAGCTGACACGGAGTTTTATTTTTAAATGTTCTCACCTAAAGCCTCCTTGATGTGGCCTCTCCGACCCCACTTTGTCCGCAGCTCCACTGGCTTGAACCACATGATATCATCTGTCACAGGAAGATTAAATTATTTATTTTAAAAACAGTAAATCATGAAGCTTAAAGCCACAGAGAAGTCAAACATTATGTAATATTCTGTAGTTATAGTAAGAACTATAACTAAGTATGAGAACATCCTCTCACCCCTGTTAAAGAACATGTAACGGACAACCGCAGAGCGCCGGTTAATTTTGAACGGGTGTCCGCTCAGTACTATCCTCTTCAGCACAACGCGCTGAGGGTCACAACTGAGCAGACTGCCTGTAGCCACCAGGTCCTGGATGCCTAGAAAGACGCAGTAACATGAACACAAGCTCAAATACCAGTAGAGAATTAGCCTAAGTAGTTAATTAAATAAGACCATTATAATGGATGGTCAATAGTTTAAAATCAAGGCAGCCAGACCACTAATGAAATATACTTATTTTTAAGTATAGACAGGAATTTTCATCTCACCATCATTCCTTTGTTTGAAGAGCAGGACTCCCGCAGGGGGGAAGGTGATGGGAGCGTACACCGACACCACCGTGGGCGCGTCTGGCCTGAGGAAGCGCTCCATCTTATGCTTGTCAGCTAGAAAATTGCAGAATCGAGTTCATCACTAAATAATCAGTGAACTACTTTATATCCAGCAGTTAAATCTGTTTCAGACTACTTGTTTCTACAATCATGCCTGCTAATATATTTTTAAACAGAAGTAACAGCAACTGCATTATGCTATCGAAAGACAAATTAATTGGTTCCGCATAAGGACACTGTCCCGTAACCAGAAAATCAAGCAAGACACTGAACCCACTGCCTTCTAAGAGACTGTACACTGCTTTGGATAAGAGCATCACTAAATTCCTAGAATACTAAAATCATGTTTATCCTCCCTGGCTTCTTGGGGATTTGAAGCCCGGTCACAACATTGAGCAGCAAAAATCATTTGCACATTTCTGCACAATCGGTGGTGCTTGGTGACATAGTGAGGAGCTGATGGTCATGCGGTGGCTACCGTAGGTTGTTGCTAGTTTTGTCCGAGGTAAAGTGGATTTAAAGAGGGAAAGCTCTATTGTTCAGCTTTGACACAGGAAATCACTTAGTGACCAATTTCAAACCATGTTGACAGAGTTCACCGAACGTGAACTTCATGAGAAAGCAAATTGACTTTGCCTCTGTCAGCAAATCCACTTATCGCATCAGTTCCATTGACATGAACTGATTTTGGTACAACATGTTAACCTTATGAATGCTGATGTGAGTGAGCCTTAAATATGTAGTAGTCTTTTTTTTGTTTACTAACTTTGTGAAGATGTATGTATTGGGGGATTTTAAAAATGACTGTTACAGAAGAAGAGCTTGGTGTCCTACCTGAGGTGTGCTGAGAGAAGATGGGAGAGGCCCTGAACCTCCGAAATCCACAGTGGAACACCAGCTCCTCTTTAGATTTGATTGGCTCTGTATTGCTTTGGTGTCTCCTCACCAAGAGGTGCATCACTGACATCTGTGCACAGAGGAAAACACGATGAGGCAAGAAAAGTCAATAACAACAATACTGTACTATCAGTGTGATGTTATTACAAAAAGGGACAGTTTTTCAGATACAAAGGCTTTCGGATGTCAAAACCGTGGATCATACCTTCTGTTCATGGGGCAAGAGAGACACCAACATCAGAGGTCTGCCTGACTGGACACTCTCCATCACAGAAAAAGGAACATCAATGATGTGCAGCGTAACATACCAGCCCACCTGAAACAGAAGGGGCAGGAGAGTCAGTGAAACCTCAAATCTAACAAATGTGCATTTCCAAACGAAGACAGTCAGTGTTTTGTTTTGTTTTTTACCATGGCTCCCTCTTCCTCAGCTGCAGCCTCAGCCAGTATGCGGTAGCGAGTGCGCTCAAAACGCTGGAACTGGAAGATGCGCGAGTAGTTGACAGGCAAGTTCTCCATAGGATCCCATGGCGAGGAGCGGAAACTTTTTAGGCCTCTATAGCGCTGGAACCTAGACACAGAGGCCAGCAAAGGGATCAAAAGAGGCAATGACCCAACTGTATCAACAAAATCTCAGATTTTATTTTCCTACTAACCTAAATTCACAACACTTGCATATTTATTCCTCATCCTACATTAAAAGAAGCAGAACTGACCTGATTCTAGCTGCTGTGTCGAGGGGTGTGTCCACCTCATCAGGGAACATTTCATTGGCTCGAGCCTCACGGTAGCGTTTTAGGCCTTCTTCTTCAGCAGCTTCATCAATGTGCTCATCATAGCGCTGATCTGTTCCAGCTCGCTCTGTGGAGCACACCTCTTCCTCCTCCTCTTCTTCTGAGCCTGAACCTGACTCCTGAGTAGAGAGTATAAAGCATAATTTTCTAGTATAGTAGCCCTGAGCCCTGTCAATATTAGAGGCCAGAATGCCACTGAGTCTTGGTAAGTTCCCTGTCCCCTTATGTGGGACTATTACCAAAACAAAAACGTTAGTATTACAAAATGTATTTGTGATATTGTGAGATAGACAGCAGTCCCTGGTTTGAGAGGGATCACACTAGAATGAAATGACGTGTGCACCAAAAACATCCATCATTATCATATGGCTAATTTTGTTTATTAAAATAAAGGTTTTATGATTGGGCGTCACAATGGCCTGAGAAACATCCCTGGTTCATCCCCCTACCTCTCCCTCGATTTCCTGTTAGCCTCTTGACTCTATTATATCAAAAGAAGGGTTTTTGATAAGACAGCACGGTCCCAACTTCAAGCCACAGGAGGAATAAATCAAGAAAACATACAGTAGTTTCTCAGTAGTTAGTGCCATCTAACTTTGGGGATAGTTCTGGTTTGATTTGTCCAGGTTTTGTTAAATCCGTTTCTGCCATTTTAACCCTATGGGAGTTGATACAATGTCACCTAAAGTACTTGACACATTGCATCCAAACCCTCCATCCCCTAGTATTGGGGTGGAGGCAGACATCGCAGAGCTACAGTATACTGTATACATCTCAAAATCCTTTCGTGCATACAACACCAAATCCAGATATACATAGATGAATACTGTTGTTGCACTCAACTATTATCCTAATTGACCAAGGCAGCTTTTTGCAGTTAATATTTTACAAACAATGATCAGACGCACATGTTGGGTACAGAAGTGAAGTCAAAAAGAGCCAAACATAAACAAGACTAACCTAGCCACAATAAGAACAGTGTGTTATGCTGTGCATAATAGTATTTGTGTGACTGAGATAAGGAGTTGCCAGAATTCAAACTGTGGGGATCCCTGGTTTGCATATATTTAAATGTTGTGCCGTTCCCAGTGTGTCTACAAACGACTGTCTCCAATCTTTCCAGACATTCACTCTTACAATATCTAGAGACTCAACTTCCATGGCTACTATATTTGTAAGTAGGAAATGAATCATCAAAGACGACATGCTTTACAGTGCTCCCTCACATGGCAAATCACAGGCAGAGCCAGAAACATGAGGGGGAAGCACTCAGCATGGGGTTGATTCACAACCTTTCCAACATCCCCGCTGCAATAATAATAATAATCATTATCATTTGAAGTACCCTTTTCCCTATTGTTTCCCTCTCCTGAATAAGTATTCCTGTGCGCTAACCTTGACATCAAACACATGCTAATAACAATTAGAGATCGTAATGAACGCATTGCATAAGGACAGTTTCCCCAACTTCTTTTCAAGCAGAGCTGGAAATAAATAAATGGCCGACCCCTCCCTTCGTCCAGACAGGGCGTTCTGTTCACCGGACAGGAAGACAGGAGGCTTCTCTCGGGACTCCTGCTCCAAACACTATTGTTGTGGTGAGCAGCCTGGCACTACAGGCCAGAGGCAGACACTGAGAAAACAAACAGTGCCTCTGAGTTACGAGGTGCACTGACCGTGGGTCACGTATGCATTGCGCCATCCCCGGAACCACCGACGCTCAGACTTCAAAGCTTCTCCACCGATTACTGTCCTCCTCTTCCTCCGTAAGATTACGCTGTCTGACTGCAGCCACACTGTTGCTATGACAACAAGAAGCAGCTGCTCATGCTTGACTAAAATCTATTTACTTAAAATCCAATATTATTTAACAACAATTTTAATAATTAAGTAAAATTTAAGTAATTTATCAAATTATAGTGACAAACACGTGTAGACTCCAGCTTTTACAAGGTGAGGGTTTGAGCATTTTTCTAACACATATCAGTCAGTCAGTCATTTTCTACCGCTTGTTCCCGTTCGGGGTCGCGGGTGTCTGGAGCCTATCCCAGTGGCTTCGGGCCTTAGGCGGGGTACACCCTGGACAGTGGCCAACTCGTCGCAGGGCTGACACAGAGACAGACAACCATTCACGCACACATTCATCCACTAGGGACAATTTTAGAGTCACCAATTAACCTAATGCATGTCTTTGGACGGTGGGAGGAAACCGGAGAACCCGGAGAAAACCCACGGTTACATGCAGACTCCACCCAGGGAGGTCGTGGTCTGGTCCGGGATTCGAACCCACGATCTCCTTATTGGGAGGCAGGGGCGCTAACCACTCTGCCACCGTGCACCCCTAACTCATATCATTAGAAACTAAATCCTTTTTTTTGTTTTTTTAAACTTGTTTAGGGAATATCAACAATTTAAAAACAACAGCTTGGGACCTGCACACTTGCAATGGACATTTGTCCTTACATTTATGGACTAAACACTTAAGCTTAGAGTTTAAGATGCCAACCATTAACCTGAATCCCCCAGTTCAAATCCAAGTTTAGGTCCTTTTCCTGTCAGGTAACCTCTCCACTGAATGTGATAAAGGCTTAAAATGACCAAAAATCCTTTCAATGTGTACCTGAGAGTGATTCTCCTCATCCTCTCCATCCATGGCCTCGTCCAACATATCGTCATCATCGTCATCACTGCTTTCTTCGTCCATCTCTCCATTCTCCTCCTCATCTTCATCAACAATCCACGTGGCCTGGTAGTCTGATGTTCCTTTAGGGACCTTCATCACACGTTTTTTCTTCCTGGCCTCTAAACAGCAGAGAGAAACATCAAAGAAACATTTAGAGTCCTGTCTTATTGTGGCAGGTTTAAGGGTATATTGCAAATTTGAAAAAATGAACCATACTTTAAATCAAGATAGGCATTTTAGTACAGAAGTAGACATGATTTTAAGTTGTGTAAAGCAAACAAAATATTGCTATGTATAGTTTCACTTTGCGCTAACTAAAGGTGATATCACAGCTATGTGCAAGATTTTTACTTAACTCACTGGTCGTGTTTATCTATCAAATCAGTTTTGCAAACATCAAACTGATTCCAAGATGTCACATTATGATGTAATCTAAGACTGTAAATCAAGATAAACGTACCAAATGTCAACACCACCTGGCAAATCAGCTTCATTTATACAAAGTTTTCCAAATACTATTGTTTCCAGTCACTTGAAGGTTTGCCAAGATGACCTCTCTGACAGAAATAATTTAGTGTTGATTGCTCCAAAAAAATAAATAAATAAATAAAACAAGAAACAAAAACTTTCAAACTGTACTCAAAAGTTTAATCCAAATCAAATCAGGTGTGAGGCCTCAACCCCCTACATCTTACCAATTGTATCACCTCAAAATGTTATTATGAGTCAATTCTGTCTCTGCACCTTCAGCTTCCAGCAGTTCTGTTTCCGTTGGCCACGTCTGCTCTCCGTCCATGGGGTCCACCTCAGCCTCTGCATGCAGACTCTCCCTGACGGATGGGTCTGCTTTCATGAGCACCCGTACTGCAGCCCCATCTTCACCGTCATCCTGTGGGAAACGCAGATGACTGGTGTAAATGGGAAATTTAGCCCCTTTACTGCTACTACTCATACAGATATTTGCACTACTTATCATTTTTCAGAACAGTGCAGTTTTACATTTTTAAATTGTTTTGTCATTGTCCAGTCAGCCACTCTTTTTGTGAACAAAACTACAATAAGAATATTTGATAGTTAAATTTACTTGCTTACGTCATTTATTATAATCAATATCATGACTGCTTTAATTGTTGAAGTTACATTATTGCTGTATAGCAAAGCAGTTAAAAGTTCACATATATTTAAGAAATGTGTGGCAAATGGGCTAAGAGCTGCAAAAATGTTGGTATGGCCCTTTAAGCTACAGACTGAAACACCACCCTAAAATAAAATTCACACATTTTGTAGGTTATTGTAGAGCCCAGTTTTAATTTGTGAATTTGAGGAATTCTCTGTTGAAGCTGAACAGCCAAGAGGCAAACTGGAGTAAGTTACAGAGCTTTCATGTTTAAATAACCTATTTTGTTATTTTTGACATATACATATATGCATGTACACATATCATTTTCGATTATGGAATGAAGATGAAGATTTGTAAATAATAAACATAAATAAATACATGTGAGGAAACCATTCAACTCTAGGAAACATGAGCATTTTGCATTTGAAGAAATTGTATTAATAAAAATCAAAGCAATAACTGAGTCCAAAAACACCTACCTGCATGTCAACGTCTCCTCCCTTGCCAGGCTTTGCTGGTCTGGCAGTTAAGTTGAGAGGAAGTGGGTCTGATGGAGCATCAATCTGACTGAGCTGAAAGTCTCCATGCCCACTGATGTGCACCAGTCTGTCAACCTGTAGAGGACGGCCTCGGACATACCCAGAGACACAGAGGGTGCCAAGGCCAGAGGGTCCACCGCCTATCCCCTCAGCAGCGCTGTTTGGCGTAAAAGTGACATGCTGAGCCAAAAGATGGGAACGTCTAGAGCGGAAACCAAGCTTTCTCTGTTTCTGAGTGCCCAGGTGTCTGAGAAGTAGAGTGGCATCCTGCTCCGAATCCAGAGGGAAGACACGAGCATCAGGAAAACGGACCTCAGTGATCTTTGACAGAGCTCTCCTGGACTCAACCTTCTTCTTCACATGAAGATCACACACACCCTGACACACCAGTGCTACATGGGGTGAAGGAAGAAATCAATGCAAAGCAAGACATTATGTATAAAACTTACTACAACAGCAGTCTATCCCACTGGCAATGGAGGAGTCTAAGAGCTCCAGCAGTGTGTCGAGGTTTGTACCCACCATGGCTGGGGAGGCCCTGGGCAAAGAGGCAAGAGAGACAGTAGTCTCCGTAGCTGTCCCAACCTTCAGTGGAGTCCAGCACAAAAACAAGGCTGTCTGCAACCTTTGCCACATCCAGCAGGGAGTGCATGTCAGCTGTCCAAGGAAACCATTAGAGAAGCTTCAGAATGGGACAACATGATGCTCATGACAAAATAGTACAGCAAAGGCATATAACATAGCACAATCTATTGATGTGATTAATTTAATTTACATATGTGTGACATCGTTATTAGCCTTCCATAAATGTGTCATATGTATTAACATTACTAACCTTCCATACCTGAGCACACAGTATATTGGTTGTATATTGTTTGAACCCACACACACACACTACTAATGATATACACACAGTCCTAATGATATATGCATGAAACCCAATATTATGATTGAAACTTAAGAGAAGGTGTTAAAGGCCAATTGAATCATGCTGAAGGATCATGTATAGTGCATAAGTGAGTAAAGTTGGAAAAGGATGGTCTGATGGGATGCTTTGGAAAAGATGATGAAAAGATCAGCTCAGCCTGACCTGAACAGGTTCAGGAGGACTAGATGGGACAGCCATCTGAGAGGAAAGGGGCAGGTAAAACTGCCATGAAGGTGGGATTTGATGTACTATATACGATCATGTAAGACAGATACTCGGGAGCTGTTGCTGATTTTGGGGCAACTCCGGAGCTTGACCTCTTGTAAAAGAATAAAGCTCTGTACATCTCACTCGCTTGTCTCCGGTGATTCCTGAGTGGAAGAGAATCTGCTTCTGTGTCTATATGAGAGTGGACGGCAAAAGATACATTTCTGGCCCGATCTGTGGCCGCCCCCACTTCACTATAAAACTATTGTTTTGCTCTAAAACGACATTATATATTACACAGTTTAATTGAATCCAAGCCAATACCCAACCTTTGTATTAAGTGTAGGCATTTTATTTCACGGTCTTTGGGACTGCCTTATTTTCTCCACTGAGTTTATGGGTATTCGATCTTATGTCAGCAGTGTAAAATTGCCTGCAATACCTAGATTACACCTTTTTTTTTTTTTTATTCAACAGACTAAAATAAGTAACTACATAATTAAGAAGATTGTCATCTTTAGTTGGCTACAGTAAATGCATCACAAAAAAATAATAAAGAAATTTAGGGGGAAATACACTGACATTGATTTGGAGTAAGAAAAATTTTTTTCCTTGGTGTTTTAGTGTAATTCTATAGTGTGTGAAAGCCTTTATTTACTTTGATATGTTTTGAACAGACTGGCAGGCTGTGGAAGGCGTGTCGGACTGCTCTTTGGTGTGTGTGTTTCAATGCATTTGAGTGTGTTTTTATGTAAAAAAAAAAAAAAAAAAAAAAACAACTATTGAAAACATGAATTGAAAAACAGGGTATAGTAACATCACTGAGGTCTGCAACATTATTCATGCAAGCGTTAACTGCATTTAACGGAGTTTAATTTCAGTTTGTTTTTTGCCCCCCGAAGTAACAGCTGTTCCCCATCACTAAATACTTACCCGTGCTTTGGCTCAGAAAGGTGAATCTTTGTTTAAAACGAGGCAGAATCATCCCAAAACTGTCACTGATGCCACTGATGCCCCGCTCCTGATGGACGACACCCCCCGCACCCTCCCCACGTAGAAGTTTGGTAACCGCACCAGCATCGACTGCCGCATGGAGGGACACCACAGCGACCAAATGAGGAGGACCATCCCTGCTGCCGAGATGTCGCTTTTCCGTCAGGACCTAAAAGGACAGGCGACATAGAAACTCTGCACACCAACCAGGAATTGAAAGAAAACTATTCTTCATGTGAAATTAAAGATTACCATGTCTTTCTTATTTTTGCGTAGCTGGTTTGCTTTGTTCCTTCTGTCCATCTTCTTTTGCTCCTTCCTCTGTTTTTTGGTAAGGGCTGTCACTGACACCCTCCCTGAGGGACAGTTCAAGACAGGGATTTATTACTATGTTGTTTTAAATAAAATATATATGTAGGCACACACATTCAAAGGCTGATTTGGATGCTTTACTGAAAACAACTTCCCAGTATTTGTACTGCATAAAACACACATTTCTAAAGAATGTCTCAGCTTTTCACAGTACTGTATGATGATGTTTTAAATTGCAGCTAATAGACCCTTTTGTGCTATGAATGTGTCCTTGAGGTAAAACATACGATGTACCTGTAAGACGTCAATAAATCTGATATGCAAACAGTGTGCGAACAAGATATTCACATGGATTTCTGCAGGCTATTGAAGTTATGATTGATGTCTACAATATCTGTGCTGCTTTAGAACATAAATTGGCTGGACCACATATCAAAAACATCTGTAGAGTTCAGTGCAATCCAATATAACAGCCCTGCAACAAAGACTGCCTTTACTTTGCGAAGCTTATGTTAGTTTTTTTCTTAGAGTCTTGAAGATGTATTGATTCAAGCGATAATTTAGAGGCCATACTTTGTTTTGCCATTGCTGTGGACAGTGTACAGTGTCCACATTACTTTGTCTTAGAATTTTCCATGAATTCAAATTATTGGCACGAGTTATTATTATTTGACATAAGAATCTTGTATAAGTTACTAACTTAGAAAAGAATATAGAGGCATGGACATTAGTTGAGATTCTGTGGACAGAGATTTCCCTGTGACAGCTTGTCTGACATATAGTCTTAGTCATGGACAGACATGCACAGTTCTTATGGAGCTCTCCGTACATCCTTAATGGAACAGTTTTAAATGCCGAGTAGTTTTTGTCCATTTGTCCCATTTGCTACTGTTCATTTCTGTCTGACCAACTCTCAGTTCAATGTGATCCTCTGTGTGCAAGATCTGTAGACTGAAATAATGTCCGAACGTCTATTTCCAGCTTGTAACTCAAACCCCTCTTTGTCAAAAAACAGAACTATATAACTGCGCGTTCGCAATAGCTTCTCAGCTGAATTAGTATGTGCAGGTTTTTTATGATACAACACATAAAAGCAAACGGTAGTATTAGTTGCAGTGCTAATGTACTGGGTGACATTTATAGTCTGGCGTTACAGTGATGCAATTTTCATTTAATGATGTGATCATAAAAAGATATTTGCATGTACAGTTGTGTAACGTTACACAATATTTTGACAACAAACTCGCTCAGGTTAACATAGTATGACAACTGCTTTTTCTCTCCTGAGACATCTGGGAGCCCTGATTGGCTTCCCCCGTGCTTTAAAGGCTGATAGATCAACCGGAGAAAGACGTAACGTTACACCACCAGCTGAGTTTGCAGCGCCAAGCTGGACTTACGAAATTTCTTACAAAGAAAGGGGTAAAAAGACTCGATTTAGATGTACCACATTTCCACTGAACCGATGCCACCCCTAAATTCGCAAGAAAACTCAACACGCGTGCTTGCAGAGCCGTGACCACATGCCAACATAGCACACCAGCTGTTAAGTAACACTTTATAACTGAACACGGCTTACCTTTGTTTTCTCTCTCAATTTCACCTTTCGTCCGGTGCTTGCCATGTTTGTGGCCTTTGTTTTTCTGTTTGTATATGCCGGGTCTGTGGCCCTGTTGTATTTCACCATTCGCAGCCATTTTCACCATGTGCGAAAGTCAGTTAATTCACTTCCGCACTCGCACCAGCGTCATAACAGAGGCGTGTCTTCAGACTTTCCGGAGGTTTTTTTCTTCAAAATAAAAGTTGAATTTTCCACATCAGTTTGCATTACTTAATACTGCATTATATTACTGTATTTACTGCATACAATTTAAAAATGAGCCAAGGAATACGAGATATTCTATATATGACCTAAATAGGCTAGTAGATTACTATATTCTATAGAAAGTACGCTGTAAAAAATAAAATAAAAATAAAATGTGAATAAACATGATCACAAATAATATTGTATATTATGTGTGAGCTTTGTATGTTTATACCCACAGATCCTCAAACATACCTCTGAAAAGGCATTCCACCCTCTCTTTCACCACTATTAAATCCTATATATTTAATCCTTTTTCTCATCATTAACTAGTGAGTCATCCTCTTTCCAATTATCCGATTCTGGAGTTCACAAGAGTTCATAAGGCTCTCTTTAAACAAAAGATACACTCCCTTTTGAGCTGGGAGCAAACGAGTGAGGAAAGAGAAGGAAAATTAAGGAGCCTCTGATGCAATGACCTCGGCCATGCAGCATCCTTAAGTTAACTGGGCCCCTTTGTTTTACCTGCATGCAGTAGGCTATAACTAAGCATGAGAGCATTCTGACAACATTCACCGACACCACTGCCACAGCTACTACTTCCCACACCTCTTAACCCCTTTTTGTAGTAAGGAATCCTGAATGTATACATGTCTAGCCAACCACCATCAATTAATCATGGCTTTCACCAGAGAAAAAATAAGTCTAATTCGCTCATTTTAAAATTACTGGAAGTGGCAGTTATCTGAACATAGACTGGGTTTCTGCTCAAAGTATGGGGAAACAATTACAGTTGCCCATCTAATAATAAAGTGTAATGAATGACCAGTCATTGGCTTTACCTCTTGCAGTAACTACCAGCATGGCTATATATTCTGTGTATCCTGTGTACCCTGCCTTATTTATTGCTGAGCATAAAAAATTTACTTCAGCACTGAAAATGCAGAGTTTTTAAATGCAGTGGCCTCCTGTATTAAGAGATCAGAACAGGTGAAACGAAAAAATGGAGAGAAAAAAGAAGACATTTAAAGGGAGGAGAGGAATGTGCAGTTACATTGCTGGTAGCAAAGTAATGTGTCACATGAAGACATCTTCATTTGCGTTTGCCTGATTCAACTGTCAACAACATCATTATCATCATGATTATCATTTATCTTCATTTTCCATTACATTTTTTGATTTATTGATTCGGTTTGCAGTTAAAGCCAACCTTTTCTGCTTTCTGTTATGCAGTTTGGTCAGAGCTATAATGGACTCACAACAGCCAAACAGACTACTGTCACCTCTAGGATCTCCTCTCCTCATGGAGAAACTCCAAGTTGTGCAACACACAGTGACATGTGGCACACTCTAAAGAGGAAGCGTGTCAAAGTAATGCAGCCTTCTCTATTCACAATTAAGCAGATCCAAAAGCCCTGTAAGCGCCAACTTGAGTAGAACCTTGCCATTTGTTGGCTTTGCAACAGGCAGGTTATTGTGCAGGCTGAGTTACCATGCAACTTGTAATGGTGAGAGAGAGTTTGAGCTTGAAGGAGATGCTACAGGGGTTTCCTCTGTATACACTGTTACATCATGCTCAAGCCCACCAAATGCAGAGAAAGCAGTAAACAGGTTAAAAGAGTAGTTCGGCATTTTTGTTAATACGTCCATTCACTTCATGCAGAGAGCCAGTAAACAATAGCTGACTATCATGCACTGCCTGAAGAGAAAAACTGCATACGCTCAGTCTGCTGATGAAGGATTCTATAAGTATGATGTAAGTACCATCTACAGTCACCCCTGGATATCCAGTTTTGAGGAAGCCAGCATTTATGCTGCTAATTATAAAACAATTCAGAATTTAATTTCAATATTTCTCTATCTCAAGATCAGTTATGCCTTGTGGTTTGAGATGCTTGCAATGTATCTGGTTTAAATCCTCAGGAAAAATACAGTGGAGGGTATTGCACTCTTTGACCTTTGAACAACAAGCCTACTGCCGAGTATCCCCAAGGCAAGGTACATAACACATTGTTCCAGGGAAGCTGCTCAGTAGCCAACATTAGACTACTTTTGTTTTTTTCGCTGGTTAATTACCTGGTTTGTACCATTAAAGTATTATCCTGTGAATGTGTGTATGTGTTTTAAATTGTGTTGTTATGGACCAGGGCCTGCGACGAGTTGGCCGCTGTCCAGGGTGTACCCCGCCTAAGGCCCAAAGCCACTGGGATAGGCTACAGTCACCCGCATACCCCAACAGGAACAAGCGGTAGAAAATGACTGACTGACTGACTGGACCAGGGCAGGATGACAGCGAAATGTGCTTATGGACTTCTTTGCCAAGGCAGTGTGCAAACTGATATCTACTGCAAAGGTTATTCACTGCCTGTGAATATGCATTTTATTCAAATATTTTCATACTCATAAAGGCCTAAAATAGTACATTTTACGTACACTACTTACACAAGCATAAGTAGAACATACAACATACACAGCAGTTCTTTTATTTGTATCATTAAAATAGCTTAAGCAGCAATATTTAGGAAAGAGTTTAGTTCAAACTGCAAATGAATGCTGCCCCCAAATTCTCATGGAGGTTCTTTCTATGCTTTTTCATGTATTTTTGGGCATAGGATGACGATGTTGGTTGATCAGCCATCCACCACTACTACTGGCCAGTCTGACATGAAATTAGGAATGTATATGCTTGGTCCCAGTTCCCATATATTTTGGTAATCCCCTGTATTTTTATTTTAGCCAACATTAGGTCAAACAAATGTGCATGAACAATATGTTTATGAACCAAAATGCTGGATCATTGCTCAAGGAATATTTGCTATTGATATTTATAGTACCCAGAGAATGAACTATAATGTTTTTGATGACCCCTTGACCCTTTTTCTGGTGGCACCATCAAGCCAAAAATGTCCACTTGTACATAAGAAATAGCCAATTAAATAACAATAATATAAAAGATTTTAATTGGCAGACTATACGGAAATATACTGACCACATTCATGCTCCTCAGAAGGGAGATTACATTTTTTGTCCAATTTTGTACACACTATGATCTCCAACAGACTCACTACAGTCGGTCTCTCACTATGAATACTTAACAATATGTGATCAACTAGTTCATCCTAACTATCAAACTCAATTCCACTTTTCATGAAATGCTTTCCCATTGATAGGTAATATTGTTTTATACTGGGCTATATGGTCTACCTATTCCCGTGTGTAGTCGTTTTAAGTCAGAAGCATGTAGTTGCCTGAAAATAATAATAATAATAATAATAATAATAAGGAGATATATACCGCAAATTAATTTTAAAAATGAATAAAAGTGTAGAGTTTTCACTCTCTATATATTATAGGCCGAGTGTTTTTTAATTATGTCTCCGCCTCTGGATGTTTTTGGGTCAGAGAGAGTTTACTGCAGCCATACCAGGCAGGGCGGAACTGTTTGCAGCATTTCGAAGGAAGACGGACAGTCAGGCAGAGTTACAGCTTACAGCTAAATTGTTAACAAGCCAGTCTGCTAGGTTAAATCGCCAGTTTTTTCTAACGACGTCGCGGATACTATTCGCGGCTTGCTTCTGGGTGTTTTGGAGGTGTTTGAACTTCCCTCACATTCTCCCCAACGTCTTTTCGCGAAGGGAGGCGGCGGTTGAGCTCTCGGCTCGGCAGCCATCTTTGGACCTGCCTGGGAGTGGGATTCGACTGTTCTGGCACCCCAGTTACTTCGAGGGTGGGGATTTTAACCTTTATGAAATCACAAATCCCTGTGTTATAATCGACTGACAGCGTCAAGAACCACGCGGATTTGGTGCGAAATTACCGCGCCGAGGATGAAACAGGAAGAATACTTTTATAATCCCAAACTGTTTTGAAATACACGACATTCTCCTCAGTGCTGAAGCCTGGCCTGTCAGGAGAGGGTGAGTTTCAGCTAACTGGCTAAGCTAACTTAGCAAACAACACATAGGTTACCTTGCTAATTTAGCAATTTGTAGTTATTGGCTCCTAAAGTTGGTTTAATTCCACATAATTCACATAGTTACTCGACTGTTCACGCCGTAAACACGTCGTGAATATTGCTTGGATTGTTTGATGATATGACACGTAACTTAGCTTAGCTAACGTTAAGTTTGGTGTCTAAGTTAGCTTACATTACAGTTAACGTTGGCTAGTTGGGTGCTCCTGAAACCTCTGATTGGTTTGCGCACGCTTGAGAGTGTTGTTGGGTTTTTACATTTCAGACTTAGTTAGTTTCACTTGCTTGTGTGACAGCTGAAACCGCTATTGGAAAGTGACAACTTTCTGAAAATCCCACTAAGTAACGTTACTTTCTCTAATTCCACTTGTGTTGCAACTCCAGGGAGGTAACGTTGTTAACCTAGCCACAGGTCAGGTAACGTTAACTTAGGATATAACGTTAACGCAGCCAGTGAGACTGGGGTGCTAGTTTACCCCAGAACTGATATTTTTGCACACCATGGTCATCTAAAAGTGGTTTACATTTTTCAGAACAATAACTGCATTCGCAAGTGTTTACCTGTCCCCATAGACAAACTGATTAACGTTAGGCCGAATTGCCATCTTACTTAATTAATGTACTGCAATGAAGCCCTGTACATAAGCTAAACGATTCTAGTCTTTGTTTTAAAGACAAATGAAACACTGGTGCTTGATACTGTGTGATTACGTGTTTTTGTGCAATGGATTGGAGTACCAGGAGGAAATAACTGACTGACATTACTTAAGTTCAAATTGCGTACTGATTTCTAAAAAGGGATGGCAGCATTTTGTAAAGATGAGTTATCTGTGTAATATGAAAGCTTTCAAAACCTTCTTTCACTGTGTCTGCAATTGCAATGCATGTCTGAAAGCAAACCATTGCTGTTAAGTGAAGGCAGACAGATAATCACTTGTCAACATGCTCACCAGGGCCCCTTCCTACCTCCCTTTAGCCGTACGAACAGGAAATGCTGAGAAATGCAGCGCAGTGAGGACATACATTGGGAATTCCAGCCGTCCAGCTTTGTTGTCCTGTCCTGCTGCATTCTTGTGCGTGTGTGTGCGTGCGTGCGCGCTAGTTGGAACGCAGGGGTGTTTTATGAAGGTATCAGTCAGCCTCGCTCATTTTTGTACTCACACACCCGTAGTTGTAAATGCCATCATGAGATATGACAACAAGGCTCATTCATGAGCAACAATGTAGTAAAGGACAATGGCAATAAAGAGGCACAGTCGCACATGGTAATGAGGCTTTATTTCAGGGCTGTGGCTGCATCTGTGTGGAATAGTGAGTCGTTCAGTGTTGTTGTGAGACAAAAGATGTCTGCTTGAACTGGGGGCTTTTTCTCCCAGGCTGGGAAAGAAGTCTTGTGACTGTAGCGTCAGCTCTGCATCTTTTAGCAGCTGATCATCTGAGCCATGTACTCAGTAAACTTTCCTCAGTGATCTTTTACAGTCTACATCTGTATTACAGCTGTATAACAAACTATTTAACAGGCAGCAAATAATTACAAGTTTAAGCATGACAGTGGCAATGTGGACCTATGCTATGTTCTGTCCATTTCTGTAATTTTCAAATGGGGAATTAACCTAAAATTCAGAAAACAAACAAATGAAAAAATACACATTTCACTTTATATCCCTAGTGGTGTCTTGTCCTGCAGATAGTTTGGCTTTTACATGGTGAGCATTTGAAATAACGTTAGTGACACTCTACTGTGGTTATTTTCCCTTTTCTTTTCTTTTTTTCACAATGGCAGTGGTTTGCAGTAAGGTTGATGGACTATCCTATTATGGATTATTTTTGGAAAGGCTGCTTTTTAAGTTATTCAAATGTAATTTTTCAACACGGTTAGTATCACAAACAAATTATTTATCTGGATTGTATTGGAATGTTGTGGATGTGGGTATCTCAAAACTTTGGCAAATAAAAGCAGGACTATGATCATGGTTAAAAACTACTATAGATGATTGAGTATAGGATAGGAGTTTCTTTATGATTTTGGTGAACTGACCCTTTAATCACTTCTAGAAAGGTTATATGAACAATGTTTGGTATGTTTGAGAACGTGTGTTTACCAGGTACTTACAGGTTTAACTAGTAGTGCGATCACTGGAATGCTTTGTTTCAGTTCAGGCATCTATCTCACAGTGAAGCAGTGCGTTGTCACCTCGGTTTCTTTGTTCGAGGTGGATTGTCAGCTGCGTGCCTGACTGTTCTTTGTATCCTCCTCACATCTGTGTGTCTACATACCAGTCACTGAAGGTGTGAGGGGAGGTTGTCAGGACCCAGCCCACTTATTTCCTTAGTGTAGGTGCTGTTACTATGGAAACAGGAGGCTTAGCGCTTGCTACCTCAGGATTTCCGACTGGCCATTCTCCACATTTTCACCTGACATCATGCTTCATTTAATGTTTTGCATAGCCTTCTCTCGCTCAGGTTAATAGGCTCTGCTATAGCACATATGGACAGTCAGAGAGCTGTGATTTTTAGACAGATGTTTCACTTACCTATTGTTTCACATTGCATCTCACTGTAACATATAGCATTATTATTATTGTAGCATAACAATACCAGTGTAAAGGAAATTATTAGTATAGGTAATATGTGAATCTTACCTCAAAACAGCCAAATTAACTTCTTAAACAACTGTTGGAATATATTATACTTTTCTGTGGTCCATCCAGTATTAATAATGAAGCCATGTAATTTATACTGGGGGCACATGAATACATTAGGTTATATCACTCATCATTAGGTTTTTTCATTGTACTCATTCTTGTTTTTCCTTGTAATTTTAGCTCTGAACACATATGTCCTTCAGATGAGCCATCGGTGGGGGCTTTCAAGTCGCTGTCGCAGACCCAGATAGTTCCTGGCGGCAGCGGCATTGCCCCCCACTCCCCAGTATGCCCAACAGCAGTCGGGCGGGGAGCCTGAAGGACCCCGAAATTGCTGATCTCTTCTTCAAGGAGGACCCAGAAAAGCTCTATGCAGATCTACGTGAGATCGGACATGGCAGCTTTGGTGCTGTATATTTTGTGAGTATTTCACAATATAAGGCTATGGTCCAAGCATAACGGCATGTTCAGTCCGCCAAAAAAACACAGCCTCCTCATTCATTTCACTGAGGCCACTGTGTTGGCACATAGGAACACATAGGTGTCTGGCAAAAAAAATAAAAACAAAGTTAAGCCTTAGGTAATCAAATACATTCAAGCACACATTTCTTGTATAACACTGTGTAACACGAATGGTGTAATTTAATTCAAGACCATGGTTATGGAGGATAAAATTAATGCTGCTGTGAGTGCTTTCTCGAAAATTAGGAAAACCCTGTCTCATAGTACTATTAACCACTAACAACGCCTGTCTTGGGGCTTTGTAGCCTTGAAGGTCATTGATATTGATTAATCATTGTTTTGTTTTAGTGTTCGACAATTGGAGAGCATTGTTCTATGAACCACAAAGGCCTTTAGATCCTTTTAAACATTTCAGAATGATTCTAAAAATGCAGGACTGTTTTAGTGACACTGTCTCAGTGTGTCAGCTTTGACTTCCAGCTAATTATTGCACACTACATTTAAAATTAGTTATTGTGATATTTTGCAATTATGATGGTGTGTTTTTGTCTCAATATCTCTGAAAATGTTATATTTGTGTGACTTGGTGCTTTCGCACAGTGTGTTAGCCGAAATGGGTTTTGTAGTCTATGTAAAGTGGATATTATGCACAAGAAGTCAGAAGCATTCATTGCTTATGTCAGTCATCTTGCAGAGAATTGTATCACAAGTCCCAATTTGTTGTTGTGAGACAATGCCATGTTGCCCCAACAGCTACATTGAGACTACATAGTCTAAATTCTAATCATGGATGGATTGTGTAGTCAAGTCTCTAATACAGATTATGTTCTAATGGTTGGGGCAGTAAGGTCACAACAAGGTCGATTTTTATAATGCAAAAGAGACAATTTAAGCTTTCCAGGCAAATAATACAGACCAAATTAATTATCACGGGAAACTCAAAATATTGTTCAAAACTTGTACTACAACCCGAGTCACTAAACAAAACTTTAAATCATTGGTAAAGTTAAGGGGTGAAGATGACAATCACACCAATATGTAATGTACTTATCATTCAGGCACGGGATGTGCGGACAAATGAGGTGGTGGCCATCAAGAAGATGTCTTATACTGGGAAGCAGTCCAATGAGGTATGATAGCTTTCACTAACCTATATCAGGTTAATGAGCCATTCTTAACTCATGAGTGTGGTTATGTTTGTTGTTATAGTCCTCTGATTTTTACTGTTTTCACAGAAATGGCAAGACATAATCAAGGAGGTGAAATTCCTGCAGAGAATACAACACCCAAACAGCATAGAGTACAAAGGATGTTACCTGCGAGAGCACACTGCCTGGGTAAGCTTCTGCACGAGGGTGTCAGTGTTGATGATACTATATGACTAAAATGTATTACCCACTGATTGGGGGAAAAAAAATATATATTCACACAAACCACTCTTTATTTCATTTCAGCTGGTAATGGAGTATTGTCTAGGCTCTGCTTCTGATTTATTAGAAGGTGAGCGGAAAACCTTTGAACTCCTGATCATTGCATGAAGCTGCATGACTACATGCAGAGAAGGTAGTGTGCTCCCATTTCAAATTGATCCTTGTCACTTTTTTCAGTTCACAAGAAACCCCTGCAAGAAGTTGAAATAGCTGCAATTACCCATGGTGCTCTTCAAGGGTTGGCATATCTTCACTCCCACAACATGATTCACCGGTGAGTGTTTCAAGTGTTTGGGAGCATGCTGGCCACCGAGTGCTTATGTCCTCAGGCATTCTGTCGTCTGAGCATTCTGAGCTGTAATCATTCCCTCTTATGTGTTCGACAGAGATATCAAGGCGGGAAACGTCTTGCTGACGGAGCCAGGGCAGGTAAAACTAGCAGATTTTGGTTCTGCCTCCATCGCCTGTCCTGCCAACTCCTTTGTTGGGACTCCATATTGGTAGGTTACAAAACATGTACATTAAAGGTTCCTTGCAGAGCACGTTTGCAGATTTTTCAATATAATAAATTCATATATTTTTATTGTGCTGAATGTGTTTGTTTTCTCAGGATGGCTCCAGAAGTAATTTTAGCTATGGATGAGGGTCAGTATGATGGAAAGGTGGACATTTGGTCTTTGGGAATAACCTGCATTGAATTAGGTACGGTCACTGTTCTTTATGGCCTGATTCACGTCTAAGATTTTGACCTAATTTGTTATTGAATTGCTTGCATCAACATCTATCTCTTTTAACACTTTAACAAACATCTCTTAGCCAACATCGATTTAGCTCACTTAGTCAGGCAATAACTGAATAATGATGCTCTTTCTTCCTCATAATTTCATTGTTCTTCACAACATCTGACTCCTTGATGTAACCTGCTACTCGGTTTGCAGCGGAGAGGAAGCCTCCACTGTTCAACATGAATGCGATGAGTGCCTTATACCATATAGCACAGAATGAGAGCCCCGCGCTGCAGTCTAGTGAATGGTGAGTTTAAAGTTAGATTTTTAAAATTAAAGAGAGCTGGTGTAATGTTTCTTAAACAAACTTCAGTCCATAAAATAACTGCAATTCTATCATTTTTTCACATTCCATCTGTCAACTTTAGGACGGATTATTTCCGAAACTTCGTAGATTCTTGCCTTCAGAAATTTCCCCAGGATAGGCCGAACTCTGAGGAGCTCTTAAAGGTAAGAATCACAATTACAGGCTATGACAGACTTATGCTTTATGGTTAATCCCTATAACCACATTACAATTCAGGATTTGAATGCTTTTCTTTGTTCTTCCTCCAGCATGCTTTTGTCCAACGTGAGCGACCAGAATCAGTTCTAATAGACCTGATACATCGGACTAAGGACGCAGTGCGGGAGCTGGACAATCTGCAGTATCGTAAAATGAAGAAGATCTTGTTTCAGGAAGCCCACAATGGCCCCACAACTGAGGCACAAGATGAAGAGGAGGTTGGTTGTATGACTGTTTCAGCTGCTGCTAGCTTGCATCTATCTCTCTCCATTTCTGTCACCTTCAGTGTAGCAGGGTTGTATTTTATAGTATTGAGTCATCCTATGTTATTAGAGAGCATTGTTGTAACCTTGTCACTATCTGCCGTGTGTGTTTATTTTTAGGAGCCAGAACACAGTGTGGGTAGGACGGGTACAGTGAACAGTGTGGGGAGCAACCAATCTATACCCAGTATGTCAATCAGTGCCAGTTCCCAGAGCAGCTCTGTCAACAGTCTAACAGATGCAGGCGATGACAAGAGTGAGGTGGACATGGAGGGAGACCACACAGTTATGTCCAACAGCTCTGTGATACACCTCAAACCGGTAAGACGTTCAGGTTCCAGTCTGACCTGCAGCCATGTCATATTATATGGTATTCACTGTTTAACATTGATTCTAGTAATTCAGTATTATTACAATTCTATTCATTTTAAATATAACATGAGACAAAAGTGTGTTTGCTACGCAGTATTTTGTTCTGCTCTTTACGTCATCCGTGAATTTTTGCCCGCTTTTCAGGAGGAAGAGCCATATAATGAAGAGTCAGAACCTCACACCCGGCCAACTGAGCCGCAGTCCCCGCCGGCACACACTCCACGGCCAAAACGGAACCGCGAACACTTTGCTACTATACGCACAGCCTCAGTGGTAATAAAACAGTTATTGTATTTGCAGATCAAATAAGAAGATGGCTAAAGTAACAGCTTGATCATTAGAATAACTCCTTGTATATCTGCTGAAAATTTTCCACATCCATGGGTTGTTCAAAGTCAAAAATCTTCTGACATATTGTCCTCATGAGCATTGAATGCTTTTGCTTTAAGGCTAGAAAGTAGTCATTTTGTATGTAATCAAAAGCAGAGCCATGATCCAGCTTGAAACATTTGAAGCACTTTGATATGCAAAAATAATTGTCCATTCTTCCCGAATTGTCTAAAATACCTCTGTTTTACACAATACACATGGTAGCCTCGCATATATATTTTTCTTTGAAAAACTAGTTTTTTCCACCCACAACAATATAAAGAGAATCTGTGTATTGTGTTTGCCAGCTCACTCGCCAAATTAAGGAGCATGAGCAGGATTCTGAGTTAAGGGAGCAGATATTGGGCTACAAGCGCATGAGGCGGCAGCACCAGAAACAGCTGATGGCTCTGGAAAACAAGCTGAAGGCTGAGATGGATGAGCACAGACTCCGCCTGGACAAGGAGCTGGAGAACCAGAGGAATAGCTTTGCCCAGGAGATGGAGAAACTGATCAAGAAGCACCAGGCGTCCATGGAGAAAGATGTATGTTTTCAGCTCATTTATGTGTTCGCTTAAGATTTACTCAACACTGACTTTTATTTTTCTAGAGCCAACTGAGTATGATGTGCATTTCTCCATTAGGCAAAAACGTTTAGCAATGATGAAAAGAAGTTCCAACAACATATTCAGAGTCAGCAGAAAAAAGAGCTCAACAGCTTCCTAGAATCCCAGAAACGGGAGTATAAACTTCGCAAGGAACAACTCAAAGAGGTAGGTACATTAGTCTCTTTACGCTTTACTTACTTTTAGAAAATGGACATCAATCAGTACTATGCAGTCTGCTCAACCAGTGACCTGCAATCTTTCTTCCGTTCAGGAGTTGAATGAAAACCAGTCAACACCCAAGAAAGAAAAGCAGGAGTGGTTGTCCAAGCAGAAGGAGAACTTCCAACACTTCCAAGCAGAGGAAGAGGCCGACTTACAGCGCAGGCAGAGGCAGTATCTGGAGCTGGAGTGCCGCAGGTTCAAACGGAGGATCTTGATCGCTCGCCACAATATTGAGCAGGACTTAGTGCGTGAGGTCAGCACCCTATCTCCTACATTGTCCTACTGGGTCTCTAATGTTAAAATGATTGAATTAATTAACAAACTAACATTTTGTTATCCTGGGTGTGTGACAATCTCATCTCTTTGTCTCTCCATGTGCACATAATTAGGAGCTAAACAAGCGTCAGACCCAGAAGGACTTGGAACACGCCATGCTTCTCCGGCACCATGAGTCCATGCAAGAGCTGGAGTTCCGCCAGCTCAACACCATCCAAAAGACGAGGGCTGAGCTGACCCGCTTGCAGCACCAGACGGAGCTCACCAATCAGCAGGAGTACAACAAGAGGAGGGAGAGGGAACTTCGACGCAAACACGTTATGGAGGTTCGCCAGCAACCCAAGAGCCTCAAGGTGAGAAATCACATGCTTGTGAATGTGCATGTACATTGAATATTTAGTAGATACTCTCATTTCAATAATGATAAAATGCTTCTCTAGGTAATTGTAGGATCTGTCAAATATGCAATTCACTATTTGTCAGACGGACCTATTCTTTATCTTGAGTAAGCCAAGATGTGCTGATCCATAGAATTTAGAGTGAAAAGACTGCGTCAGAGTGCGCAGCTGTTACCTCACTTTGGTTAGGCAAACAGTTTTAAAATAGACTTGAGAATAGAACTTTGCCCATGTTTCTCATTCATGCAATGCCGGGTTTTCCAGTTCTACTTGCTTGGTCTGATTGCACAGACCTAATTTAGATAATTTTCTGTTTCTGTGTTGTTTAACACTTGCTTTTAAATATAAAGAAATACATAATTAAGTAAATTTTCTGTACAACAAAGTCCAAAGAGCTACAGATCAAGAAGCAGTTCCAGGACACATGTAAGATCCAGACCAGGCAATACAAAGCACTGAGGAACCATCTGTTGGAGACCACACCAAAGTCCGAGCACAAGGCTGTCCTTAAACGGCTGAAGCAGGAGCAGCACCGCAAACTTGCCATCTTGGCAGAGCAGTATGACCACTCCATCAATGAGATGCTTTCCACTCAGGCGGTGAGTCTGGCAATGGCAGGAAGCTAAAACCATGAAGGCACCACCCAATTTTACATTTTGCCACCTTTTTAGAGGATGTGTCCAAAATCAGTTATAGTTTGTGTGTGTGTGTGTGTGTGTGTGTGTGTGTGTGTGTTTTACTCATTGGATCATGATCCTGATCTTCTCTCTGTCCTTAGCTACGTCTGGATGAGACTCAGGAGGCTCAGTGCCAAGCCCTACGAATGCAACTACAGCAGGAGCTGGAGCTTCTCAACGCCTATCAGAGCAAGATCAAGATGCAGACTGATGCCCAGCATGAACGCGAGAGGAAGGACCTGGAGCAGAGGGTATCACTCCGAAGGGCCCTGCTGGAACAGAAGGTTGTCCTATGTAATATTCTTATGTGGAGATTTACTCACTACGTGATTATTGGCAGAGGTACTTTCAATTTAAAAGCCCAGCCAACTCACAGGTTTCCAGTTATTTGGGTTTATTAGACCTGCTCCAGATTGAAGTGAGCGACGCTATCCTGGGATTTACATAAGGTCAGCGGACTCTGTGTACCAAAAACAATGATATAGATGCAACAAAATTAAAGGGAGCGTAAGGGAGATTTCAATCAAGCATAGTCTGTACACATTAACTCAGTCCTGGACAGGTATAATGATGTAAAACACCAGTGGGTGTGTACAATGGGTATGTTGGGCCTTTAAGAGTAACTGAATGATAAGCTTTTTTCACAGCAGACTTTTTGATTTCCCAGGAATCATTTTGCAAATAGCACCACTGTCCACCCTTCCCTTCTATTCCAATCAAATACATTTTAGTACATTTTATGTTTTGGTTTCATTTAGCTAAATATGTCGATGGATGGATGCCAGTCGATCACTGTGCAGTTAAGTGTATCTGCTAACTGTGAAGGACATATATAAACATTATTTACAAATGTTTTTTTTCTGTAGATTGAGGAGGAGATGCTGTCCTTGCAGAATGAACGCTTGGAGCGAATCCGGAGCCTGCTGGAACGTCAAGCCCGAGAAGTTGAGGCTTTTGACTCTGAGAGTATGCGCCTGGGCTTCAGCAACATGGTGCTATCAAACATCTCCCCAGAGGGCCTCAGCAAGAGCTTTCCCGGGGCTCCAGGAAGTTGGAGTCACCATCAGCAGCAGCACCCATCTGGGAGCTCTCAAGGGCCACACTGGGGCAGTGGCAGTCTGGGAGCGGGGTCAAGCCGCCAAGGCAGCCATCACCACTATCACTCCAGTCCGGGAGGGGCACCTATGCAGCAAGGCTGGGGGCAGGGCATGCAGGGAGGTGCCCCATCACCATGGGGCCACCCATCAGCAGGATCCCTGCTCTCCCGCAGCAGTGGAGGTGTACAGAACAGCCCCCAAGCAATGGGGAGGACACCCTCAGGAGGGCGCAATGAGCAGGCCATGAGCAGGAGTACCAGTGTCACCTCTCAAATATCTAACGGGTCACACCTCTCCTACACATAGATGTCGGCCCTGGAGTCAGAGTTTGAGCATGGAGATGTAGAATCCAACAAACAGCAGGACAGAGTATTGGCTGAGCTCCGCTACTCTGTCGCTCTCTGCGACACTTCCCCTCCGTTTTTCCCGTGTACAGATGTAGGGGTGTGATGAAATAAATGTTGCTCAGGTCAAAAGGGCTGGAAGAGACTCAGCCCGTCCTCACGGCAGTTGATCGGCACACATACAGATCTTTAAATTTATAGCAATTTGAGTATCGACACATAATACTTTCATTTGTTTTCATTTACAGTTCTCCTTTGGAATTGTTCACATATACGTTTTGTGCTATTCACAGCCATTGCTCTCATTTTGCACATGAAGCACTGTTAAAAAAGCCTTTAACATGTGTTAACTATGTCCTTAGAAATGTGGTATCAAACAATCACAGTAAACTGATTTTATATAGCACCTCCCTCCTTCACTCTCCTAATTCATATTCGGTTATACACTGGTTGATTATTTGACGATGGTTAGAAATGCAGCAGACCTAACTAAAGCTGCTTTGCTGTTGTGATTTCCAGCCTGCTGTAATGGTCATTGTGATTAGATGCCTCCCTTTTTAGTCAGTAGTTTTATTTCACCTGATTTCCTGGTCATCAGCCAAAATGAGACATTACAAATTCAGAGCCAAATAAACTAATCTTAACTGTTTCAGGCTTCTGCTACGACACTACTCCAGTGCCTTTTAACCTTTGATTATAGAAATCGGTCTCAGATGTTTATAGTTTAATATTTTAACTTTAATCATCAGTTTGTAATCAGTGCCAGTGTATGTTTAGTTCAGTCTATTTTAACTTTTCTGATTTTAGTTCCAGAGGTCCCAAATACTTTAGTCAGATTATATTCACTGTGTATGCAGTAAAGTTGGTTTAAGTCTTATAAATGGTGAGAAATAGAAAAGGACTTGTGTATATCAGTAACTACATTTGTAGGTCTTTAGAGAGTGGTGGTACTCCAGGGGGGAACTTGGAAACCCCTGCGTTACAGAGAATGTCATTGTACACATTCACAGGAGGAATTGTGGGGGGGGGGACTCATTTGCCTTCAAAAACAATCCTAGTATTGATCTGTTTTTTTTTATTAGTGCCTTTTTAAAACTGCTGCCTTTTTCAAAGCACTTTATACAGCTAAATATGTATAAAAATCATATTTGACTTTCGCACCTGGTAGATGAGTGTTTTGTCGGTACGTATGTAGTTAAGTTGAGGAGTCGAACTAACCTGTGCTGTGATGTTTATTTTTTATTTTTTTAGGAGCAATTTCCCAAGTACAGACAAAGCCTAGTGTATGTCAACATAGAGTATGTGAGTGAAAGCATTTTCCCCCTTTCTGCAGCTTTTACTGTGTTTTGAAACTGTAGCTGTTGCTTGTCTCCTGTCTGTTTATGCTGAATTTTGATTGAATAGAGGATGTGAGGATGCTGCCGTGTTTTTGGATATATTTTTTGGCTACAGTTTCCATTAAACAAACTGAACTGAGTTAACGGAAGAGAGTCCATTATGTGCAGGCAGTTAGCTTAAGGTAATTGGCATGACCATGACAGCAGGCTTGGCACTACTTAGAAAACTACAACACTGTTTTAAAGAAAAAAAAAAACAAAAAAACATTGGGGCCCAGTTAAGTAACACTAAAAATGTAAAAGGTGCTAAGCAGGGTGGGAAATTGGCACCAGCCAAATGCAGGTAAAATATAAAAGTGGCTGGTAGATTTCAGACTCAAAATGGTGACTTACTATTGAGTGGATGGCGAATTTGAACATGAATCTGTCCGTGGCTGGTAGACATTCACATTTTTAAAAGGTAATTTCCCACCCTGGTGCTAAGTTATAAATGTTACACCATCTTATCAGAACCCAAGAACAAGCCCATGCTCGCATGATGACATTTTAGCATATCCATGTCAGCTCACACTCTGAAAACAGCCGAACACAAAATAAACATAGCAAAAAGCAGCTCCGTTTCCATACAGAGAATTTTTAAAAGATTTAGTTGAAAAGGCCTTTAAGGATAATGATCCAGAGATGATAAGGATATATGCTCCCCTGAATCACAAAGCTGGAGTTAAATGTTCATATGTGTATATTGTATTAAAGAAAACATTTAAAGACTAAACTCACATTTTAAGAAAATAATTTCTAAAACTAACTTTATTTAACTGACAGACCACACTGATATTAGCAAACCTTTCACTCTCAAAGTAAAAGTGGTGTTGAGTTGTCTGGACAAAGCTCATTGGAGGATATTCTTGGTTTTGTGTGCACAGACAGAATGCCTCATATGCATGTATTTGCTGTCATCTCCTTTTTAAATGCCACTTAATTAGCCAACCAGCGATCTCGGAGCATTATCACTGCAGCGTCCGTTCTCCCACACTGCACGTGTTGGACCGTTTGACCACTCTGATTCAGAGCCACCTTCTCAGACGCTGGCTCTTTCTCAGTGTCATACTGTGATGTATTCCCGTCGCATTTGAGGACACCAAAATGCTTTTGGTCTTTTTCTTAAATAGGTGGGATTTTAATTTTCAACGTGTGTATACAGTACACCCTACCTAGAAATGTATGCGTTATATCAAGTTGCATATGGTTTGGTCCCCAAAACGCTTACTTTTTTTTTTTTAATGCCAAGTAACTAGTTCCAGCTACTGTACCACAGCAGGTTATATTCATCATTTATTGATATTTGGTAAAGAAAAGGGGAATGTATTTATCATGATTGGACTCTTACCTTAAGTCAAAAGCCAAGAGTTTGAATGTTAGGCCAATCAGACCTCACATACATGCCAACCTTAAGTTTGAATGCACAATTCTTGTTCACTTTTATCTCACTTTTGTGTGTGTGTGTTAGGGAGTCTGGATATTGTTGTCAATCATTGTCAGTCATACGACCTTTCCTCCAACCTGGATTTGTTTTTGTTTTTTTTTACTTTAACTTTGATGTCAAATTTTGTCCTACTGACTGAAAGCATTCTGGGATGCGGAATGAGAAGCGGCAACAGTAAATGGTGATCCTTTCTACGGTCAAACACTGTGCCATACCTAAGTTGCCAAGCCCAGATACCACTGCATTGTCTCATCTGCCTGGTTTTACCTTATCATTGGGGCTGACGGCATGAAATGTATGAAACATCAAAACAAGTTGGTTCTGGTCCAGTGGCCAAAGTGAAAAGGCTTGAAAAGATGACGTGGTGACAGGCAAATTATGAAAAGCGATTGCATTTCTTTGGAGATGTCAGTATTCTTCTTTGGCACATTACCACTACAGCTCATAACCTGTATTAAACTGTATAGATGGTGGAACTTGTTATTGAATGTCAGAGAGATTATGAAGATACGACGTAAGAGATGGTAAAGTACTAAAAGTGGATTTAAGTTGTGTAAAAAGATTCATAAAACAGAATAAAAATAGGATCAAATTACTATTTTGTTTGTATTATATTCACCACTGAGTTGCAGAGGGATATTGAACAGAAATCAGCTGTAATAAAGTAATTTTAGTATAAGTTGCCTTGTGTTTTGTTTTTGTACCCCCAGTGTGCAACTTGAGGTTGCTCTAGGGTGGCATTGCATGAGAGTCATGTGCCATGCGCGGTAATGGCACTGATGCCGCCTCCGTGGGAGTGCAGGGAAGGAGCTGCGACCACATCTTGGGAGTCAGTCGACCAAGGCTGGACCTGGGCTCCGAAGCGGAAGTACTTGCGACGTGATGTGTGACGAGCATTGTAAACAAAAATGAATGTGTAGCTGGACTGGGAGAGGAATGCAGTCTCAAGAGGCTCTGAATTGAGTGAGTATATTAACACACGTCGCGAATCGATGGGTTAGGGGTTAGGGTGAATGGAACGGCGCTTTTAGCCGTAAAACAAAGGAGCTCCAGTTTGTTCCTCTCGTGTAACTTTATCGTTTTTACATTTGCATTGGCGATACATAACGTTAATTGCGTTTAGGTCATTAGCGAAACGGTAAAGTCAAAATGTGATGAGCCGCTTAACTAGCTAGCTGCACAAACAAGGGACTTCGAAAACAAGTACGGTTACCTAACGTTAGCTAACTTTAGCTGGATAATCGTGGATGTACCCATGTGGATAATAGCTGCTTGTAGCTTGACTTTAGCTGCCAAGCTAGCAAACTAGCCAGCGTTATTGTCTCTGTAACGCTAACGCAAATATATCCCCTCCACCGAGGACACTGACCAACAACTGTGTAACGTTACGTTATGATTAGCAACGATACACAAACTTAAGCTAAGTACCGTTACCGTTGGCGTCGGTGGCGTTAGCTCACCTAGCTGTTAGCCACTGACCGGAACGGTAACTTAACGTTAGTCGTTGGCGTTTAACGTTTACGTTTGCTGAAATGTTTGGGCACTGATTTGCTAACTTTACTTTTAACATTAAAATAAAAAGGGAAACGACGTGGCACTGAATAGCAAACAGCAAAGCGGTTAGTGTGGTCTTTTTTAAAATTTTACTTGGTAATGTTGCTCAACGGAAATGTACAAGCCAGCCAACTTGTCAAACATCCCACAGTGTTATATACTTTAATACAACCTAATCATTTTACCCTAGGTTTTGTATTTAATGTGATATATGTATAGTGTAAATTTCATTTGCAAAACATAAACCAATTACAATGTAAAAATAATAATGAATGAAATATGTGTGTGTACTGTGCAAGGGAATAATGTAAGAAAAAAACCTACTAATCAAACATTGTATGTTGACTTGCCATATGTACAATGCATACAAAACTTTATTATTTCCTTTTTTTATGTATACGCGTCTACAAAAAGTTGTCTAATGTAGAGATGTGCGGGAAGTTATGCAAAGGAAAGTAGTGAAGTCTGTGTTGAAAACAGCAACATTTTGGTCATAAACCCTTGTATTAACTCAGCATGACTTACTGTTTCCCAAAATGTTTTAATGCAAACCAGAGATATTAAAGCGATAACATAAACAGTATAAATTATATGAAAAAATGTCTGACAAAAGACACATTTATATGATCTTGTTGCCCAACCTTAACTCAAAGTATGAGAATAATACATGAACATGTCAGAGGACAGGTGACTACATTTTATAGTCACAGTGTACATTGGATCATAATTCCAGAAAGCATCACTGTACTGCATGTCTGGTGTTCCCACAGAGCTCCAGGATGTTGTGTGAAGTCCTGCTGTCATCGCTATGGTTCCTGTTTGTTATCTTCTGGGTCGAGACAATAAGTGTGTGGCTGTTTCTGTCCATGTTCTACCAGGACCGGGCATTTTACCACTGGGGAGATGGGTAAGAGATGTTTTTCCGTGGTTAACTTTTTTTTTTTATGTGCGTCTTGTATACGTAATAGTTTGTTCATCATCAGACAAAAAAACAAAAAAATACTCGCTCCAAACTGCAGTACGTACAGTATAATTCCAACGGGGGTGTGTGTGTGTGTGTGTATATATATGACTGAATTTTCCCATTGTTATATCACCCTTTATCTCATTTCATATTGAGTACCTAATTCATGGTTCTGACGATGTCACTTGTAATTAACAAATCCGCCTCTTTCACATGAGCTGGATTGGAAAACCCAGAGTTACAGGTAACTGAGCGAGTTGATAACCATATTTGTGAAACCGGTTATTTAGGCTCAGTGAAGCCAGGTAACCCTGGTCCCAGATCTTTTCCTCACTAACACGTTTTTGCCAACTAACTTGGAAGAAGAGGGCGAGAAGAGCAGATAGAATGACACGCGTTGAAAGTTAAAACAACATCTCCGTTTTCTTGATAGGACCCAATGTTAGACCCTAAGAGTCCTCAAGCCCTTCCTGAACCGATGAAAGGAAAAACACTTGAGACCTAATGGGAAATGTCCATTATGGGATCAGTGTGGTGCGTGCTCGGTTCATGGGTTAGTGAGCATCATCTTTTAATAAAACCATTCTTTTTGATGTTGCAGGGTATTTGCAGATGATCCTGGACAGATGATATACATGTTGAGCAGGTAAGACCATAGTTTTTAAAATCTGAAATACTGGCTGTATGTATTTGTGTGCAAGGATGAATCTCTTGTCTCTCTCCACAGAGTCGATATCCATATGCAGACCTGAGACGGGAAAAGATCCAGAACTCCACTGAAAGGACTCTCAATAATGGGCTGATGCAGCTATGTGATTGAACGACATATGATCAAAAGCAGAAGCTGTTTTTCCTTTGCACCAACGGCCTCGTACACTGCTGTGCACAGTCCTTGTTAAAATAGCTAAATGTAGGTGCGCTTTTAATAATAGGAGGAGGAGAGGTGCAGCACGCGTGACGGCGCAGCCAAGACGTAGAGGGAAGTCCTCATTGATTGATGTGTATCACACCCACCAATGTAAGCAGAGTTAATGTAGCAGAAAATGCTTGGTTCACAAAGGATGAGCACCTCTCTTTTATTCCTTTAAACTCCATTTTGAGACTTGCGCTGAGATGGTGTTTTGGTCATCAGGCCCTTCCATGCAGCTACAGTTGCTGTCTGCAGCTATATTTGTGTTTTAAGTATCAGATTGCAACAAATGTTATTAGTTAGGCATATGAATGTTATTAACAATCACCAGATGTTTTGGGGTATGTTTGAGGCCACAACCTGTAAATAGGAGCACATTTTGAATATTGGAGGTGGTTGAGCCATGTACGTGGGTTTAGATATAAGTCTGAACCCAATAGATGGACGATTAAGAGTTCATAATTTTATGTTTTTCCACACTTAGCACCCTCATCTACAGTGGCAACAGGGACAACATTATTTGAGATTGAAGGTTAATTATGAAGCTTGGAAATACTTCTACTTTGTCCACTCACTGGATTTTTTCCAGCACGTTCAGCCACATCTTGTGGCCTTGATCGGGGGATAGATGGTCGTCACATATTGTGTGGGGTGTACCCCATGATAAGAATCCTCTCACAAAAACAATATGTCAATGTTATATCCAGTAAGTTGAATACAAGTGAAATTATACTTAAAATAAAATACCACTTTGCACGCCTGTGAGATTATTAGTCTGCCAGACATCTTTTGTGTGTTCTGTCTCTGTAAATTAAAGGGTTTACTTTTGAACAAAACCAGATGACAGTTTTGGTCTCCTTTTGTAACTGAGACAAAGAAAGTCAATGTTGTTTTGTATCAATATGCTGAATAAATTGAAGTATTTTTAAAGTGCAAGTTTTGGCTGGCTGTACTACACTGGCTTAACGTTAGGGGTCGCTCACAATGAACCAAACCCTCTTCGGCGCTGTGCATCCCGGTCACCTCCGGGTCATCGTGCTATCCGGGGAAAAATAAATATGCAGTAAGGCTACATATTCTGATTGAAGTCAGACTAAATAGTTGTATGTAGTTTTACTTCGACCAAAGGTTTTGGTTGTCATCAGGCGTATTTGTGCAAACAAATAGGTTTGCGTTTTAGTTTATGAGCCGTTTGTCATAAACATGGCTCCAACGATTCAGACACAAGCTCAACGAGAAGACGGCCACAGGTAAGTTAAAAACATGCTTTTGTAAGTTCGTTAACACAGCTGGTTGTCTACGTTACACAATATGTTAATGTTATTGGCTTAATGTTAAAAAAGCCGCGAGTCGTCAACGTTAACGTCCGTTAGCTTGATTGCTCACAGGTCAGTTGCGTACAACGCTAGCTAACAAGTTATGCTAACCTGCTTGCTAAGGCAACCTAGCGAGCTAGCCTTATCATTTGGCGTTCATTAACAAACATAAATAAGTAAATTCGGTCTATCCAATGGGTCGTAACTTTAAAGTAGAGGCGTTCAAATGGCTAACATTGTGTTAATGGTAACTAAACTCAGCTAGCCAAGGTTAGCCAGTCCGAATGCTAACTAACGTTAACGTAACAGACTAACGGCTGTATTGGGTTTCATTAGATTGTAGAGTTGGCAAAGCTTTAACGTTAACTTAGGTGTTACTTAGCAAACTCCCGTAACAAATTAAACAACACTTTAAACTCGTATCTTAACGTTATCACATTCAATTATTTTCAAGACAGGAATTAGATAATGAGAAGTATTTAGAGACTTGATATGGTGTGCGTTTTTGCAAGGTGAACTTCGCGTTATTGCGTCGGAACAGGTGAGGCATTGACTGAGGTCTCCCTCGGTTATTATTAAAAACGCAAACAGCATACATCTATCCATCCAAGCATAACACAAGAGAAGGTGAATGAGGCCGTAGGACATTATTAATGAGCTTTCGCTGAAAGTGTGTGTCATACACTTGTAGCATACATAGTTTATTAGAGATGGTAACAAGTCTAACAAATGCCTGTTTTCTCTTCAAGCCGGCCGTCCTCACATAGAACTGTTCCAGAGAGGTAAGTAGTTTGGGCACTGTTAACTTTTATGTACAGTAATCTGGAATGTGCCTCTTTTTAAAAGTAGTTCTAAGGTGTCTGGATAACGCAAACTGTGTATGTGCTGTACTTTTTGTGCCCATGACAGGTCAGGGGTGGTCTGTCGGGTGAAGTACTGCAACAGCCTGCCTGACATCCCTTTTGACCCCAAATTCATCACATATCCATTTGATCAGCACAGGTAAGCATCCAGCTTCTCCATCCACGGAGCACACACTGATGAGCATGGGCACAGCTTGATGTTTGGCTTTCTGTTGTGGCAGGTTTGTACAGTATAAAGCCACTTCTCTAGAGAAGCAGCACAAGCATGAGCTCCTGACTGAGCCAGACCTCGGGGTCACCATTGATCTCATCAACCCAGACACCTACCGCATAGACCCCAATAGTAAGTCTCCAGGTGCATGTCGCATCCTGTTCTTCTTTTTGTTTTCGGAGACTGCCCTGCCTTATCAAGTATCTGTGTAGACTGAACCAATCCTTTTAAATTGTCAGTACTGTTGGATCCCGCTGATGAAAAACTGTTGGAAGAGGACATCCAGGCTCCATCCAGTTCGAAGAGGTAAGGCTGCTAAATAAGCAACTTTTCTGTTGTTCTAGATTCATGTGGAGGTTTTTGTTTGACCCTTTTCTTCTTCCCATAAGGTCACAGCAGCATGCCAAAGTGGTCCCGTGGATGAGAAAGACCGAATATATTTCTACAGAGTTTAACAGATATGGCGTTTCCAACGAGAAAGTGGAAGTCAAGTAAGTTGCCTAAACACGTTCACTTTGAAATGACCTATTAGTAGAAAGGTGTATGATGTGTGTGTGGGTAACCTTGGCATGTTTTGTGTTTAGGATCGGTGTATCTGTCAAACAGCAGTTTACAGAAGAAGAAATCTACAAGGACAGAGACAGCCAGATTTCTGCTATTGAGAAGACGTTTGAGGATGCGCAGAAATCAGTGAGCGAGCAAATAACTGCCCAAATCCTTGATGTTTACCATCCTTTATGTTTCAAGCAACTTTAAGTGTGAAGTGGGCGGTGCAAAAGTATTCTTGGTCACTGTGCGTGGTTAGGTAAGTGGGGGGGGAAAATGAGCTATGGTTTGTAAATATGTTGTTGTTATTTCTCTCCAGATTACGCAGCACTACAGTAAACCCAGAGTTACTCCTGTGGAGGTACTACCTGTGTTCCCCGACTTCAAGGTGAGCTTCACTCCGTTTATTGACTTTTAGAGTCTCTGTGGGTGATTTGAAATGACATACCACAGGCACTGTAGTAGGAGAAGTGCAGGTAAGGGAAAAGATGCAACAAACACTTCACAGCAAATTTAACACCTGCATCTGTTGTTCCTCCAGGTGCTTTTTTTTTTTTTTTTTTTGTTAATTGTCACACTGGTATTTAATACAATTTTGCACATTTTCTCTTTCCCCAGATGTGGATCAACCCATGTGCTCAGGTCATCTTTGACTCTGATCCTGCACCTAAAGACATATCAGGACCAGCAGGAGTGGAAATGATGTCTCAGGCCATGATCAGGTATCTACAAAAGATCTGTTGCATGGATGTGTGTTTCAACAGCAACACTTTTTACTTAAACACTGATTTACTTTTCGTGTATCTTTGATACAGAGGTATGATGGATGAGGAAGGAAATCAGTTTGTGGCCTACTTCCTGCCCAATGAAGAAACAATTCGCAAGCGCAAGAGAGACTGTGACGAGGGGATGGATTATATGCCTGAGGATCTGTAAGTCAAATATTACATCAAGAAAATCATGGGTTTTTGCTGAGTCTAAATATCGCCTTGATACTTTTCTTGTTTAAAGTTGTATACCAGGGCGTAATCATGCATTTTATTTTCTGTGTTTCAGGTATGATTACAAGATAGCCAGGGAGTACAACTGGAACGTCAAGAACAAAGCCAGCAAGGGTTACGAAGAGAACTACTTCTTCATCTTCAGAGATGGAGATGGTGTTTACTACAATGAGCTCGAGACAAGGTAAGTCATTGATCAGAGAAGAGACTTATTTGTCTTTTTACCTCAAATCAGAGAAAGGGAGATGCGCTTTTTTCAGGAATAATTGCAGCTGGTTTGTTTAAAATCAAGCGCAAGTGTAGCTTGTTATGCTTTAGAAAGTATGGTGTCAATTGCTAATGCACAAAACAAACCGCACCCCCACCACAATACACGGGGCTTTCATGGGGAGCTGTTAGTCCTTGTCCTCTGACAGCCTTCCTTCTGTCCTGCAGGGTGCGTCTGAGCAAGAGGAGAGCCAAGGCTGGAGCACAGTCGACCACAAACGCAGTGCTGGTGTGTAAGCACAGAGATATGAACGAGAAGGAACTCGAAGCCCAGGTGAGTGTACTTGTTACTTTCCTCTTTTTCTTGATGTTAAACTGAACACGTTTCTTTCTTTTTTTTTTTTTCTTCTTTTTTTTTTTTGTTCTTTTAGGTGCCCCTTATTGGACAGTACTTTGTTGTTGGAAGGAGAACTCTGAATTAAGATTAGATTGATATTTAGATTAAAGGGCTGTCCACACCAAGAACGATAAATATATTGTTTTAAAAATCGTTTTAATTCAAGTGGATGGCGGAGTCCACACTACGACAACGGTGGCGAAAGTTATTGTTGGGAGCACTATCAGAGCAATTTGACGAACGATAGAAACACTGACAGCCAATCAAAATCCATCCGATTTTACAGGGCGTCACATTCAACATGGCAGATGACACAAATTACACGTAAAAAAACCCGTCATTTTACCTGAGATGAACTGCCTAACGGCCTTTGGTGCTGATGGGGTCTCTGAAATTCGTCATCATCGATGACCTCTTTGATGATTGCCAGGATACCATCAAATTGATGTTGACTCATGCCAAAGTATGGAAAAAAGATTATAATAATTGTCTTCAAAATCAACACCTCTCTTAACCATGCTGGATTCTCCTAACTCCACTAATCTTTTAAGAATTTTGTAAACCCATATCCTTATGGTTTGACGGTGACACAGCTGGAGGGCACAGCGCTTGCTTGGGGCCACTGTTTACAGAGCGTTATCGTTCATCAGTGTGCTCACAGTTATTGATTTATTGTTGTCGTTCTTGGTGTGAACAGCCCTTTACTGCTTTACCGTCAGGGTTTGCCTGTATTTTGTTTTCAAGCGACGCTTTCCAACATGACTCAGCTAATCTAAACAAATGACTGGAACTATTATTCATAATATAATTCTATATATTTATAGCATTACCTATAAACTTGTATTCTTGGAGAGTAGTAGTGTCGTGATGACTGATTCCCTTTCATTGTGATTCTCAGGAAGCGCGTAAAGCTCAGCTGGAGAACCATGAGCCAGAAGATGAAGAGGAAGACATGGACAAGGACTTGCAGGACTCTGGTCAGTTTTCTTTTATTCTCTACCGCTGCCCATTCCCATCTGCTCAATCATTCACCATCGGCATAGGTTACAGGTTTTTTTTATCGGTTTCTATTTCTGTCTCTGATATTTGAATTGTTGTCTTCAGGTGACGAGAAAGAGAAGGGCAGCGAGAACAGCGAGGCTGAGAACTCTGGTAGTGACTCAGAGAGGGAAGATGAAGACCGGGAACAAAGGGGAGATGACGACGAAGAGGATGAGGACCGAGGGAAGCGGAGGAGGAAGGCAAGTGGCAGCGGAAGCGAGAGCGGCGAGGACCGGACCAGAGAGCTGCGAGACGAGGAAGAGATCTTCGGCAGTGACGATGACAGTGACGACAACGAGCCCAAGACCTCGGCCAGGAGCAGCGGGGAGGAGGGCAGTGGCAGCGACGATGAAGGAGGGAACAGAGGAGGCAGCAGGAGTCGCAGTGCCTCTCCAGCACGCAGCGACCGCAGCAGTGACCACTCAGAGAGGGCTCAGAGTGGGAGTGGAAGTGAGAGGGGCTCAGACTCCAGTGATGCCAGTGACAGTGAATAAGATCTGTGGTCCGGACAGCAAGGTGATGGCCACCTATCTTATCTGTGTGTCGAGCTCCAAACATGGCAGTTTTACCCTGTCATTGACCCTAATATTAGCTCAGTCTGGGGCTATAGTTTCTTAATGATTGCAAATATCAAATGAAATCTGTGCGCGAGATGCTCATTGGTTTTGGACTGGGGGCATTTCTCTTAAATCCAGTTTTTTATTTGTAGATTAAAATTGTGCACCAGTAGCTATTTGTACACCAGTCCTCTGTTTTTCTTTGTCAGATATTCAGTACAGGATCATGTAAAAATGTCTTTGTTCTCTCTGCTTTTGACATGTGTCATTGTGTTGCGGCTCTGAAACGGACAATAAAATGCAGTTGACATTTTGTAAGAAACTCAGTGGTCAAAGGTTGTTGTTTTTCCCTTTTATGTTAATTCCATGAATTTAACATTTGATTTTTTTAGACTATCAGCCCGAGAAGTACAGGACTGTCTATGCTCCATTTTAAAATTATTAAATATTTAATTTGTTCAGTTGATACTCAGTTCAGACTTTTGTTGGAAAAAGTATTTATCATTCATATAAAAATGAATGATTTCAATGCAAAACTGAAACATTTTATACAATAAATCATTTAATAGCAATAACATGCACAACAATTGGAAATTCAAATGGATGGGCATGTTTCACAAAGAAAAAGATAGTATTGGATAAATGGAGAGAAGCATATTCAGCGAAAAAATGCCAGCTGGTTCTTCAGCCATTCTTCTGTCAAGTCATCAGCGTTTCTTGTTTCAAAGACCTCCATGGAATAAAGCAGAGAATGTCACATTCAAATGACATTACACTCAAACACTTATTTTAGATCGTTTTTTTTTTTTCAAAAAACCACTGGAGTTATGATAACCTATAGGTCATAGATTATAAGATCATTACCTTTGTGAGCTCTGCAGTTTGGACCAGTCTATTCTTGCTGCCGGCATACATCATCTGTTGCTCTGGCTTACATCCTGTTAAAATAAAACTTGGCTTTTTTCCAAGGGATTCTGTAATGTGACCAGCCAAACATACCTCAACAAATCCAATACATGAACGACGAAGGTGGCTTCATCGCTTCAATACTCTTGAATAAAGTGGAGTCGAGGAGATACCTGTTAATTTGTCAACTGACTTATTCTGTTAAGCAGAACAGTAGTTTAATCTGAGGAGAAAGATTACTTTTGATTTCAGATACTGTAACTACTTACCCATTGGACTGGAGAATATGAAACACAGAGGGTAAGACACCCTCCCATCAGCATGGACGTATTTGTAGCTGTAGACAATGAATGTGCACTAGTGTCAAAGAAGTTCAACTTTTGAAAACACAGATTTTCTCGTTGCAGCTTCAATAGAGGATTTTGTTATATTCATATACGGTATATTCATTGTCATATTCATTCAATCAGGATATCTGGGCTGCCGCTCTGGAAGTTCTTCTCTCAACTCATCCAGTGAGATGTCCTAAAAGACAAAGTTAAGTCTTAACTTGGCATGAACCAATCCCCCCTCCCCCCAATTACAAAATGTTACTTGCCTCATATTCCTCCTCAAGGACAACAAGCTGTTTCTCCATGTCTATTTTCACTAAGAAAAAATAATTATTATTTAGGTTTCTGGCTCTGTTTTATATTTGTTGATGCACTGATATGTGTATGGGATTTAAATTTGCGTTGATCAAGTTGCCAATGTGTTAGAGTGGAGATATGCAAGTAACTATAACATTCACAATTAGTATGTGATACTTACTTAGTATGGCAGCATTGTTGGTCTCTTTTCGAAATCTAAACTTTCTCAGTTTAGCTTTCAGACTTTCATCCACGTCACACACAACCAGAGCGCTTGACTGCAAAATGGCGTAAAACAAAAACCAATCAAATTGTGTGCTAAAGTTAAGTGGATTGGTCTACAGGCCAGCAATAGAAACAAAGAAAGAAGCTAAGAGTCATCGGCTCAATCTGTTCAGCTGTTGAGATCTCTATCCACCTTGCATGGATGCATTAAACATTCATAACACTATTCTAGCATATTAAGGGCAGGAAACGCAAGAATGTAGTTTCCTGTTTGAAAGAGCGCGGGGGATGGTCGACTTGTGTCGCAATGGTAAAGTAAAACAAAATATATACATAAATACGACATATCGAATCCGCTAAATTTCAAACAGAAAAGCTGAATATTTCAAGCATTTACATCAGTTTCACCTACCATTCTCAAAGGATCCTTTTCTGTCTTCAGGGTGACACTGCCTTCCTGAAACAGTTCGGCTGACAGCTACTACCCTCAAACTGTCAAGATCCTCCTTAAGATGGCAAGGGGAAGGCCGACACACAGCTGGAGCATGCATCGGTTCCTGTTTTCGAAAAAACACAAGATGACTCCAGTGTGCAAGCTCAGCCGAGTGTTGTATGAAACAGTCTGACCATCTTCTAATTCATATGTAATCATTAAGGAAAACATATGCATAACAAACCTATGAATCTTTGTATGACAAAAGATATCGTGTTTTATTTTAATAGATCCATATTGTTGGAAGCTGAATTTTACAATATGTTGTCTATCGCCAGTGGTATAGGGGAATTAGGGTTACTTTCACTTACTGCCACCATACAGGGATGGACATCAAATAGAAACTTGCAGAGCTAAAAAATGTCCTCATATCCTTTAAACTAACAATACCACAAACTTACATTAAATTGTACATTTTAATGTAAGTAAAATGTAGGTTACTTAAGCATCAAAAGTAAAGCGCCTCCATAAAAAAAAGGTTTCTTTCACAGTATCAAATTACTATTGCATTATGACTACATATGTATAATATGTGGTCATAGTGCATCGGATTATGAGGCACTGTTACAGTGTTTGACCGTGGCAGGCATACACCGCTTGCACTTGCTCTGTGTTGTGTTTTGGGCCACTTCCCTGCAAGCTTCAAACTGAACATGTCTCCACTTAAGTCACATCCCACACACTATATGACTGTCATGCTGAAAAAAAACCCAAAAAACTGGACGGGACAGGTTTGTTCTCCTGGTGAATACCTTATGTAACATTACATAGGAAGCAGCTGGGGTCGAGTGTCTTGCTCAAGCACGCGTGGACAGGAGAAGCCAGGGATCGAACCGCCAACCTTATGATTGATGGACAATCATCTCTATCACCTGGGAATATTGTTAAATTAAAAGTGCAAACTAACGTTGTATCCCATAGGGGGAAAAAAACACTTATTATGCTGTACTCTACTGGTGGACACTTTAGGCATGTTGCAGCTCTGGCCCCACCCCGGTCAGGGATGAGAGAGAGTGTGCTATGGCTATGTCCGAAATGACTCCCTCATTAACTCAATCACTATTACCTACATAATAAACACTCAGTTGTTTACTCTGCTGCTGAAACAGTCAATTAACAAATGACTAGATCATCAGAAAATAATTCACACAAATGTTAATAATCCTTTAATCGTGTAAGTCATTTTTAAAGTGGGATGGCTGTAGCTCAAGTGGTTGGCCATTAATTGTAGAGTTGGTGGTCCAATCCCCTTGACCTTAAGTAAGGTATTCAATTCTTCTAGCTTCTCAAAAGCGAGGATTTGCCGCTTTATATGAATGTAAATGAAATGTATTTAGGTTTTGGGCTGTTTGTCAGACAAACATGCAGTGAGGATTCTTCTGTATTTTCTGACATGTTACAAACTAATCGATTAACCGGAAAAATAATCAAGAAATTATTCTATAATGAAAACAATAGGTGCAGCCCTATTTTATTCTGTATTAAGTAGTAACAATCAACCAAGTTACTCAGCACAGGAACCCTGATGTGAAACATTTCATACCAAGAAAAATATCATAATATATATAAATATAAGACGAGCGTCTTCTGGTTATATTCGTTTTAATTTTCCAATATGACCATGTGCCTACTTTTACTACAAAAACAAAAGACACAGGTCAGGGTGGGAACCTTTTCATTAAACAGACAGTGGGCGGAACAAAACATTACGCACCGTACAGACGTATGACGTTGTAGCACGTCTGTACGTCAACTCAAAATCGAAGTAGATTTCTCCAGGCGTAACGCTACACTCTTTATTTTCTGCATTGCAATAAACATTTTGTACATACATTCTTTTACATGGTATGTTTGAAACCACGGGAGCGTGTCGCTGTAAAGGAATATCCTTAAGGAATACCTCGTATGGGATCGAAATCTACGCTTATTTCAGCTAAGCTAACGTTATTGCATCTATTAGCAAAACTTGCTAGCTAAGAAGCTAGCGCTAGCAGTTAGCTGTCCCTACCCTACCGTCGAGCTAGCTATGCATTAGCACTTTAGCCTAGCTCGCTAACCAGTGACAACTGACAAAGGTAAACAACAAACCTTTTGAGTCCGTTTATTGTAAATCGCAACTCACATAACTTTATCTAGTCGACTAGCTACAACCTGCTGTCGATTAAATGTGCGTGTGAACGTCCCTGTTTGCACCGCGAAGGCTGAAGTACGAAACGGTGAAAGGGGGCAGCAACAGCGTTAACGAAAAACAATACAAATGCCGAGTCCCTCATCACTGACTAGGCCTACCAAGCCAGTGATGGGGGAAACGAAGCTTTCTGAAGCACTGAATCACTATGAAGCAATTCAGTTGAAAATGGTTCACTATTTCGAGGCATTTCATTCAGTCAAAATGGCGACATCTGCTGGCCAAACCGTTGGCGTTGTAACGTTATACGTACGGCTGGATTAAATCTGAGACTATGGGGAAACAGTTGGTCAGAATACAAGTGGTTGTACTGCTTTCATTATTGTCATTTTTGTCAGTAAAGCTGGTATTATAAAAACCCCATAACTTTTAACCGGAGTCTGGAGTTAGGCTAAAAACGGAGGCAGATTGACAAGAACAAAACCCGCGCGACGCCTTTCTGGCGAGGCCTCGCGTGGGGTGGTCGCGTGATCGTTGGCGTTGTGAAGCGAGGCGTGGAAACATCTTGCTGCGATACTTGTGCCTCGACAGGTCTGTACTGTGTCGGGTGGTCTGCTTCCAGCGTAACATCACTGGACCAAGCTAACTCTTGCTAACCGCTATCTAATGCGAGGCTGCCGGCTGTGATGTTAGCCTGCTTCAACTTAATGAACCTCACAGGGATAAACAGTCCGCTGACCAGAGCTTATAGTCAGACACTCAGGTTTGGTCTTTAATCAAAGTTATAGCTCATGGTGTTACAGGTGGTACCGGTTGCAGTGTTGGCAGTTGGTTTTGGCATGTAACGTTACGCTAGAAGGTTAGTGGTTATGTTTGTGTTCTACTTTTCTTCAGTAGCCGATAACTAGTGTGTTATAATTAGCTGCTGTTGATACAGGGCACTGATGACAGCCCTTATTCTTTGGAGCAGCCTATTTTGGTGTTGTGCGTCAGGCATTACCCTCAGCGTTACTGACCTGGACGCTCGTGTTTAGGATAATGTGTTTGGCACACCTTTTGTGAGCTACTTTTGCCTTCATCGTTATGGTATGAGTCAGGCGAGCTTGAGCAAGATGGACAGGAGTCTCTATGAAGTGATAAAGTTTATTAGTCAAAGCTTACCTCAAGTTAACACCCATAAGGTCACAGTTGTCACTGAGATATTCAGGAATTGATTTGCAATCTTTATTTTAAGATGCTTCTCATATCTCAGTTTGTTTTGGATTACCATATAGAGTCCAATCTTGTAACCGTGGGAAAGTTTTTAAACGCCAGTTTGACGTCATATCCCTTACCACCTTTGCATTTTATAAAAGGACTGTATTGGCAGTGTGTACCATAGTCTCTAATTTATATATTATTCTGTGTACCTTCACTGCCAATTCAGTTTGTCACACCCGGAAGCTGATGATCCATCTCCATCATTTGAGAAAATCATGACTCTTGTTTCCAGCCTTGGTGCAGAAAAACGTACGTGCCCAAATATAGAAAAGGCCGTCTGTGATCACAGGAAGAACATATTCCAGTACTAAGTCTGTGGGAGGAATAGATGGGCTTAGTCTGTCAAAGTACTCATGTTCACTTGTTTATATGTGTGTTTGGTTTCATGGTGAAAGCATGTCATCTAAGATTTTTCTCTTTGTCTGTTTTTTGATTTAATAGGGCACGGATGATGTGATCCTGAACATGCCAGAGTGAAAAAAAGGCTTTTCCTGTCTGTGTCATTACCAACTACAATTGACACACACTTTCAGTCTCACTTCATAAGACATCTTTCCAATAGTCCACACAGCGCCCCTGTCTGCAGTTCCTTCTGCACCTGAACCATGTGAGGGCCCCTCGGTCCAGTCTGAGGGGATCCCAGGACTGTTGCAAATACGACCCCGCTGTGCGGGGTGAGACTGAGCCTGTCTGTGTCTGAGAGAGCAGTCTTTTCAGTACCCCCCTCCCCATCCACACATTCCTGTTCTCCTTACCGAGGAGACACGCCATGATGTTCCGAGACCAGGTAGGTATCCTCACAGATTGGTTCAAGGGCTGGAATGAGTGTGAACAGACGGTGGCACTGTTGTCCCTCCTGAAGAGGGTGTCCCGCACCCAGGCTCGCTTTTTACACATCTGCCTTGAACACTGGCTGGCAGACTGCACAGAGATTCACATCCTAGAAGCTGAGGCCAACAATGCAGGTAGCCGAGAGTTTATTTGAGTGTTTTAATTAGACATTATTGATTGTCTCTGATTATGAAACACTATTAGTTCTGTCTTTTCCTAAAATTAAAGATGGCTAATATTATGACCAGTAATAAAAGATTAATTACTGGTGATATTGTCTGTTTGCCCTTTGTCATTAGCAATTGTCAGCCAGTGGCATCAGGAGCCAAAGGAGAAGGTTGTGTCCTTGCTGCTGTCCCATCTGCCTTTGCTGCAGCCACGCAACAGCGAGGCCAAATGTGAGTACATGAAGCTGCTGCAGAAGGTGTTGAGTCACACTATCGAGAGTAGCCTGTTTGTGGAAGAAAGCAGACAGCTGCTGTCCTACGCGCTCATCCACCCTGCCACCACACTGGATGACCGCACCTCTCTGGCCATGTGGCTAAACCACCTGGAGGAGCACCTATCCAGTGGCTATGCACCCCGGGCCCCATCTAGCCCCTACCACCCGCGCCAGGGCTCAGATGAATGGCCCAGCTCTGCTGAGGCTCTGGACCCCGGCCACGCCTGGCACGACAAGTCCCCTTCATCCAGCACGTCTCCAGCAGGCCAAAACGGACACATGTCTTTCCCAGGCGGGATGTCCTCTCCAATCAACAGCAATAACGCAGGTATGTTTGTCATTCTCCTCATTTTTCAAATCGGGTGAAAACATGAGGAAATAGTTTGGTACCTGAGACCATTGTAAACATACATGTATATTGTGCAAACGGTGTACATTTTGTTAAAGGTCTTAGAGTGTTGTTAACATTTATTTCATTACTTTCATGGCAATTCCTAAGAAGTTCTGTTGTTCCTTGTATATTTATTGTTTCCCTTGCCAGGTCTGGGTGGGCAGATGCAGGCCAGCCCTCTGAAGAAGTCCATGTGCGTTATTCCTTCCAGTCTCCAGGCTTGTGGCTCTGAGTGGGTTAGCCAGGATGACGCAGGGGGCCGGCAGAACTTCATTCCAACAGACCACGCACCCCTTTCACCGCAGAGCAGCGTAGCCTCTTCAGGCAGTGAGCAGACAGAAGAACAGGGCTCCAGTCGCAACACCTTCCAGGAGGATGGCAGTGGCATGAAAGGTCAGAGTTCGTTACCGAACCGAGCCAAGGGCGCTCATGGCATTTGGCTCTAGTAAAAGCCGTGCACAGCTGCTCACCCCTTTCACCGCAGAGCAGCGTAGCCTCTTCAGGCAGTGATGCTATAAGCCGAAATGTAACATTCCTATTTTTGTCCCTTGATTTGTTCTAGATGTTCCTGCATGGTTAAAGAGTCTCCGCCTTCATAAATATGCATCACTTTTCTCCCAGATGACCTATGAGGAGATGATGATTCTCACAGAGCAGCACCTGGAGTCGCAGGTTTTTAAGCCTCCCTTTTACAAACACTGGGGGCCGGGCTTTGATTATTCCACCCTCCATATCAATTGTGCACATTATTGTCTTCAAACCTGATGATACATCAACTCTCAATGAGGCATGAAATTAAGCAACGCACCCTACAGTTATATTGAGCCAGTCACACATACAAATGGTGCGATTTTTTTCTCTGCCCCTTGGCTTTAATGTAACAAATGGTGATTAGATTTGTTATTTAGTAACTGTATAAATTGCCCAGTTTTCCCACAAGAAATGACTTGCCTGCTTCTTGTGCCATCTTGTTGCTTTCTGTCTCTGCTTTCTAGAACGTCACTAAAGGAGCACGGCATAAGATCGCCTTGAGTATCCAGAAACTGCGAGAGAGGCAGAGTGTGCTCAAGTCTTTAGAAAAGGTAAGCCACATGGGACGGTCATACATAAACATTGTGTTTTGCAAAAATGCACATGAGTATGTACTCCTTGATGATCATGTGACATTTGATTTAGTTCCATCGAGAAATTCCCATTTTGCTTGTTGGCACAGAAACAGACACAAGCAGGGCCGGTAGAGATTACATGTCTTCCTCCAAGATATTTCAATAGGGCAAATGTTTGCTGTCCCTAAGGGTTAAAACCTACAGCTTGGACATCTTCCTCTCTACTCGTAACATCACCCTTAAACCCAAAGCGTACCTCTGAATAGTTTATACACAATTTGACAGTGATGTTGTCATCTCATGGCAGGATATTTTGGAAGGGGGAAACCTGCGTAACGCCCTCCAAGAGCTGCAACAGATCATCATCACACCCATCAAGGCCTACAGCCCACCCAGCTTAGCACAGACCGCCCTGGACACAGCCACCGCCCCGGACACAGCCACCTCCTCTTCAGAAGCCACAAAAACAGGAGCAGACAAAGAGCCGGCCTCAGAGGGCTTCCAGTCCCACAACCCACCTCCCTGCGATGGAGACTCCTCAGCCACACCCATCTCAGACGGCGACATTGCTGGACAGTTCACCCGTGTCATGGGTAAAGGTAAGAGTAAGGTGTTTCTCCCAGATTGAAACTGATCACACGTAGATAGTAGATTACATAGGTGGTTATGTGATTTGTCCTTATAGGAAATGCTCTTAAAACATTGTTAACACACACATAAGACCCAATCAACAGCATAACAACAAAATGCTGTAACAAAGCTATTAAAACTTCATAAATGATCCATAGCCACAGATATCCCTCAGATTTGAATTCACCAAATGCACATGAATATATAAACCCTGGTTTGTTTTGTTTCAGTGTGCACCCAGCTGCTTGTGTCAAGACCAGATGAGGAGAATATCAGCTGTTACCTTCAGCTCATTGAGAAGTGTCTGATACATGAAGTGAGAGCCTGAAGCTTAAGTTTTTTTCATTTGCTGAAAATGTTTTGGTCATTTGTACTCATTTGTGCATTGTTGTAAATGCACCTAATAGTCTTACAAAAAATAACACCTCATAAACATTAAATAATGAAAATGCCATATAGACAAATTTACACGAATTGTTAGAAATAAAGAATCTTGAAATCATCTATATTTTCTCGTCTCTTGAAATGAAGAATACAATTTGCCTTTTCCCTTTTCCAATCACAAATTCCAGGTGCGTCTGCTGAAACCCTTTAAATGCTCTTTGAAACTCTGATGCCTTTTTTCTTCTGCTGTCTCTTTCTCTGTGTCAGGCTTTCACAGAAACTCACAAGAAAAGACTGGTCTCCTGGAAGCAGCAGGTCCTCAAACTGCTCCGCCTGTTCCCTCGGAAAGCTATGCTGGACATGCCTGTGTACCGACAGAAAGGGTGAGACTCTGCTGGCCCTCATTTACCTTTGATCTCCCTCTTTAGCAGGGGAGACGTCAAAGCAGCTGAACGTTACCTTCTCCCTGCACTCATTCCTACTGTCTAACTTTTACTTTGATTCTCCTTCCCTTCCCTTTTCTCTTTCACTCGCTCTTTGTCATTCAAATAATAACTACCATTTCATTTGAAGTAGCTTCAGCAGTTGAACAGCAGTTCTCTTAACTCTCGTTGATTTCTTTTTAATGGTTTTCTTTTTTTTTTGTTGTATTTTTTACTCCAGCTGGACCTATGGGTCCAACTCCCTCCCCACAGCAGGCTCTGTGAGTGGAGGTGTAGCGCGGCGGGGCCAAAGGCAGTTCCAGATGACCCCTCGTGGACTCACAGCTGGGCGCATGGGTCTTCTGAGTCCCGGCGGGATCGGGGGAGCATCTCCACGCCCCACGCTCACTAGTCCTGCGCTGGCAGGCCAGGGTAGACAAGTCAGTATTCCTGCCAGTGGAATGAGCATTTTAACGCCAGTTTGTGACACGTAGCTTGCTTTAAATTGTGATAGGTCATATTTATCGATCACGTTTTTTTCTTTTTGGTGATTTAAAATTATTTGAGTTGAAGGAAATTGTTTTGTGCTAAAAGCTAACTACACAGGTTCTAGTAGTCATTTAGGAAAATTGAAGGCACTGACCCACATGATGACATGCTCAAAGAGTCATAATACATCTTAGTAAACATTCGTTCTAAAATGAAAACAAGTGAAAAAACAGGAGACTTTGGCAGTTTTATCAGTACACACAAGACAATACAGGTTTCTGATATGAACTGATCACTTTCATAGCTTGATAGCATAGTTTCTGTTTAATGACTTCTCTGAAAGATAAGCAGACCATGCCAACCTCCCAGGATGAGTGGCATTTGCGTAATGAGAACTTGTGTTTTCCTCTACAGAACCTGTGGTTTGCCAACCCTGGGGGCAGCAACAGCATGCCGAGTCAGAGTCGCAGCTCTGTGCAGCGGACCCACTCACTCCCTGTCCACACTTCCCCACAAACCATGCTCATGTTCCAGCAGCAAGGTACTGTATGAGGTCAAGCCTCTTTTACTCTTCTTTAACATGGGTGTATGCGCTCTCCTACAGTCTATCCCTGTCCTTGTTTCGGTTTTGATATGTGTATTTGTGTGTTTGACTGTATTCTTTTCCAAAATGTAACTGCAACGGTCAGTCTTTCCTCACTTCATCGCCTGTTTACATTTTACCACACTAGTGTTACTTACATGTCAAGTCAAGTACATTTTATTTATATAGCCCAATATCACTCATCACAAATTTGCCTCAAAGGGCTTTAGAGTCTGTACAGAATACAACACACTCTGTCCTTAGACCCTTGTTTCTGATATGGAAAAACTACATGTTGCTTATCTAGAGCTCCTCAAGTCAAATAAAGGTTTTCAAGCTAACCTGGAAATGGTTAATATAATAGAGATTATTTGGAAGTCTCAGATATGACTCTTAGTGAATTTTGCAAGCAACACAAGCTACACAATTTTTGTGAGAGAGCCGCTCTCCCTCTGTGCCAAGGACAAAACAACAAGACAGCTTAGCTGCATGTTGCAGTAAACAATCTGTCACCTTGTACAATATACATAACCTTTTGGGTTACCATGTCCCCTGTGCCAGATGCCACACATGAGCATTGCAAATTCACCTGTAACGGTCCTGTCATTTTTCAACAGAGTCATCATAGGACGTTGAAGGCCAAAAATTCATAACTTAAACAGTTGTATAAACCCAGCAGCAATGTTACAGTTTCCATGTCTACAGCTAGGGGCTCTAGCTACTTCGTATCGTTATTACGTTCTGAATTTTAAAAAAATTACAGAAAACCAAAAACATGAATAATACAGTATTTCTGTAAACCATCATGCATAACAGAAGACTGGATATACAAAATGTATTGTATTTTAAATGAACCAATTGCATAAATATTAGGCATTTTTCATATCAAACTAAAACCTAGAGACCATCACGAGAGCACAGACAGTGCCTCAAAAATCATAGTGCACCAGGTGATTACAGTGAGTGGACAGTGTTACTGAACTGTTGAGCTTGTTTAGTTAGTGCTATGCTGTTCAAATCACCCTTCTTAATGAAGTGGCAGCTAACGGATGGCATATTCTAACCAAAGGACTGCCCATTGATAGGATGATGTTTTGTTTATTCCCCCTTTCTCCGTTAACCGTGCTTCGGTTACTGGAACTGACATGCCCAGCCCCAACACGACATGCCATGTACACCTTCTGTTTGTTTTTTTTTTTGTTTAAGATTTTATTTTGGCATTTTTGACTTAATTGGATAGGGCAGTATAAAAGCAGACGGGAAACAAGGGGAGAGAGAGGAGGGTATGACATGCAACACAAGTCCTCAGCTGGAATAGAACCAGACATGTGGCATGTACCCCAAGCATTCAGCCATCAGGATGCCTCTTGCTGGTTTTTTGTTGTTGTTTTTTTTTGTACTCTGATAATCCCCACAAAAATCGAATACTTTTCTGGCTTTTAATTTATACTTTGTAGTGCGCACACACACACCAATGGGGTGTTAAAATAGGTTTTTAAGAAGTAGATGTGTTTCTCAATGAAGAGACAAAACAAAAGTATTACAACAGAGTTTAACCGTGTATTCTTTTGGGTACTCCAAATGATCCAATTTAAAGCTGTCTAGCTCATTACTGCAGTCTCGCAGCTGAGTATGAAGATCAGTTAAGGGTCAAACTTAACACCCAAATGGTCATCGCTGGCCTGTGTACTGAGGTTTCACTTTCAAGCTCACTCCACTCCGTCTCTCCTCAGACCAGTATTATTCTATATCACGTCTGCATCCACTTGAGACCGATTGCAGTTCACACCTGACATCAGAATACATCTCAGCAGCATCTTGAGTGACCACTTGTGATCACATTCTGGTTTGTGAGCAAGTGAAATCTAAGCTGTGACTTATGCTTAACATAAAATGCACACTTGGCTTTAGCCACACAACTAGGGAAGAGGATTGCAGAGGCGATCTGGCACCTCACCTCAGTGCAAAGGGCCTCACCCACGTATATGTTCAGCCAGACCAGATTCACATCAGATAGCATTGTGTCACTATGGCTTGAGTTTGATCGTACCGGGCAGTCAAGGTGCAGCAAGTATTTGATGTGTTAAAACATAGTGAGTCTTACAGGGATGTTTGCGTGCTGTACATTCAGTAGTTTGGTTCTGCACAAACGTTACCAAAACATTGACATTTAACATAATGAAAATTTTTTTATTAAAATGCTTTTAAGAATTGCATATTCCCTTCTGAGTCCTACACACTTAAAGGAATATTGTGGGGTTTTTTTTACCGGGGTCTTATTTGTTTGTAGTTTTCACTGTAATTTTTCCTGGCTATGATATCATTTGTGAAGCTGCACCAATGCTGGTACACACGCTTTACAACAGATTCCACTACAACAAGCAACACAAGAGACCATACGATGAAACTGGTGTAGTTTAATTCCACCATCACCCATTTTATTTCATTCAAAACAAAGATAAATATACCCTAAAGGTCCATTATAAAGATCGACTGTATTGTAAAACACAACTATTGTCAGTTTGATTGGTCAAAGTTGAATCACGAAGTAACTGCAAACTCTAATAGATATTAACAACAGACGGTCTGGAGAATAATTTAACATTCACCAATGTTTCCACCTCAGCACTGTTGGCTTTGGTTGGACCTTACGAGTGGCGGATTCAACATGTGGAATGTTGTTTTGTTTGTTTGGGTAATAACAGAACTACCCGATGCATTTAGTATCAATTACCTGGTTCGTAGGTTAATATCAGGTCAAAGAATTATCTGAACATGACATTAACATAATATCTTTTTCAGCACACCTGAACTGGGTATTTTTCCCTTAAACCAGCTAAAGCATACTTGTGTCCTGATAATGGCAGCTCTTCTTTTCCAAGTGAAATAGGAAAATGAATCCTCTTGAGACATTATCTAGTTAGAAAAACATACATGGTTGGTTTTTTAAATTTGTGTTAGAATGAAATTGACTTTATGGCAGTCCTGACAGCAACATGAACCTCAATCTTCCTGTGGACTGAGACAGTTTTTACTCATTCCCTCAGAATGCCAAGTTCCAGGTGCTGACCTGGAGATCAACCCCACGCTGGAGTCACTGTGCCTCAGTATGACAGAGCATGCCTTAGGGGGTAAGTGTCCTCAGCGGCCTGGTACTAAATAGGCCAGTGGCTGGCAAACCTCACACAGCTACCAACTAGACAACAACACCTTATTACATTTTATAGGTATGCAATGAGAGAAAGGCTTTCATGAACAGTTTGTGTCTCTCAGGTAAAGCAACACATACTAATTTGTTCACACACAACTTTTCCTATGCAAACAGAGAGTCTGTTGACTTTTATAATTCATATTTCATTAGTTATATTTGTGTATTAATATTTAATAACATCTAAATTATACAGTATCATCAGTCAAGTCACAGGTTCCTCTTGCGGACAGAGAAAGACATAGATACGTTTTGTTTCTGTGTGTACAGTCTGAAAGTATGTTTAACACTGAGTTTGGCCCGGTTCGGCTCACTTTCTGGATGAGATCAAATAGCAGGAAAATACACACTGGCATTTGTCCACAGATTGCTGTTTTAAACTAAATGAGATTTAATATTAATAACAATAACAATGCCATGTCAGATAAACAAATGCATATTTTGGAGAAAGTTGTTCCAAAATAATTATGAGGATGTTGTTTGTTTTTTTTAATTAATTTTATATTCATTCAGCAGTAAGCTATCCAGAAATGTATCTAATAAATATAAGAAATGCTAAGGTCAATGGCTGGCATACAATAAAAATGCATGAAAAGCATGTAATGAATGTAAAAATGAACGGCCATAAAAGGCATCAATAACTTGTAATGCCTGTGGGAAAGGAGAAAAGGCAGTAGAACTATCTAAATGGTCACAACCCCTTTTTAAGGATGAAATGTGAATGGTGCAGTATATTCTATGATTGTAAATGTCTTGAAACATATTTATTTCCTATCTCCTCCTCAGATGGAACGGACCGGACATCAACAATATGAAAAGAAGAAAGGAAAAATACACTTCAGTTGAGGCCTGTTGAGTTCCTCATCACCCAGCACAAAGATATATGTATGCTTAAGAAAACCAGGCAAAGCAGTCACTACAAAATGACAAAAAAACTGTGTATATGTTCTCTAATATTTTTGTACTTTATTATATACAACTAAGTTTATTAAAAATGGAATACAGATGATTATTATATTGCAGGACAGATGGGGGGGGAGGCAAAACTGCTCCGTGTCACCTGCGGGACTGTGACATGATGTGCAGAGGCTCAGTTTGCAGTGGTCTGAGAGAAAAACGGTGGATTGGTGCTGTTTTAAAGGGGTTCTGCCCCATGAGTTACTCTTCTCTCCTCCTGCCTGGGAGCAAGGCTTCTTTCCAGAACACAGCACCTGCACCACATAATGTGTAGATTCAGATAATTTCCAGCCAGAATTAGGCACTTTTATTAAATTATCTCTGATATTAGCCACCGAACTGTAATTGGCGCTAGGATACGCTCAATGAGGCTCCACTTGTAGACAGGTGTTGATATACAGATACCAATACACTTCCTAGCCACCCTAATTGTTGTGTAACCAGTGGTAGTGAGGGTTTGAGTTGGAAACTTAGACCGCTTTCCTTGGTTCTTTTTATCCTCTCTAGAGAACATGTTTTTGTGTGTGGCAAAGGCAGGGAAGGGAGGACCAAAGGGATTGAGGAAAAGCCTCTAATTCAACTGTAGGCATATACCCTTTGTCTTGCTGGTTTTCCCTGAACACATAATCAAAGTGACTGTCCTCTGAACTTCTACAAAGCCAAAGAGAAGGGTTGTGCGATGGTTAATTTGAGAAGGATATTTGTAGTGAAATACAACAGAATGGTATTATTTTTTTGTTTTTTTAAAAGAACAGCAGTTCGGAGAATTTATGCCAGTTGCAATTTGTCTGTTATTTTATGCCCTACTACATAAATGATGATGAATCTCATTTTGTGCTGAGGAATCCCCAGAGGGGTGAATAAGGGCTGGTGAGGTTTGTACTGTGCGAGAGCTGATTTGATATTGAATTGATAAAAGCGAGGAGGGTAGAGTGTTTTCAATTTACAATCTAATGCTGGGTGAGAAAACTAAATGAAACCCGTCTCAGCCCTCTGGCCCTCTGATGATTGGCTCTGGAAAATGAAGCTTGATCTTGTAATAAATGCTCCGGAGCGCAGCGTCTCACCCTCGCAGTGCCCTCTTCCTCAAACGGCCAACGTGATGATTTGATGAATCATACTTTTCAAGGTGCTTGACGATGTCCATATTTTCTGTTTGTGTCTCTGTGTGTTTCAGCCTCAGAACCCTAACATTATCATGTGGTATCAGTGTTGAATCAGAACTCTTATACAGCCTCTGCCTTTGAATGTGGCAGAGCGGAGGTGCATGTATGTGTAATATGGTCTTAGCTTTTGGATCACTTTTGGTTGCATCATAAGGCAGGGATAACCATTCACATTTTATGTCAGCAGAGCCATAGGAGATCTGTCTAGTAAAGATGGTTATTTACAGATATCTTTTCCAATTGTATTTTTTACTCTCCCTTGATATTGATAACTTATGCTTATTTTCTATAATCGCATGTTTTGCCACACTAATACAGCACTGTTGTAGATAGAGGACATGGTGGTTGATGGTGTCCAGAGTCACCAACAGCTAGAGAGCAGAAATCTTGCAACTAATGTTGTATGTTTATATGGCCTAAATGTCACTGTTTACATCTCTCTGGGATAATGCCCAATTCATGTTATGTGGTGTCATGAATACTCCATTGTCTCATTATGTAACACATTAAAGAACTGACGCCTTCTCGCACATGTGCTGGCTGGGTAGAGCCTGAAAACAAAAGCCTTCTAGCCCCTAATCCATGGACTCCGTGTGAGTCTCCGTAGACTTACAGTGATAACTGTATGTGGCATGTAACGCCTGTGTTGTTTTCTGGTCAAGCCGTGGGTGACAAGACTGTCGAGTAGCTTTTCCTGGCCATGTGATTGAACTGTTAGCTGGCAATGTCCTGATAAGCTATTCATGTTGTGCCTGTAATGCACAGCTCCGGCATGTTCAATATGTTGATTCAATGGTCTTGAGTAGTTTTCTAGTCATGGATTTCTTCAGAGCAGGCTCTTGGATAGATCTGATTTACTAAACGCATCACACTCATGCCCAGCGAAGAAAGACTTCTGTGAGTTACCAACGCTGACATCTTTAAGACTCGGCTATCATATTTTGAACTATTCACTATACTGTACATGAATTTTGTTATGTTACAAATGGCTCAGATGATCCTTTTCATAGCCTGTGTAGCTTTGGACAGCCCACATGTTAACTGCAAATAGACACAGAGGTACAATGCAGCAGATTTCTGCAAGTGTCTGTGCATAATGAAGCTGCAGCAGGGGATGACAATGCCACAAATGATGTGATTCTGAGTAAACTGAACACTAACAACAGGCCAAGGAATATGTTTACTCCATGTTTACATTCCAGTGACGCATGAAATGAGTTGGAAAATGCACTTCATAAGTTCAGCCTGGTGTATTTTCACATACCGAGCATCCGCTAGGAGGTACAGAGCCTGTGTCATATGGAGACTAATACCAAGTCGTCCCTCACGTCAATGTCCCTGCCAGGCCTAATCATTGAATTAATGCAGCCAGCTGTCGGCTACATTGCATATATTTGTCTTGTACAATTTATATTTAATTATGATGACTCCCCAGACATTTTCTAATATTTTATGAACCTTTTGCCTCCCATGCTAACTCTACTTTTTTACTGTCACTCGTGTGTGAATGGTCTGAATTGCAGCATCGGCCAGATCATTGACAGTCCAAATAAAGAGGTTCAGTTCTTTTGCAACTTCACTTGTGGTTTCTGTCTGTTGACTTCGTTACTGGATACGCCTTCTAGCATCCGAAAAAAGTTAGCTGTCAACTATTTTTATTGCCCTCATTTGTCACGTTACAGACATCCCTCACGGTCTCTTATGGTCACGACGTTGCCAAAGAAATTACTCCAATTACTTTCTACTTCCGGGTGGCGCGGTTTCAGCAGTTCAGTTACCAGGCTAATATGAGCTAGCCACTTTTTTTTTGTTACCGTCATTAGTTTATCAAAGGAGGAACAGAAGCTCTTTCGTCGGGAAACTTGCTAACAACTGCTTGGGTATGTCCACGGTTTGCGTTGTGGTTGAGAAAGCTAGATATAAGTTTACATAAATAAAACTTAAGTGAGAGCAACGTCAGTCAAGTTAGGAGATAGCTAGCTGCCCTGCTAACAGCCTACCGGCCATAAACAGCTGCTTGCTAAGGGCTTTAGCTTGTAAGCTAACGTTAATGTTATCGCCTGATACGTTTGACTTTAGCAAATTGGGTGATTGTGACGTCTGTTTGCCTTAAGAATGGGTCCTCTTGCAAGTATTTAACACCAGTTAGCGTTAGCTTACATTGTAGTGGAGGGGGGGAAAGGTTGTAAATTAATTTGCTTCAGTCCACTTTCTCTTGATAATAACGATAGTTACTTGTCGTGGTTTGAGGGGGGACAGAGCCCCATGCCTCACACGGAGCCTTCACGGTCCGTTTTAAGACACAAAAAGAGCATATTGGGTTGACACAACAACCGGGTTAAAACAGAGAAAACTTAGTTCAGTCAACCTAAACCGCCAACTAACGTCAACCAATTTCTGGTTGATCTCTGTACGAGTTTGGATCTCGGAAAGTTGTACAATTATGGAGCTATCAGTTAGTTAACGTGACTTGTATTGATGTGAGAAGATGCTTCAAAATGTAGAAAATCAAAGCGAAGAGCTTCATAGCTAGCGTTAACGTTACTTTCAGAGGAAGTGGATGGCTTACTCGGTAGTCAGGCACACCTTTCTGGTAACTGGAAACATGAATTTCCGACGGCTACTCAGTTGTGTGTTTTAGTCCGGATGTACTATATTATAAGGAACAATTAAGAAAGGATTCCAGTATCAATTCTGCCCGAAAGCTATAATATGCTAACATGCAGGCCGGGACAACTTTACAGCACGGGCAGCTTTCTCCTAGAGCTAGAGGCCACAGAACTAACACAGTGGTATGATTTATCAAGCCAGTATGTTCCCTTATAGGCCTTTTTTAAACTTACAAATCTACCCATGTGCGTGAACTCTTCTCATCTTATAGACCCTTTTAACGCCATAAAGTTCAACACCGCCAAACAGCCTTCAAAATGACCATCAAGTTGAAATCAGCTAGAGCTTAAACGGTTAGTCAAGTATCTGACAAACAGAAAATTAATGTGCAACTATTTTGATAAAAGACTGATCATTTAATTCATGTTTTTAAGCTAAAGTTAACAGGGTCCCGCTTTTCAAATGTGAATCTTTACTGGTTTTCCTAATTGTCTATGATTTTTTTAAAACTGGATATATTTAGGTTTATGTATGTCAATTTAGGCATGGGAAAAAATATTGCTTGGATTTATTTATTTATTACTAATTTCTTGGCCTAACGATTGGATCATTAAATTATGATGTGAATAATCGCCAGTTGTAGGTGTAAAATCTCTATACCGCTCTAAAACAGTTGAAAGAAAAGCTAAACATTATGACCTTTATGAACGTAGGATTTTGAGCAAGGCTGCTGTTTTTAGACCAATAATCTAGCAACTCGGTGTGTATTGCAAGTAATATATATCACTGTTAATTAAAGGCTTTAAACAGAACTCTCATTTTGTTTTGCAGGTTGTTTTAACTCACCGTGGCCACAATGCAGGGACAGTGACAATGACGTCTCAAGCAAGGGATGTGGATGGGCAAGTTTCTGCCAGAAGCTAACCGCATTTACAAGTCATCACTTGGCAACTCCCTAGAGTGGTGCAACTGTTGCTGTTTCACCACATAATCCATCATGTCATTACCAAATGAGTCAGGGAACCGAGGGAAAGATCGAGAGAGGGGGGCCCGTCCTAAGGTGAGACAGAGCCGGTCAGAGGAGAGACGAGATGCAGGTGGTGGACGTAAAGGTGGCAAGGGGAAGAAAAAAGGCATTGCCTCCCGTGAACCAGCAGCTGAGAGGCCTGTCAGTGATGGCTTTGAATATGGTGAGCTGTTGAGTGACCTAGATGCCAGCGACCAATCTTCCTCTCCTCTGAAGGAGAGTTGGAGATGGCAGGGTTTGGAAGTTGCTGCCTCGGTACTTGGACAAGAACGGCTAACAGCCAGGCCAGGCCTGGAAACAGGTAGCCCTGCTACAGAGTTACCTGCACCCAGTGAAGGCGAGGGCAGAGGGTCAAGCAGCAGTCGCACACTCCGGCAAAAAATCCAAGATGCAATGGGGCAGTGTTTCCCAATAAAGACACACAGTGCGGCGGCACCAGCATCACCTCCACAGGCTCTTTCCTCATCAACTGCCTGTGCTTCCTCAAGGCGCAAGATCCATCTCAGTGAGTTAATGTTGGATGACTGCCCTTTCCCTGTAGGGTCAGAGCTGGCTCAGAAGTGGTATCTCATAAAGCAACACACTGCCCCCATTACCCAGCCTCCCATGCTTGATTCTGCAGTAGTGTGCAGTCCCCCTACTTCAGCCATGGCTACTGTGGTGGAGGACGTAGATGACCGGTTGCGAGAGCGCAGGCGCATCAGCATCGAACAAGGTGTTGAGCCACCACCCAATGCAGAGATCCACACATTTGAGGTGACGGCTCAAATTAACCCTCTCTACAAACATGGCCCCAAGCTGGCACATGGCATGAATGAGTTGGCCGGGGCTGACAGAGCCTCCGTTCATCAGCAACAGCAGCTTCTTCTCCAAAGACAGCAGCAGCACCAGCTCCTACTACAGAGCTGTTTGGACACTCTGGATGAGGTGGTGGCCTCAGCTGCAGCTGCTGCCTCTGTCCACACCTGTGATACTATATCCGACCCTCTGGTTGACCCAGAGAGTACAGCAACCAGCATGCCCTCTAGAGCCATACTTCCTCAGACTGAGCATCACAAATCTCAGGATGGCTACCGCATTCACACTCAGATTGATTACATTCACTGTTTAGTTCCAGACCTGCTGCAGATCACCAACCTCCCGTGTTACTGGGGGGTCATGGACCGCTACGAGGCGGAGACGCTGCTGGAGGGAAAGCCTGAAGGCACCTTCCTCCTGCGTGACTCTGCCCAGGAAGACTACCTCTTCTCCGTTAGCTTCCGCCGCTACGGCCGCTCGCTACATGCACGCATTGAACAGTGGAACCACAATTTTAGCTTTGACGTGCACGATCCCAGCGTCTTCCACGCTCCCACAGTAACAGGATTGCTGGAGCACTACAAGGACCCCAACTCCTGCATGTTCTTCGAGCCCCTGCTGTCCAACCCCATCCACCGCACACAGCCCTTCACCCTGCAACACATCTGCCGAGCGGCCATAAGCAGCTGCACCACCTATGATGGCATTAACATGCTTCCCATTCCAAATGCTTTGAAAAAGCACCTGAAAGAATACCACTATAAGCAGAGAGTACGTGTACGGCGAATGGATACCTGGTGGGAATGAAGAACAGCAAAAAAATGGACTAAAAGAAACATTTACATTTTTAACACAAGTCTGCCCAAACTGAACTGAAAAATGAGTCTTCACTCTATCTGGCTGTATTAACTTGCACTGTACTTATTTATTTTATTCCTGCTGTACTTGTCTTAACAATTGTACTAAACTACGCTGATGAGACGATATGTAATCTCACTGATCTTGTAAACTCCAAGTTCTTTATGCTCAAATTAAACAAACTTATTTAGATATGTGGAGTTCAGAGAATTAGCCTTACACGTCATCTGTTTTTGAGTGCGACTAAATCATCTTAATTATCTGACGGTGGTGGAAAGTGTCCTAGTGTGATTCGAGTTGATTATAATAGTTGTTCATCAGTCATGTGCTGAGAAGGTGGAACACATACTGACAAGGTTGTCTTCTTGTTACTTAGGTGTGGAAGTGCAGCATGTCTGCAGTATTAATCATTGTTGCCACATTGAGCCCAGGGCTGATTATAAGGGGTCAGAGGTAGGTGCGTATGCTACCTGTTCTTATTTAAAAGGAGAAGGCTTGCTCTAGAATAGATATGTCACACATTGACTTCATGATTACATGCACACGTTAGTTTTCAGTGCTGCGGTTTAATCGCAGGGAAGATGTAGAGAGTGTTTTTGCACAACTAGTATTAAATGAATGTCTTCTGCTCAGATTCTATATCAATCAGCTGATTTGTTTTCAGCTTACATCGTATAACCATCTGTGTTTTCTCCTGTGAGGTTAAAATGCATGCAGCCAGTGCCAATGGTCTTCATTAGATTTGACGTAAAGGATCAAATGTGGCCTTCATGAACTTGTCAGCAGCAGGTGAAGCAGCTGTATTATCAGAATGCAAATAATGAAGCCGAAGACATTTATGGATCTTATTTTGTACAAAATCTGATGGTTGTGTCCATTTCTAAATTTGGGCTTCCTTATTCCAGAGGGTTGGTGTGGCTTTCCCTTTTTCTTCATAGCATCCAATTGTGGTGTGAAGACCCAGATCTTTGAAAAGATCATCTTGTTGCTATACGTCCTGCTGTGCATATTTGAAAGATTCCAGCAGTTCAATGACAAAATTACCATAGTGAATTAGCACTGATCAATCTTAATTAACAAAAAGAATGATGGCAGGAGGATGTGTTTTGAGCATTTTTCTGGAGCTTGACATTAAGTCAGTTACAGAGGCAAAAATCTGCGAGCTCTGAAAAGCTCTGCAGGAAGGAAATCAGCCCTAAGCTAAACTCTTGAAGGCACCGAGGAGAGGTAAAGCTCAAAATACAGTACTGTATATGAACCTCAGTCAAGGGGGGAATGTGTAAAGTTCAGTGGATGGGAGTACAGGGTATAGTGCACTATATTGCACAATACACCTGTGGTCAATGTTCAGAAACACTGGTAAATCGGTTAAACAAAAAAATCCAATAAAAATACGTGTGAAGACTCCCACTTTCACTGTTTCACCAATAGATGGCAAATTATTAGGTTATATGGAACAACTACAAGGATAAAGAGCAACATTTGTTTACATTTTATTTTATTGGTAATACAATGGTCCATCTCTTGACCATGTCAATGGGGCACGTCTGCTAAAGTACTGTAAATCTCTGAAATGGCAGGCAAGCAACATCTGCATGTTAGAATGTACAAATAAAACGAATGACTATGCCACAAAATTCCTTTAACACGACTAGTAAAAAAAAAAAAAGCATTTCATGCTAGAAAGACTTTCATTTACCCCATTATCTGGGACTTACTCAAGGATTAATTGCAAAATTTACCTATGCAGTGGAGTCATTTACTGCTGTGTGTGAACAGCATTTTGTATTAATGAAAACACACAACAGAGACCACACTGCTAATTGTTGTATGCACTAAGTAATAATCACAAAAGACAACCGTCCCAGTGTTAATGAGAAAGCATGGAGAATGGATCCCAGATCATCCTCTGAACCACTGTGATGCTGTTTTCTCCATCCTTGAGATGGGCAATTTGATATGCAGGATGCAAATCAGCCATGACAAGCACTCATCCACTAATGAAGCCACTATAATTTAAATAGTTCCAAGGCAGCATTTAAGTCTGCATTCAAAGTGCAAAATCAGGACCTTTGACCTTTGTATACCTAATTAAGTCACCATAAAAACTAAACTATAAAATAAGATTTACTGTGGTGGAAGATATTTGACCTGTCATGCATACACAAGTGTGGGCTACACCATGAATCCTCTACATAAGCAATTTCAGCCCCTTGACAGCTCAAGGCTTTTGTCTCGTATTTCCCCGCACTGCTCTGCAATCTGGTGTCCCTGGCAGATAAGATCAAATAATAATGTCTTTCTGTGTCTGGAGCACATTTTAATGCTTTTACCACATAGTTTTTCCCGTAATTTCCTCAAAAGGAGCGGAGATGTATCTGTAATTCATAGGAAGCGTCCTGGAAAGGACTGTGTGATTTGGTACTAAGTTCCACTGGTACACTTCCAATCAACAATTTACCATGAATTTGTAGTTGAACCTAGAGAGTCTTAGAGCGTAGCAGGTCAGCTAACCGTGCAAAAAAAATGTGCAGGCAAGTATACAGCTCAACATATAGGTTGTCCAATTATAAATTAAGAATGTATGAATATTTGGTTGTGTTTAAATAGCGCAGTTTCTTCCAGAAAATTAATCTGCAAATCATCAACTGCTTATAAACAACAACTATCTAAACTGTCTTTTTTGAGAGGTTTTTGTGTCTATTTAGTACTACGTTACATAGTGCTTTCCAGGAAATTTCCTAGGACATTATTAGGAAGTTACAATCGTAAAAAACAAAAGTGTTACCAATCCAATATTTATTTATATACCTCATTGATTATGCACATCTTGGCTATTTATCTTAACAAAGCATCACATACAATTAATTAATAGTTCTTTCCTGTAGTACAGTGGTTCCATCAGTGCAAAATGCCGTGTTACATCAAGCACAGCAGGTGGCTGTAAAGAGCTTCAGAGTGTTTTGCACTGGCTGCTCTCAGGCCTGTGTGTTCTCTGTGTGTGGTGCGTCGGGATGGTGGGATTGAGTGGGGCTGCTGCAGCTGGCACAACCGTCGCACTCATCATGCAGGTATTACAGATCCTCCGGGGGGGAAGAGGGCTTTTCTCTGCCTGGATCAACGGGCCCAGAGGGACAGCATGCTCAAGAAAAGCAGAAAGCTGATTGGCTACACATATTCGCTGTATTTGTGCCTGTTTGGACCTCTTTTTTCCTTTCCTTCCATTGAGGGAAGAGATTTTCCTCTGAGCCTAATCTCTACAGTTGAGCATCATGGGGGTGGAGAATAAGATTGGAATGTTCATAACACCTGGGGACAATTACTTACCCAAATAATCTGCCGGTCATAATCTAACAAATGCCCTAAAAGGGCTCGACTTGGCACAGACTTGGCTTTTTTGAGACTGAAATGTGCACAGCAACTGAGTCTTTTTGTGGGTCTATGCTTTTGGCTTCTGCATGTAGACCCATATAGATTGTGAACTCAACTACCATGAGAAGCAGTGTGTATCTAGGCCATTAATTCAGGGGAGGGCGTATGAAAATGATTTCAAATTCTTGCAAGATGCAAATGGCTAGACATGATTCTTCTTATCCACCCAGAGAGGAGAAACACAGTTCTGTGACAGAGAAAGCACTGTAGCTGAGAGAGAGAGATTTTTATTTTTGGTCAGTCAATGAATATAGCTGAATTTCAACCGTGAACATTAATAGGAACATTCTTGCCTATTTTGAGTCACATCTTTTCAAACGGAGCACTTCTTGTCAAAACCAAGTAAGTCATTCCCGAGTTATTAAACTTTCAGTTCTTAAAAGTCTCACAATTCCCCCCCAGGAGGTACATTGTCACACAGTGACACGCTTACGTTTGATGTTTGTTTCCCTGGAAGCAAGCCTTTGCGAACACAATATTTCCTTTCCCTCCTATTTAAAATCCAAATGTACTCCCGTTCTCTCATGCATGAAGGAACTCATGTGAGGTCTTTGCCACAGAAAAATGTGGAGCTGCTTGTGTTCTTCATGCGCAATCTCTTGCCGCCTCTGTTTTTCACTCTCCTCCGCACTGACAGGTTGTTGATGGAATAATGGGGGTGTTGGGCATGCTACAACCACGCCACTGGATACTACACAGATTGATGGGATTGCAGTGTAAATGACACACAACAGCCCATATCCTAGGCTTTAGCCCATGAAGTCATTAACCAGCACCCTGGAAAAAATGCAGGGATATATCCCTGACAGATGATGTTTGGTTGTATATATATTTATAGCTTTGCAAATTGACATATCCTGTAATTTGATGTCAAGATGTAGTTGTAATGTGTATCATAATGTGTTTGTACAAACGCACTGTAATGAAGCTACAGATAATGCAGATATAATTATAGATAACCATTGTTTGTTTTGCAAAGAATTGTTAATATAATAAGCCTTCACAAAAGGCCCATGCATCATAGATAAAAGGTAGGGGAACATGTATAATTGCATAAATGATCAATTAAATTGCATAACTCCTGCTCTCTGTGATTAATTACGCTGTTGCACAACCGTTGCACTGACCAGTGTTTTACAATGAAAAAGAACAAATGAGAAAGGAATGTGTAGACCTTGCCAGTTAGTTATTGTAAGAGTCATTCCTCACAATGGACACCTTTTATACCCAGTGATATTTCCAGGCATTCATTTTCCATCCTTTTAACATTTTGTTCCTGAGTAGACCCATTTAATTTGCAGGGAAACATGTTGGTGGAGCTCAGGCATCCAAATGATCTGGACGCTAAGCAAATCACACAAACCATAAATTATATCAGCTCTGTTACCATCATGAACACAATTGTCTTGCAAAATAATGACTCTACCATGGTATGCTAGAAAACTATATTTGTTTGATAACATGCCTTTTTAATTCGTTGAAGTGACATAGTAACCTTGTTGAGATGTTTTTTTTTTTGTGAGTTTCATTATTATAACAATACATTACTAGTCTGTCTTTATCTTAACATCCCATTTATCCAATGGTTACATCCCACTGGTTGAGACAATAGAGTGTATGGTTGTGACATTATCCAAATATATCTCAGTAACATAGTGACATGGCTGATGGAACAGAAACATTTAAATTGGCATACATGTATTAATATTTATTCTTTTCTGAGGAAAATTATTACAAAAACAATTTTGTTATCAAAGGTATCTTAGCTAACTATAGGATTTTTGTCACAGCAGAAATGTTGACATAGTGGAAAAGCACTGGTGTTACTTATAACACTGACGAGGGCTCCATTCTTTTCAAGTGTCCCAATTAACCATGACAGCGAGCCGGCACGCACAAGACCAGGACACTGAAACCACAGCAGCTAAATGGAATTCAGCCATCATTAAACGTATTGGGCTTTTCCGACTGTGACATGTGAAAATGTGTATATGTTTTTATCCATGAGTACATCAAGTGACGATGTTATTTTTAGTTGTTTCTGCCTCTCTCCTAATCAGTGTTTCACAACTGAGATTTTGCACTGATATCAATACAAGCCCATAGCTTTAAAGTTTAACCAAGCCGTTTTAAAACGTGTTCAACAGGTTGTTTCTCGAGCTGCAGATGTCTATTAATTATTAAAATAGTCAGATATAAATTAACAACTAGTAGGATTAGATTAATAAATGACCTGGTTTGGTTTAGGCGGTGAGCGAGAATCTCATTATCACGTTACGTTCCTTCCGGCTGCCATCTTCGTTTGGCGCAAACGGCCGTGTTTCCTGTTCTTCCCCGGGATTATTTTTTATAACAACTCGACAGGGGACCAGTCAAGGACTCTTTAAACGACATCCCAAATAACGGTATGTGTTGTCAAACTTTTCGCTGGGGGTTTCGAAATGTTGTGTTGGGCTTAGCTCTGTGTCTTGAACTAAGCCAGGTGCTAATCAGTACAGAGGTATCAAAGGTAAAAGCCGTGATTAAGCTAACGTTAGCTTAGTTAACGGGCGTGAGAGAGAGGCACCGTAGCAACCCGCCAACAAACATGTTGTTCTCCTCTCTTTTTAAAGGACACACACAACGAGAAACACAGCTGAACACTTGTTGCCGGCCAACAGCAGGGTGAGGACGTTTGCATAGACAGCTAACGCTCAAGAACTAACGTTAAGTTAACTGACTTCGGAGGGTCAGGCGTTTGGAGCAGCTCATAGATGTGACAGCGGACACAAGAGCTTTTCCCCGGGATCGAGTAACTGTTGCAAAGTTTGTTCCCCCCCATTGAAGCGAAATGGACTGGAGTGTCAGATAAATGCTGCACGGCACATAATGGACAATTTATATAATGAGACACTGAAGCAGGTGTGCTGGCCATATGATGGGACGAACAGCAAGCCCACTCAAGTACTCCTGCCCCCCTTTGGCAATATCTGAGAAGTATTCAGCGGACAAAGTAAGTTAAGTCATTCTTTTGAAATTATATTTTGCATTGTTGTTCTGCACTGAACATTAGCTTGGCAGTATGCTGTTCTCATGTTAATTAAGTGTAATGTTACTGTGTGTGTGGCATTTGCAGCCACTTGGTTTGTTTTGTTCACCAGCATCACAGTTGGGATTATTGATCGTTGAGTGCGGTCACATTTTGGATTGGGTTCAGTTAGCCTCTGTTACGGCCTGTTTGGAGTTAGTTTAAGTTGTTGATAGTAGATCTGCCTTACACTGCCTTAATGTGTGTGTGTGTGTGCCTGCCAGCAACGTGTTTGAGCTTACAGTTTTTGTGTGACTAGCTTTTGTTCAGAAAATGTGTAAAATTTAAGCTCTCATCCTTTTCAAAGTTGCACTGTGATACTTTTCGGGCTGCCCCCGTAGCTCACCTTGAGCATGCTGCCTGGGTCTGATCTTTAACTGCACTATCAAAATAAAGCCCCCCCCCCCAAAAAAAAAACAACAAAACAAAAAACAACACAACAAACACAACTCTCATTTTAAAAGTCTCCTCACTACTGTTAATGGCAGCTGTGGTGACATGCAGCAGACATGGCCGGCTCTTGGAAACGTCAGCAGTGCTTTTAAATGTAGATTGCCTGTATTAACTGTCTGCTTCTAAAGTGCCTGTGGTAGCTTTAGGCATAATTATTAACTCAATGTAGGCTCCATGAGTGATTCATGAGTGACACATGCTGGGGAATGAGCTTGACTAACTGCAGGGGAGGAGGGAGGATCTAACAATGCACGTCCTGCCTCAAAGCACAATGTTGCACAGTAGCTTTAACCGTATTGCAGCGTAATAGCTGACATTTCTAGCATGTCAAGTTGTTTTTCTTTCAGTGATTTATGTATTTGTGCATGACACATGTCACTCAGTGGCATGGATAGTTGTTATTTTTTTTTTTACACCTCTGTGTTCCAGTTAATATATTTCTGATGCTTACTCCATCAAACGTGGGGAAAAAAACACAGTACAACATCCCAGCATGCTGAGTAAACTGATTTAAGAGACTAATTTGTTGACTCAACTACTTTTTAATTTCACTAAAGTGAAAGGCCACACATGCACAGTATGCCTCAGATGGTCCTATCTTAATAGTTACATGGCATTTTCACTCATTCTTTTACAATGAAACGGTCTTTTATATGTGAACAATTCACTATATTGTTATGGTTATATTTTAATGATAAAATAAAGTGTGTGTGTGTATATATATATATATATATATATATATATAATAAATAGGCTAGGGGTGAGCAAAGTTAATCGGAGTAAGTTTCAACACCCATGTAACTATTAGTCTGAGATAATAGGAGCAGTCACAAAAATGACTTAATTTGCTACCAGCCTCCATTGGTTATTTTAGTGGGAGAAGACTGGAAATGAGACGCGAACGGTTAGAAAAATTAAGACTTCTCACTAAAATACGTTGTGGTTTGCGGATCAGACACATGCCGAATTAAACACCGACTCATAATACTGTTAATTCACCGTCTAGTGTGTGTGAAGGTATTTAAGGAGTTTTTTCTGCTGTTACCAATGTAAATACCCGGTCTGCACTCACTCGTCATAGCAGGTGTGAAATAGTCCCTAATTATGTTTACAATGAAAACCAGCAGGAATCTGGCATTGTGTCTGAAATCACTCATTCAATGTTCCCTACATACCAAACACAGTTTATAGTGAGCAGTAATTTGAGATTTTGGACACTTATGAATCATGATCATTTTGTGTCATCAGGCAGGTGTAGTGTGGCATGATGGATTTTCACATCTATCAAAGGTGAATGGTTGCTGAATTCCATTTAGGTGCTTTGGTTTTATAGTCCTGCTATTATGCATGCTGCCACACTGTTGGCTTACTGGAACACTTAAATATAACAGAGCCATTTTTAATGTTATAAATAAAGTGCTTTTCCTATTCGGACAAGTCAAAATGTGTGCTGTGAAAAACAGCCTATTGTAAAGTAAAAGTCTAGCCATTACTGTCAAGTAAAGTTGGAGCACCTCATCATTCAAAGACCCTGCACACCCACCCCGGTGTTTTCAATTACCCTGGCTGATTGGACAGATAGTTGTGTGGAGCTATAATGGGAATTGCGTCATGTGACCACACTCTATGGACTAATAACAATGACATTGAAAGTTAACAAACTTAAGAGAAGAGTGCTGGAGATGGTAATCAACCAAAGTCCGTACACGCCCACGCAGTCCTGGTGTGGCTTTCGTAATATTGCGAAGTGCTCATGTTTGATTAAGAAGTATGTTAGTAGATAGCGTTACCCATGTACGGTAAATAGATAAAATACCTCGGAATCATGTTTCAACGTATTAGAAAGGTCAATGAAAGAAACCCACTAGGCAAAACTAAATAAGGGCAAGTTTGCATTTTATTGCTCTGCATGTCTGTATTGCATCACACTTACATGGGTGTAAAATAAAAGTTGTGAACATACATAAAATATAAATATAACTAAAATTGTCACTGTTAGAGAGAAAAAAAACCCAGCCAGCTTTACAAATATCAACTAAAGACTGAACTAGTCTTAATAGAGTAAATGAAAAGCAACATAGAGCCCAGGCAAAACAAATGACATTATGGTAATGGTTGTGTGTATGTGGGGAAACTGTGGCCACATGAAGGCTGCAGCATAATGTTGAGAATGCAATAAAAAAGTTCACAGGCTGTTAAAATAAAAGTTTCTGATACGCTGAACTTTGAAGGCAGAGCTTCACAAAAGGGAGCTCTGTGGGAGAAAGGTTTAGCATCAGTTTTTGTTAATTGTGGAATTAAAAATAGATCAATAATATGGGACCTTAGAGTACATGCAGGCTTGTAGGGGTGCAGCATATCATTTATTGTATATATGTCTAGGCAAGGCCATGCTGTGATTTATATATAAGGAGAATTTGCATTCTGTGCAATATTTAATTGGAAGCTGGTGTAGAGTCCACAGGATTCGGTTAATTCAATCAATTTGATCGTTTCTAGTCCGTCTATCAGGCATGTTTTAACCAAATTGCACACTTTTGATGATTCACTGACACCAGCGAATATGGCAATAAAATCTAAATGAAGTTTGGATTTCTTGAATTATCGAAGAGTTCCGGAGGTTGCTGTAGAAATGTTTTATTCCAATTACATTTAACGTGTAGTGAAGGGTCAGGTCGGCAGCCAGGATACCATTTAGACAGAATAAGGACAGTTATGCAGCCATTTGGTTTCAGTGCTAAAAAAATAACGAAAACCAGAATGTTATTCTAACCTGCATTAAGTAGGTTATGTAAATCTGTATGTCTGAAGCACATAATTAAAGGCAGGGAGTCGCGACACCCCAGCATCTTTCCTTCATTTATTTTTTTATGTCTTCATAGTATGGCCTCACTAAAATTTGAGAGCTAGTGTTAAGTTTCAGAGCAGGCTTTTAAGTATGTTTTAGATTAACTAAATAGGCTGTTTGCTTGTTGATGGAGCAAATGTTTTACTGCCTCTTCTTTGGTTTTATATGTATCCTGTGCCTCCAATTCAATGCAATAGGGTTCAGCGCAGACTTGACTAGTGCTGCATAATGGCATGTTTAAGTTCTGTTTCTCAATGAGAGGGAACTTTGGGGAGAATACACACATACATTTTTGGCCATGAGGTAAAATCATAGTAGTGACCTTTTTCGTGAATGAAGTAACTACATTAAATACTGAGCATATGGAGAAGGACACAATATTCAATGTTGGGGTTATGATCAAAATGTAGAACGAGGCCATCCTAAATTGGGAACAAATTTGGAAAGAAAGCTGAACTGGAGTCAGGGTCCGAAATTAACACCCACCAAGCGCCAAATGTGGGTAGATTTTCCGTTTGAGTAAATCTTTGTACCAAAATAATCATGCAATAATAAACTATGCTGAGAGTCTCTACTGCGTGTCATTAGTGTCATTTACGGGAATTGCTGCTTCTGTCCTCTGCTGTCTGTGTCGGACTTTGACACACACACACTCACACACACACTCGCTACCATATGTGTTATTACGTGCGTCACGTGCCGTGAAACTGATGGTCTTGAGCGCTCCTAGTTTGGCGGCACTGTTTACCGTGCTATATGGGACATCAGATCCTCTGCTAAACTATCACTTGTTGCTGGTCTGCTGCTGCAACCCAGTAACACTCCAAAATGCGTAAGCATACAGTCTATGCATGTAATATACACTTTAATTGTATTCAGGCTTGAATTGATTAACCTTCGATCTTTATATTAAAATTATTTTGCTTCAAATTTTGCTCTGGCCTCTTTTATAAGTTTGTATTCGACATAATACTTTATCTCCATGAAATCTACTGAAACAAATGTGTAGGCCCTATGGGACACACATGCTCGGCCGGCGGATTTTTTCATCTACCAGTCCCATTGGCCGGTGTGTCAAAAAGATAATTTCGGACACTGACTGGACTAGTGCAGGAAACTGAATTGTAGGAAAGAATAAAATACTTCCAAAATTAATAACTTGAATAACACGTACACCGTAATAAGGAAATGGGACGATATCCTTATTTAATAATACCAGTTTTCCATATTAGATTGTGCTCTGCTTTGCACAGAATTGGAAATGATGGTTTGTGGGGGGCCGTGGCTGCAATGCAGCACTTTGTGGTTACTTGGCATAAAACCATTTTGGAAACTGCACTAATGCCAAGAAGGTTGGTAAATTGTATCGTGGCTATGCAGAGTAGGTGTGGCAAAGCAAAGAGGCAGATTTGATCACATTATGGCTCAGCATGATGACCTGTGTCTGGCACACTGCGGGTCCAATGCAGCTGCCAGTTTCTTGCTCCTGTGGTCAGGCAGGACCAGTGACAACAAATGTTTTTGGCACAAAGGATGTACTATTGTGGTTTACCTATTAGCTGAACAAAGGCTATGTAGATGTAAATTATGTAGGCTATTGTGGATTTTAGTAGGTGTAGCATGGCTATCACAGCTCTGTTCAGAAAATAGATCCTATTCAGCAGATTTATGGGTATTTCTTTATAAGGGCCACTATGTCAAAGTGATCAGAATTAGTGTGAATATTTTCTATAGATTATTTCCCTTAGCACCATTAGACACCAAAATGTGCTTTATGTTTCTGTGGGTGCTTAAGCCTGTAGTGTTAGCCCTTCTGTGTTGAACTAAAGGGAATACTTCTGTGAAATGTTTGTATTAATAAATCATCCCCTTCTACCTGGTATGGCAGACTAAGAGGTTTCACTGTTCAAAGTAATAAAAATATATGTAGGGCAGCATGCTTAGCAGTATTTATTTTGTGGTCAAAGTAGTGCGAAATATAACCAATGCACTTAAATATAATGAATAATAAACTTCAGTAATGAAAGTTTGAGTTTATTTAAACACAGTTCTGATGGAAATAAAATGGAGGAACAAGGGGAAAGAATGGAGAAGGTGTCGTCTGTTCAGTGGCATCCTGAGAGAAAATGTGCTCGTAGTCTACTTATAAAAATCCATATTGAAAGATATGCTTTCAAGCCCAAGCCGGTTTGAGAAATTCTTGCTGCTAAGAGAACTAGAAATTCAGTGGCATGTTCTACCCAACCATAGCAAGACCGCCTCCTGAAATACAGAATTACACACTGCTGCAGACAGTTTGTTGGTCATCTGGCCTCTGAGCCAGGAATTAAAGCAAAGTCAGCACATTTGTCTGTCTCACTAGTATCTACATACAACTGCCAAGAAATGAGGCGCCCGACCTGTTTTTCTCATGTTTGACAAGCAAGCCCAAAGACCTTTGTATTGTTGAGTATCAATGCTACAAGTTAGGAGAGAGATGTTTTGTGAGATTCTACAGTTTGAAATTAAGCGACAGAGTCAGTTCTGATTGAAGGGCAAAAAACACAGATTCACCATAACATGAAAGTACCACTTACTAATGATGACTTTGCAGTCTTATTGTCTATCAGTTCTCAATGTTCAAATGATGTGGGACAAACAAAGGTCATACATCTGAAAATGTATCCTCTCTTTGGAAGAAGAAATGAACTTGAAGTTGAGATGACTCTGCCACAAGGTTTGAAGTTGTGGCCAACGAGAGGCCCAGTGCGATGAAGTAGCATATGGTCACAAAACCAAATGACCTTTTGTTATGACAAATATCATAGATAATGGTAAATCAGATGACCACATTGTGTTGTTGTTATTTAATAAAACTAAATTGTCCAAGCAGAACGTGCATTTACTCAAGTATTTTTTAAGTAAAAATTTGCGTTACTTGTATTTTACTTGAGGATTCTCTTTTCATGCCGCTTTCTACATTTCACTACAATTATTTGACAGCTTTGGTTACTAGTTACTTTAGAAATTAAGACATTTGGACACAAAACATATGAAGAATACTTTTTTATTTATTTTTTAATAATTTTAGGTTTGGACTATTGGTTGGACAAAACAAGCATTGTTAAGGTGTGACTTTGAGCTCTGGGTAATTGTGACGCCATTTCTCGCTATTTTCAGAATTTGTACAAACCAATTAGTCAGTCGATTTATGGAGAAAACAATCCGCAGATTGATCCATAATAAAAATAATTGTCAGTTGCAGTCCTATACAAAACAGTCAAAAATAGCTCCACCTCAACCAACTACAAGAGTAAAATCCTGCTTTTACATTAATGCATGGATAATAATAATCTCATTATAGAGGCTAATAATACAACAGTCACATGGGCCGTCTTTCTGCATTGAGTACTTTTACTTTGAATACTTTTTACTTAAGTGACATCTACAATGCAGGACTTCAACTTGTAACCTAAGTATTGTTTACGGTGTGGTATTACTACTTAAGTAAAGGCTCTGAATACTTTCTCCACCACTGAATTTAAAACACTGAGACATTACTAAGACTAATGACAACAAAGAACAGGTCTTGTGTGTCGGTTAGGAAAATACAGCTGTGCAGTGTGTTGATGTCGATGGAGACTTTGGGGAAACTGTGTATATAAATGACTGCCATGTCTGAAAGAAAATAGGAAAGAGAGTGAAGAGTTTTTTTCTATTGCAATGCGTTACACTGGCACATGGTTCATTGCATTGAACATCAATCAAACATTTGTTCGAAGGTCATTTATTTTATGTGATATTTTCATACATTTACCATACTGCAATGTGACATGAGAAAAATATTCTTATTAATATTGTGATATTGATTTCAGTCACATTACCCAGTCCTGCTCAACTTCTTTGACAGCATCAACAGTTCAGCTGATGGACACCTCTTTCTTTAGTCTTTCAGTTTGTTGGACTTTTGTGTGTGTGTGAGAGAGAGAGAGAGAGAGAGAGAGATATGCAGAGAGAGGTTTTTGTTCACTTTGGTATATCAAAGCTAAAAGCCAGTTGTTGGCTGAATTAAACAAGTGGTGTGGAATTATGTTGGATGTTGGAGCCTTAGTTTATTCTTTGATCTTGATTCATGTGATAAGAGTGACAGATAATGTAGTTGGCTATTGAAAAGGGGAAGCAGACCTTCCTCCATAATTCTCCTAACTTGGACAGGGAGTGAAGAGTTTGTTTAAAGCATCATTGTTGTATCCTCTTTAGTAGGGATAGACATGGTCGGCAACAATTCTCATAGGCTGTGGCGTTTAAATGATGCTCAATTGGTACTAAGGGGCCCAAAGTGTGCCAAGAAAATATCCCCCACACCATTACACCACCACCACCACCCTGAACCGTTGATATGAAGCAGGATGGATCCATGCTTTCATGTTGTTCACACCAAATTCTGACCCTACCATCTGAATGTTGCAGCAGAAATCGAGATTCGTCAGACCAGGCAACGTTTTTCCAGTCTTCTGTTGTCCAGTTTTGGTGAGCCCGTGCCAATTGTAGCCTCACTTTCCTGTTCTTAGCTGCCAGGAGTGGCACCCGCTGTGGTCTTCTGCTTCTGTAGCCCGTCTGCTTCAAGGTTCGACGTGCTGTGCGTTCAGACATGCTCTTCTGCATACCTCAGTTGTAACGAGTGCTAATTTGAGTTACTCTTGCCTTTCTATCAGCTCTAATCAGTCTGCCCATTCTCCTCTGACATAAACAAGGCATTTTCCCCAGAGAACTGCCACTCACTGGATATTTTCTCATTTTCGGCCCATTCTCTGTAAATCCTAGAGGTGGTTGTGCGTGAAAATACCAGTAGATCAGCAGATTCTATAATACTAAAAATATAATTATATACATATATAATTACGGGGAAGGGAAAATGAATGTTAAATGACAGTTAAGGCTTGATTGGAGTTTGTGCTCATTTCCTGCATTCCTTTTCTGTTTCACACCAGCTTAGTTAATTTTCTTTGTTATAAAATATTTGCCACTTTATCACATTTTTCCTCAACTTTTAGACTAAACATTAGCAAGGCAGGAATTATACCACAGCCAATGCTGTGGATGCCCCAGAGTTTGGCCCTAATGCCCTTTCTAAAATTAACTACCCCGTTGTGCCCTTAAAACAAAGTTGTGTATTTTGTCATTTAAAACTAGATGCGATGCAGCAAATAAACCGACATTTCCCAGTTTCTCCGTCATCACGCTGGACATCAACAGTATCACGAGATTTCTCCCCCTCCCGCAGATATAGCTGTGTTAGCGTAAACCTAAACCGCTAACTATCATTAGCTAACAATTTACGTTGTGTTAAGCACAAACAGCTGAACAGTGTAAGTATTAATACACTTGTGGTTTTAATGTTTACCAGGACATTGCTACACAGTGTTAGCTAACTACAAACATACATAGAGTTCATAATATGTTGTGAGGTCTGATGGGTTGCTACTTTTTCAGCGCGATGCCACAAAAGGAGCGCATATATGGTATTTTATCCCTCATAATACTAACATTATACTGTGAACAACAAATTTGTGTTATCATAAAAATAAACAAAAAAAAAGTCACCTTCAAAGTACCGTTTTCTTACTGTTTGCGTATATATCTCTCCAACACCGAGTGGGAAGCACCAAACCGGGTAGTTACTTGGTAACGGCCGAATAAACTCGTCAAATACTGTGTCTCGCACGCAGGAGAAATTCAAAGCAAAAAGGGAAATTCCCCATGGTATATAAATACCCATTGCTTCTTACTAAACTAAAGTAATATTTTAAATAATTGTGTGTGTGGTGTTTCAATACCCCTACATGCCTTCATATGATGACAATTTGAAGAGTTACAAACTGGTTACATCTACTGAAAAACTTTGTGATTCATGAACCCAACACTCAGATTAACCGATTAGATTAAATTGTAACGCAGCGGTTTAATTTCTGTATCTGCAAGCGTTTGATTTGCATCTGCCTTTGAAATCCGTCTTTTAATAGCAATTTTGTGTCATTCAGGACAAGAAAATATATGAAGCTGCTGTGTGACGCCACGATGCTTTGAGGCTATGAAAAAACATTGTATTATGGGTGAAATATATATATGTGTGTATGTATAAAGAAAATTAAACTAGCAAGTAATCAGCAATTTCTAAATTAGACAGAAATTTAACACCACAGTCTGTTGTGACAAACCAGAAACATTATGTTTCATCGGTCAACAGTTTCCAATGATAATGGTATGTAACCATTATGCAGTACATCATTGTGCAGGCTGTTAGCCAGTATGCAATGACAGTCTCATTAAAATGGCGCTTTAATTAATGATCTTGTCTGTTTATTACAAGTGTCATGATGAACCCCTGCACATTCACACGTTGTCAACATGACAATACACCCTGATGGCTATCTTTGGTTATGATCTAGAAATCAAGATAGCATTTAATTCATCAGGAAGGGTAGGTTAAACTTAGAAGCTGTCACAGAGCCCAATTCTCCCTACAGAAATACTGACAGAGTGCCTGAGGGTCTGGTCACTTTCATTATAATAGACAGCAGAGAAGATTTGGTTTCTGCTGCAGTCACCAGGCAGCTGCAATCAGGAGCGCGGCTCTCTCACGCTCTTGCCCACTAATTAGACACAAGGAGGATGGAGGGAAGTGCTTACATTTAACCTTCACATCCCCTTGTTTTATTAGAAGTAAATTTCCACATCCTATTTGGGTTATCCTCCTGCACAACGTCTGTCTTGCTTTATGCAATTTCCCTGGTGTGGTCAAGTCCTCCATATAAATATTAAAATGTATTTATTATGACAATAATTACATCTCTAATATTACAGGTATGGATTTGTGCACATTCTAAAACCATTTTAAAATTAAATTATGCTTATCAAAACCACTATGCAATTGGAGTTTGGATAATGAGTTGCAAGGCGTTTGTTCCTTATCCACACCACAGCTAATTTTGTATGCCAACTGGGACGCTTGGCTTGTTGCCCTTCACTGCGTGCACCGAGGGAATCCCAAATTCCTGTCGTAAAAGCACAGGAAGCTGTGACCTCTTTTTGAAAGACTATGAATCATCCTGTTATCTCAATCTCTTCAGCAGCAGGGACTCTCATTCCAACGTATCACTGTCGTGTCAGGGCTTGGTAAATGAAGTGGGAAGGCAGTGGTAATGACATTGCAAAGGCGTTCTCAGTTGGCCTTAGATATGCAAACAATATTACGCACCAAACCCAAAAGAAAGTTGATGCAGGAGGGAGCTTACGTCATACAAAAGGTCGGATGATAGAAAGATTTGTTCAGTAATACTCTTATCAACAGTGCAGTCCCAGGCTGGGGTAATGAAGCGCAGACAGTCATTAGCATGCCCTATGTGTGCCTAGTCAAATTACCTCTTCGTCTTGCTGCTGCGACTCAAAACAACCAGCCCTTCAAGTCAGCTGATTAAACGCAGAAAATGCCTGCTTTGGCTGATTTTTCTCTTAATTTGTGGTGAAATCTCAAGCCAAGTTCACCCTCAAAATATCATTCTTGGATCCCCATTTAATATGCACTATATTCAACCTCACCAGGGATCTTGTTTATCTAGAAACTGTTAGAGTTAAACGATACATTTTAGAGACCGTTGCAAATGAAGACGGTAAACAGTTTTTTAGGGCAGTGCAACAGCTCACATACATTCATTTGAGTTAGCATATCCTCACTGCAGCCTCATGCAGGGATTTGACTGCTTCACTTTGATCGGTTTTATTCTTTCTGGCATGCACATTAGGTCTGTATCTGTCCCCCACATTCCTCTGGATAGAATATGATTTAGACGACTGTGAATTAGCAAACAGTTACTGACAAAATTAGTTATTATAGGGGTATGAGAATGGTTTGCAGAGTTTGCTAAAACATTTTCTTTTTTTAAGCATTTCATTTAAACATTAATCCTATTAGTCCAATTATTCAGGTGAGTGAAAACTAACAAACTTGGAGGACATTTGATTGATAAAAGCAGGAATTTGTGCTCCCTATTCTAATCTGTGTGCAGGAACAGACTGAGTTTCAAAGGTCACTTCCCTACTTCAGACATAATGTATATGTCACTTCTGTCTGTTGTGGCTAGGAATTTATAAAAGTGGTACGCCACACATTAGTCCTGAATCCTCTATCATGAAATTTTATCCCCACTCTTTTAAGTAAGGCACTGTAACAATTTATATTTGATAGTTTTACAGTGGTGACGGGAAAGGTACCTAAATTGCAACGTTACTACCCGGAGAGAATGAATAGTGGTTGCCCCCTTTTTTTTGTTAGCCTTACAAAAGTGCAGAATTAGACAACAGCATTATAGCACAAATTCATGGTCAGAAATGTGTCACCAACAAGCCATTCGCAGCTGTAAATGATTGTGTTCATACATGCACCCAAGGGAAGGACACCATAAATCACGGGCAGTGTTCACATGTGGCATAATGCCAAATTGAATCCTTCAGCAATAAATAGAATTAAGATGGCCTTCTGCCAAAACAAGTAAATCTTGATTGTGCCAAATTACAGTGTTATCTAACTGGATTTGATATAGCTTTAGATGTGTAAAGATGGCTAATAATGGCTGTTGTAGATGAATTAGACGAGTCTGGATTAAGAGGGTATTGAGGAATGTACTGTAAAATCTACAGTATTGCTTCAAGTGTTGTGCTAGCCTCTGTTTTTTTCCCCCCTGAAGAAGATAGGTTAGATTGGATTTTCGGCTGGTAATGACTGTGACATTTCTAAATGTCTTGTAAAATACACATTGCCTGTCTTTTGAAAGGGGAGATGGGACACCTGGTGGTCGAGAGCTGGCCAGGGGCTCGAGATGGATAAAAGGCTAACCTTTTAAAATAAAGTGAGATTATATTCATCCTTGTCTCAGCATTTCCATTGTACTGCTTTGTGCAGAGAAGAGATAAAATCACAGAAATCTGAGGGCCTCTCGCAAAAAACCTAAACTCTAAAATGACATTTCATGCTGTCCGTCTACAACGTATAGCACACATATAGCCACATACAATGTAGCAGAATATTGTCTAGCCATCTCCTACAGTGCAAGGTTAGCATATGGATTCTGTGACGTTATTGTTTGTAGAGAAAAATATCGAGAAGGCATTGCAGACTTTCCTTTACGTCCTCTGTCAGGATTAGAGTTATTAGTATGTTGCGTTGCACGTACTTAACATTTTTATCTTGCTATCTACTTGGGTGTTGTCATCCCAGAAGTCATATAGTTCAGCTTACTCAGAATATGTGAATAATTTCTTGAAGTGATAAATTATTCCCCATAAAACTTTATAATCTGCCCCATTTTAGTGCAGAACCACCGGAACAGTGTTTTCCTTTTGACTTAATATTCTGTACTTCTCAGCTTGCTGTCAGTGGGAAGTTAACTCATGATGGGGTGCTGCTTATCCCTCAGAGTCAGTGTTTGTGGTGATTTAGTATTCTCTAGAAGTGAATATTCATAGTATTTAAATTCATAACTACACTGTGCTCAAATAAAGCACCTGACACCAGTGCAGAATTAGACTACAAATGTATGATATTTAAATTTTTTTGTGCTGGCCTGCATTTAATTCCCACACGTCACTTGGTGACTGCTGGAATAATTATCACCTGACTAAATATCCCACAGGCACTCTGAAGCCAGCGATGAGCAAATTCTGTGAGACTTAAAATGTTACCTGAACAATAATGTCACCATGTAACACAGATACTTCTGATCCTTTTGTAGTGAAATTTTCCTCACTTTAGCGCACTTCTTGCTTATTAATAACATGTTGCTTACTACGGATTTAGAGATTGCAGTTTCTGTATTTGTATATCAATTGTTCCTAGATTGAATTCCCATTTTTGTTTACTTATTCATTACCTTTTGACTTGGCGAAATAATATGAGAAGTGATCGGTAATTCAGATTTGGTAACCAGGATACATTTTTGAATGAGAAGGTACCAAAAATATCAAGTATATTACACATAGGCCCAATTTAAGTGATAAACTAATTGAAAACCTTCTACAATTTAAACTTGTTTCCTTTATTTTCTGAGTTGCAATGAAAGGCTATATTCTTTAAATAATCTACTAAAATAGCCCAAGCTACCGTTTTAATGCATTCAAGATGCAAATGAAAACCTTAAGAGAAAAACAGTGTTTGATTCCCCAACTTTGTACTTTGAGGGAACCAAAACAGCTGCAGGGAGTCAGAGTCCTGGTCTTCATCGGTGAGTCAGAGGCATCAGAGCCTCCAGTCTTAGACTTCATGTCATTCCCATTTAATATTTTCATTAAAGTGATTACACAGGGAACCCTTTATAAAACTTGTCATTGTTGTTGCAAATTTAACTCTCTGCCCCGAGGAAATGAACTGAGCGACGTTAACCTTTGATGTGATAAAGATAAATCCCCAACTCGGGAGATACTTCTTTTCATGAGGACACCACCATACTGAAATAGAATAAACTGTTTTATCATGCTTCAGTGGTGGTTAAATAGTAAAACAATATTGCAGTCAGGACTCTGTGGCGCACATCCACTGTCTCTTTCTCTATTCTCTCTACACTTTTAACATCACAACATATTGTCAATGCCCACGGCATGTCCTGGGCTGGAAGATCAAACGCTGTGTTCTGATTTGGGACCAGCCTTGTCAGCAAGGAAGTTCTGTGAAAGCCTGTAATATGATCTTTATTATCACCACTTTGCTCAGTTTTAGGGGGCTATAATTACAGTTTTGGCCTCAATTTACTTCTTTGGCTTACCAACTTTTACTTTGTGTGTTTCTACCCTGAAATGAAGTTCAGCTAACATTATTCAGAGATGTTTAACATTTAGTAATTGGGTTCTTTATGCAAAAGGGGGTTTTATTAATGAGAGAACTAATTAAACAGATTTTAGCTTTTCAAAGTCTGGCATCATAGCAACCAAATTTAGTTTTCAATTAAGACTACACGATTTAGTGAAAAGGGCATATTGCAATTATTGTGGACAATATTTTGAACAAATGGTATCATGTGTCTACTTGCTTGGTTGTCAAGGAAAATGCACAGATTACTGATCATTTTGAAACTTGTATTTCTCAACTCAAACATACACATTTAAACTTGCATTAAAAATTGTCCACTAAGTTGTTCTTCCATATCCTCTTCCAGCTATCACTTCAGAGGTTCTTTGCCAAAAAACCCAGCATGTCCACCGTGTCTGGTTTCAGACAGGAGTGATGGGCTGATACAACATTACTGTCAGGGCTAAATGCTCCCTCAAGCTTGTTGCTTGTATGCACAGATATATATGTGCTACTTTGCACAGCCAAGGGAACTTCATTTTGTGGCACTTCCACCATTTCAGTGGATCTTCTCCATGGTCTACAGAGTGCATGTAAATGTAAGAGTTGAGTTGAGCAGCCACTGCTTTTTGAAACTTGGCGCTGATGCTGTTGGCATTGTGCGTGTGTGTGGTGTTCTTCAACAAATTGGCTAAAGTTTTTATTTATTTATTTTTTTTCTTGGCTTTAGCTGCAGGTGGATTTTCAACATCCAGGCTATCTTTCTCCATCGCTCTGGTGCTTTGTGCTATAGGCTGCTGATGGTGAATTTCCTAAAAACATACACATAGTTTAAAATCTGTTACATGGATTTATTCACAGCTAAGTAAACATCAGCTCAGAGATTACTCGCTCTTTTATGTTCTGGATCTCTTCTGCACAGATGCATTATGTTCGAGTGGGTCTAGGAATATTGCCATGTCGGCGTGTCTTCATGTTACTTGTTGAGGTTTTTCAGAATTTTTGCTTTTAATGATTTGGTGTCTGTGTCTCCCTCAAGACCACTGTCTTTTTCTTTCAGCTGTGGGAGAAGTGGCCCACAGTTGTCCTGCGTATCCCAGTGGCGTTGAGTGTTAATGCGTTGAGCATCAGCTTTTAGAGCATTCTCTGTGAAGGAGAAGATGGTGAAAAATTCAGAAAAACTGGCCCTTGATATATCACTACGGTTTCCTTAATGTGTGGTACATTACAGACAGTAACCCAACAAAAGAATTTACAATAACACAGCGCTGTGTCTAAGTAAACCTATATTTGGGTATGTCTCATGGCCCAGCCTGTTTATTCATATAACCCAATGATGCTGGGTCAGTTTAACCCAGAGTGTGTTCTGTTACATAATGACTCAAATTGGTTTGTTTTCAGCCCAGCACTTTTGTTTGTGTGTGTGTGTACCGGATTATAAAAGATAACGCTGTAATAAAATAGATAAAATCAATTAACTTACAGATGGCAAGGTGAAGTCTATGTCCAAAACACTGGAACCTAGTCCAGTGATTTGTCCAGCTCTTGCATTAACAAAAATTAGTCAAAGAAGCACGTTTATTATTTGAGATACGCTGCACCATAATCACTTGAAATGTCTTTGTACCTTTGCCTCTGAACATTTTGCTAAAACAACTATTATCAATTCTTCTACATAAGTGCAAGAGGCTCATTACTGTGGATGTCAACACCGCATTTTTTTCCAAATGAATCCATTTCACCGTAATTGCTGTTGAATTATTAGCCGTGTAGACATTAGCAAATTAAATTATTAATATCCATTAACTATCTACACAATATAAATCCTATGTGTAAAACCACATCTTCTTTTAATTGTGTATTTCAGTCTAAAAGATGCAACCGTGTCAGATGCAGTTAATTAAATGATTACCTCTATTAAACACTGCATGTTATAATATAATTGTGGATGTTACTATATTTTAAAGTGTGATATCTATAATTTATAATAATTTGATTCGATTTGTTCCTTTACCAAACTGCACATAATGCATTATTCAAAATCCATTCCTGTGCCTAGCGTGATGAAATCATTGAGGCTGACCAGGCTATGCCGATTTTTACCTTTCTGGTTAAAAAACCCCACCCCCCAAAAAAACGATGTAACCTGGACTGTAAAATAAATGTTTCTTGTTACGACATCACCCTTTAAAACCTACTAAGGATACACAAAGTGAGAATGATAACTTTTGGTAGCAGCATCTGCAGAACCTGATAAGCTTAGTCGAGGTGGTGTTAGTGACTCAAGACCCTTGACTATCGCCATAAGCCCTGTTGCAGTGGCCAGTTTCTAGATGTGGGTCTGGATAAGCTTGTACGGGTCACCACACCTTGACAGGTTGAGTACAGACCCCCCCCCCCCCCTTTATTTAGCAGCTTTGTATCCTGCTTTAAAATCTGTCATGCAGTTGGACTCTCACGGCTCTGCAGCTGCAACATGCTCTCTAGCAGGTGTGATGATAGGACAGTGTAAGACAGAATTTTCATAGGCCTCAATGCTAGTCTGTTGACAAGATGGAGGTTGTGTAAGGAGAGTCTACCACGGACAGCCTTGGGCTCAAATATAAATAACCAGCTTGTGTTTGTGGCTGGAGTCTGGAGCATGCAGGCACATTTCTAAGATGCTCAAATTGACTCTAATTTTGTTATAGCTACCATATTTTCATAGTGTGTGGCATTAAACCTGCAGTGTGGAACTTTTGTCTCCCCCTTCTGGCAGTGAGAGTAATTACACAAACACTGTTGACCTCCAGGTGAGCTCGCCCCAGGCCCATGTTCAGAAATGGTTATAAAAATACAGAAGGATCTCCACAGTTCCAAGACAATAATCAATTATTTACGTAGAGTAAATGTAATCACTACATAACCTACTCAAAATATTTATAAATGCCAAGATGTCCAAGAGCACATCTGTAACGCGACATCTGTGTCTGCCCTCAGTCCCTTATTTTCTTTCAAGGCTTTCCAACGAGGAAAAGCTATACTAATGGTTAACTCTGTTTGTTCTCGCCGTTAATCGCTTTCTTTTAACGCAGAGTTTCTTTTTTTTATCTGGAGCATCAGAAACATTTCTTGGTTGCTTAGGTTTTTCCCGCCATAGGCTCCACCATACTTGCTGTAGCCTACTCCGTCGCCACGGTTGTTCCCCCCCCCTTCATCTTAGGCATACCAATCATAGCTGGTTGACTTAATAGGAATCCCTACCGGTGCGCCAGTGGGGGATTGTCGCCACAGACACCATATTTAAAAACTCTGGTATACAGCAAGATCAGCGTTGTGTAATCTCATTTAGCAAGGGCTTGAATATAATGGATGTAGAGGTCCGGCACCTTCAGCTTTTAGAAAGCAAACTTGACTTGATGGATCAAATTTAAATTCTGGTTTTGTTGCATTCTTGCCTGTTTTTTTTCTAAGGGAAAAAGGGCAGTTTATGGAAAGATCGTGGCTGGCTTAACGTTATCGGTAGTAGGCGATATGATATCCTGCTTGTTAGCAAAATGACTGAAATTCGTCCTCCTTGTTTACCTGCTCAAAAGTTGCTCTATGCTTTGTCTCGTAGTGGTACTTCACATTGCCACTTTTAATAATTGCCACAATCTCTGACCATATGAGACATGCTGATTTAGAACTGCCTGTGGGAAGATTGAACGTGTAAGAGTCTGTCCATTGTGCATTACAAATTAACAAGTCGCCTACTGGTTATAGGTAAAGGTTGTGATTTGGTTAAATGTAGAAAAAAATTAACGCATCCTGTCAAGTACAGAAAGCGGAAGATACCCCGTGCACAGCAGTGCTTCTCTCCTGGGTGCCAGCTGGTGCAAAGAAACCACAGTAAACCAAACAATAAATATTCCAGCACACACCAGGATACTAGGATGGACACTTTTTTTTTTTTTTTTTTTTTTAAAA
>CM022478.1:10454587-10467904 GCA_011952105.1 Coreoperca whiteheadi
TAACAGATTACATTCAAAACAAAAAGAAACCAACTATGCGTTTCACATGTTGCTTCATCAGATTCGCTCTGTGCTTAATTGTCATCAGGTGTGCCTTTGCTTATCAGCACCTGATTATTTAGAGTCCAACAGGTTCACACTTGTGAACAAGTGCACTTCAAAAAGTCAATAATACGCAACAGTTACTATAATTACACCACATTACATCAGATATAAATACTTCATAAAATAATGAGCTACAACAATGTCAATGTACAAAAACAGCCTACTCCACCTCCAACACCACAGAGAATGAAACCTCTCCACAAGACACCATAAATATCATAGTTGGGAATACATGAATATCCTCACAATAAGATACATATTGAAAAATAGTAGAAAAATGTATATAAGCAGGTACTATACATAACAATACATTACAAAAGTCTATTGATAGAATGCACCTGTGTTAATAAGGGAAAGGGGGTAGTGCCAGGAGGGGTTTTAGTGGCTCAGCCTTTATCTATGTATAAGGTCACCTGTAGGCACAGAGAAACAATGCAAGTTACAAAAATGGACTCTAGTCTAATGCCTCATTCAACCCATGTGGCCCCAAGGAGTTGAGAGTATATATCCAATATGCTTCCCTTTTCAATAACTACATTTCTGATATTGCCACCCCTAGAATTTGGAGCGACTCTTTTGATCCCTATGAATTTAAAGGAGGCAACAGAACCCGGGTTTCTTTCCTTTTAGTGCCTCGCAATTGCGTAATCCATGTTTTCATTTCTGCTTTATGTGCAGCTATTCTAAATTTAAGATTCTGCTTCGTTTGGCCTAAAGCCACGTGGACACTTCAGCATATAGATAACATGTAGACATACAACTAATAAACTCTCTAATTTTATACTTTTTACCTGTGTGAGGATGGTGAAACTCCTTAGTGTAAGTGTTAGAGCAATGTGTACATCTACTACATCTATAATTTCCATATACCTCCTCAGAGAGCCAGTTAGTTTTCATGTTAGGTATACATAGATGTGACAGTAGTGTCCATTATATTCTTTCCCCTTTTTATAACAAAACATTGGCTTAGAGGCAGATATATGCTGCAAAGAAGGGTCACATTTAGGTAGACCCCTGTGTTTATGAAGAAAAACAGTAGAAAATAAACTCTGTCTTACGGTCTATGAGATGAACAATATAATTGTTCTCTATTTAGGGCACTAGACTTACTGCTAGCTGTATCCAAAACCTGGTCCATGTAACCTCTTTGAACAAATCTTGCCTTCATTTCTCTTTGACAAAATCACTATTTTATTACATATGTTTTAGTCTTACAAACTGCCCATAGGGAATGTTTGCTAGCATTTCCTTAGGATGGTGACATCTAAGATAACGTTTCTGTCATTGGCTTTTCAAAATATAGAGGTATCAAGTTCTCCGCTCACATGCACAGATATCATTGAATTCAAGAAATGAAATTTCTCTTGGCTATACTCCATGGTAAATTTCAGTGTAGAGTAAGTATGATTGAATCATGATAGATGTAAAACAGGAAACCAACTTGTCACTAAATGTCATACATAACAAAATGTTCTTCATTGTTGAATATGTACGTTTTCTCCCACAGACCCATAAACAAATTATAATGATTAGGGGCAAAGGGAGGCCTCTTCCTTGTCCCTTGAGTCTGTAAATAGTAGTTCTTGTTAAACAGGAAATAATTAGAACTCAAAATAAATTCAGTGAGAATCATTAAAAATTCAACCGGTAACTCTGAAAAATATTGCATGGCCTCAAGACCACCTTCATGTGGAATGTTTGTATATAAACGTCAAAACCCCCGTAGTTTTGTGATCTCTCCTCTCTCTCTCTGATTGCAGGCCACCTGCTGCCCCTCTGCTCGACTACCTCTGCTACAATTATTATTATTAGTGTTTTTACTATTATTATCACTATCATTCCTATTATTATTATTATTATTATTTATTTTTATTTTATTAATATTACCACTACTATTACATTTTTATTATTTTATTTGCATTATGCTCGCTCTCTCTCTCTCTCATCCCAACCTGGCAGCGGCGCCCACCACTGAGTCTGGTTCTGCTCGAGGTTTCTGCCTCTTTAAAAGGAAGTTATTTCTTGCCACTGTTGCCAAGTGCATGCTCATGGTGGGATTTGTTGGTTCTCTGTGAATAATATTACAAAGAGTACGGTCTAGACCTGCTCTGTAGGAAAAGTGCAATGAAATAACTTCTGTTATGAATTGGAGCTATATAAATAAAATTGAATTAAATTGTATATGTGAAAAACAAGCCCTGCCACTGACTTCTTATTTTACTGTGGCCTGCAGGATACACCTGACATTTGAAAAGGTTGAGCTGTATACGACACCTAAGTTCAAGTTAAGAGAAAGACCTGAAAGTCAAATACCGGCTGTTCTTCACCCAAAACCGAGAACTCATTTTTTTGGGTTGCTTCCGTCATTCCACACAGCTTAAAGTAGGTTTTATCTTCTATCTTCACGGAGATGTTGTTTGAAGTAGCTGCAAGATGGAAAAGTTTGTATCTGGGGGAAAAAAAATTGTCTATTGTTTTCCAACATTTAGTGTAGGCCAAAAGTTGATAGTATTACCTGCCATAAATGGCCACATTTACAGAGCTCAAAAAGTCCACACTTTGAATTGTGTGCTTAGGATGCAATTTCTCCAACAGGGTAACACTGAACAGTGGCTGTGTGTGGACGTGTTCGTGTGCAGAGGCGTGGGGGTTTGCATAGGAGTGCTTTTGGGAAGCAAAATCATGGCGCCTTTTACCTAAGCGCATGGTAGTTTTGGAGCAGCTTTTCTGCTGTCCAATGAGACTCTTCGGCTGCGCGCTCTGCTTTCTAAAAGCTCTCCCATTGAATATCAGATAAAAAAACATTTGGCACATTTGTTTGTTTGCTCTTTTCTTTTTTGAGGTGTGCTTTGTTGACAAAACTACTTGAGCATCTGCTCTAAATAGGAACAGAATGTAAAATACTTATTAGTGTTTCATCACAAAGGCATAAATGAATATTAAACTGCATATTTTTACTGTTGTTATTACAGCTGCAGTCACCGTAAGCATTGCTTTCAGTAATTAGGCTAATGTTGAACATCCTTTTTCTGTGTCGTTGGCCTTGTTTTGTTAATGTGAGCGTGGATTTAATGATCCTCGATGAATGTTGTCATAGATGACCATTTGCTTTGTCCCTTGGTTGCTTAAATAATCATGTTAAAAGTGCAAGAGCATTACAGTTAATTATTCAGTGTTACCTTCATACAAACAGAAAAAAGAATACAATTTATTAATAAGTTGCAAGGTTTTTTGTCTTGCATTTTTACAAGGTTCACCATAAAACAATCTATTTCGTGTAGTTAACTGGACTTTGGCTGCAATACTGCAACACACAACAGTAGTGAATTGTCGGGTTTGTGTTAACTGGTTTCATGGAAACAAGGTCCTTGCTGTTTTTTGTTGTATGTTATTTCCTTTCTCTTTAGGGAATCAGGTTTGTCATGGTGTAGCTGTAATGAGCTCTTTTTAAAATGGCACACCAAGGCTGCTAGACTCAGAGCAGCCTTTCACTTCTCTCGCCAAGAAAATAAGCCTTAAATTTACTTGTGCCAGGTATTAATCAATCTGGCATGACTGCAGTTGCATATAGATGGTGTAGAACATGTAAGATAAAGAAGAGTGGCTGTTCACAAGGGGTCACAAGATAAATCTGAGGGGTCATGAGCTTATTAACATTATAGTGGGTGCTACACAAAATGTTTATTTTTTCTTAAATTTTTGCCTTTTCCTTGTAAAATACTGTTTTACCCCCTCTCTAAACGTAACTCAGTTTTAGAAGTCAAATTCATTCTTCAAACACTTCAAAGCTCATCGACACATCCTACCTGTGACCACAAGCAGACTTCATTTTAAGAGTTCACAAGTTCCAAAAATGTGGGAACCACGGACATAGAACAATGTACAGTGTATGACCTGCAACGTATAGTGCTGCATACTGTTACCAAACCTATTTCAAATGTTACCACATATAGTGTGGTAATGTCCCCTAACACAAACCTTAACCAAGTGCTTACATCCCCTTATTGTTCAAAAAGAAATATTAGTTTGCAGTAAAAAGTAAATACTTAGTAAAAGCTGTTTGTAGTAATATTGTAATTTTCTGTAACATTTTGAAGGTGGGTGCATAATAGGGCTGCAGGATATGGTAAAAACATCATCTTGCTATTATTTTGAATAGATAAATACGATTGTGAATCATTTCAAAATTAGTGTGAATGATCATTTTTGCATTTTCATTTTCACTGTAAAAACTACTATAATCATGATGATGTGACATTTGTTGGGTTCTGTTCCAAACAAACATGTTTTCATGAACCAAGACAAAAACGTCTTTGACAACTTGACATTGAATTGGGCTGTCCCTAACAATTGTTGTTTTTTGATTAATCCAACGATTATTTCTTCGATTAATCTAACAACTCATTTATCTTTTTATTCCAAAGATTATTTTTTACTACTCAATTAATATAACAATTTACCCAAAATACATATCAAAAACTTGGGTTAATATTTCCCATTAATATTTCAATATTTTACTCATCATTTTCTCTTAAAAAAAACAAATGTAACAAGAAACAAAGTACGTACCGCAGGGCATTATTCTGCAACAAAACATACATTAGTCCATTAGTAGGTTATTTCTTATGTCACCATTTTAATTCTACTTAATTCGCCATCTTGGTTTAGTGTTTACTCACAGACCACTTTAATCTGCTCATCTTGCTTTTCCCTCACTTCTCTTTTCCGCACACACACCTACACCTCTGGTCTCTGCACACACACACCGGCTTGCCCCACCTGCCTGCCTCTTTCTCTTTCTCTCTCTCTCTCTGTCTGCTCCGCACACTGTCACCCAAAAAACAAAACTCCCGTTTTGGAGCCCCCCCTTTCCGTTTACATAGCAGCAGGTGAGCCTCGTGTGGAGGAGACTCGTCGTTAATTATGATGTCACCCATCGAAATCAATGTGGTACTGAATGACAACGGCACCAACAGGTGCCCTTACAAGCCTTTACTAAACAAAGCCATAAGTAGGAGACTCTCTGTCTCTGTGTTTCTCTGCATAGCATGTGCGACTGGCAGTAGACCGCATGTGAGGGGTAGAGCGAGCGGAGACTGTGGGCGAGGTTTTAATGCAAATCGACATATTTCCATAATCGACATTGTCAATTACGTCGATGAATCGTCCCTGCCCTAGACATTAACCAATCCACAACATGGTTCCACTTTACTTGAGGTCAAGGGAGTTTTTCATGACACAATTATAATGGTTTCATGACAGTCAATGTCAAAACCAACCACGTATGACAGGATAAGGTAATGTTAACACATAAAGCTAAATAGTGACTTTACATTTGATAATTAGGCCTGCTATGGCATGTTATGACAGGTTATGTTTTCTTGGTTAATGTCAAGTCATAACAAAGTAATCTCAAACAATGTCAACTTTGCCTAAAAGTGACTGACAGTGACAGCAGTCATAAACCTACATGTTCATGACAGGTGTCATGTCATGGTTATGAAGGTGTCATGTCTTATGCACCTGCCTTCAAATAAATTGTTACCTAACTTGCTTATAGTGCAGCTGAATTGATACAATCTAAAACAACAAGCAATTATAATGCATACACTGTCAGGGATAATGCAAAACAAATTGGTTGATATTTTATAAGGTATACCAATTTGTGGACAATCCATTATGGATAGATGTTACTCATAAATTAAGCGTGAAGACAGAAATTGATTTGAAAATGTTTTCTTTTTCCCTTTGGTGATTTGTAATTCATTAGGTGTTAAGCTAAACTGATATTTAAGGCTAAATAACCTTGTCCACTGTTGCACTGTGGATGACTGTTTGTCTGTATAAAGTGATGCAATCATTCATACAGCACAGCAACACCTGAAAAAATGAAAATGATAACCATCGCTCAGCCTGTCTTTTCTAGTTCTGGAGAGGAAAATAACATGTCACACTACATTTTTCTGTTAATACAATTGGGTCTGATCAGGAAAGATTGGAGGAAATCATTTTGCTGTGCTTGATAAAAATGTAAACCTATGCAAATGTCTCAAGTGCTGCTGTTAAATTTCAGATTTTCACTACACGTTTGCTCTGCTGGAATGGATTTTTGACCCTGGTGACTCAGTGGGTGAATCAGGAAGCTTCTGTAAGGAGTCCTGTTGCAGATCTGATGAAACCAGAGATGGGAGGTGCAGGATGAGGTTCTTTGATCTCCATCTACTTGAATGAGCACTGGCATAAATTGCCGCATCCACTATCAGCAGTGAAAATCAAATGAGATCTACAAAGCACGGGCCTAGTTCAGCTGATGTGCTCCAACCATTGGCAGGGTCCAGTGAGATATCATTAACATCGTTGTAGTGGGTAGGGACAGATAAGACTGACAGACAGGCTGCAGAAATGAGATAGCTGATTGTTTATGACCTTTTTATTCTTTTTAACTCGCTGACACTCTGCATGGTGACAGTGGGAGGTGTGTGTATATTTTACAGGAAGATAGTGGCAGGTAACAATAACAAACAGGCAGTGTGCTTTGTAGGTCAGCAAGTTTGGCAGCGAGTTTAACTACATCACTGTCAAACTATCATAAAACATCACCACATACTGGCTGACACACACTAGCTTAGAGCAAATGTACACAGCTACAGATGTATTATTTTCTGAGAAAACAGGGATTTTTCTATGAGAAATCCACAATGTGCCCTGCCAAGAATTTTTTTTTGTTGTTAAAGACGCAGCACAATCAACCTCAGCCATCGCCTTTCCCTGATGATGAGATCACAATCCATCTCACTGAAATTTGGACTGGGATTTTCCGCCTACCCATGTATATTCTGCACATCAATAAGACAATGTTGTGAGCTCCAAGTATTTATTCAGTCCAACCTTTATGGTAGTAAGGGAGTAATGCTCTTTTCCAATGAAAAATGTCTCTAGATAGCTTGAGCATTCAAAGAATCTCTTGAAGATGAAAATGTAGATACATGTTCACTGTTGTTTAATTTCTTTTAGGTGAGGCATGAAGGCTAGAATCCCAAAATTAAGCTGCATTTAAAAACTGCACTTGATTAATTTACATAGAAATCAGTGTCCTTACCTAGAAAATACCTTTTTAATACATCCGTGTTACTTTTTTTATTTATTTTTTTTATTAGTTCCTGTCAGGTTGAACATAATGGAGCTTCTTAATTGCACTGTAACTACTGCTGGCCTGTTGGTTTTTAAAGATTCAGCATCACTTGACCTCATCACAAGAGCACCACTGGGATTTATCAATGTGAGCGGGTCCTTGATGTGGCTGAACAACATTTCAGCAACAAATGAATGACGTCTGTGTTCTGCTGGTTTTGGAGACAGTTTCACAGTGTCTGGTCCTGCATTGAAATTCTAGTCCTGTAAAAGACACAAACGTGGAGTGGAAAGATAACAAGCTCACTCCTAATCTCCCTAAATGTGTTTGAGGCAGGTGTTTCCTGTGGAAAAAAATAAAATAAAATGAGGACAACACACCAAGATCAAAGCACATTGCTTCATAAATTCTGTCATCTCATTTTGCATTCAGAGGGAAATGACCTAAAAGCTATTTGCTGTATACAAATACAGATGTGTTTGCAATTTGATACTGGAGTCAGTATTGACACTGACAAGGCCTTAGGTTTCATTTTAGGTTCGGGCTGATAGGATGTCTGCACTAAGCATTACTGCTAGATACAGTTAATGGATAATAAAGTGTAGCATCTGGAAACATTTAGAGCTGGAAGAGCGAAAGTTCATCTCAAGAAGTCAACCTTGAAAGGTCAACTGATAAATAAATGTGATGTTAACAGAAGTAGCTCTAAATTGTTTCTATCAGAAGATACAGGGCCACCATGGAAACAAAATTGAGTGCGTTGTTTTCAGTGGATGACACCTTAATCTGCAGCAACCACAAATCTTCTATTTTGGGAGGAGTGGCTGGCTCTGTTTACAGAGGTTTCCTTCCTCACTGTTCAGCATGAGGCATCTAAGAGAGTCTGGATATAACCTCTTTGATCAAAAAAAGGGGAAAAAGACAGGATACCAATATTCCTCTGACCCATTTATATCCTGAATTAATCACACCAGGAATCAAGTCCACTGGGGAGAATTTCTGAGATCTTAAGGCTGATAACACGGAGGTTGTCATAGTAAACTGTTTTATTTATTTTTGTTGTTGTCATTCGAGGATTGAACTCTGTTGTGCAACTGTGCCACTCATATGAGTTTGGTCACATCATTTAACTCAAGAAAAATGGGTTTCTTACACTGAGGCTGTGCAGCTTGGTATCTAAAAAGTCTTTAGTGAAGTTCATTTTTATCTTGGAAAGCAAATATCAGACAATGACTTTTATTCAAAACAGTCCAACATTATCTCATGGATATGCAACATTGCGCCTTTCAAACACTGCCTCTGTAATGAGAAATAGACTTGATTTCACATGGCAAAAATTACTCTGGTGTCGAGAGGAAATGCCTGCGCAACATGCTGCTTTGTCCCCCAAAAAAACAAAATTAAATCAGTTCCTCTTTGCCTTACACAATTGGTATCCCGAAAGCAAACAGTTGCAGTGTGCTGTTTTTTGTTTTGTGGAGGCAATACATTGATGGGGATAGTTTTAAAATTCAGGTCATATCCCAGCAGACAACATCTGAAATGGGTGACCATATGATCCTGTCTGCACTGATTACCTGCAGCATTGTTAAGTGATTACTTTGGCTAATAAGTTGTGTAAAGAGAAGAGTGTCATATCTGCAGCAGAGTCGTCTCTATCCCCCTGATGCAGATATCAACACAGCTGTCGGGTTTTACAGCTCGTGTCGCTGGTATCAGTGCTTCTTTGTGCCTTGTTTATGAAGCTGTAAAATGATTTGACAGGAAGCAAGCGGTGTGTATCTGTCTTTTTGTCTGTGTGTGTGCACACAAGCAGTGTGCCGAATTATGTTTGAGTGTGACAGTGGCTGGTCATGGGATCACAAGATTAAATAGCCACTGTTGATCGCAGATTTGCCACCAGTTCAATTAGTTGTTCAGTTTTTGGAATGTCTGCAGTATCTGCTGACTGTTTTTATATTAGCAAAGCATGCAGGCAACAACAGGCTTACAGTAGATGAATAAAATATGTTTGACATTTTCTTCAATGAAAAAGGTCTAAAATGAATACAATGAGGCCTGAAGTTTATCATTATTCTGTATGCACATTTAACCAGTTGTGTTTCATGCATAGCATTAATATGGCAGGTTTTTCCAATAATGGCTAACCAGCATTTATAATTGAAATTTTTTTTTTAACAATTATACACACAATTATAGATACAAATTGCTGGTTGAAGTTGCATAAATAGTCCAATCACAGCTGACTCCCATCTCAGCTGGAAACTTATTCAGGTGTTGAATTTTCAATTTCATAATCATCTGTTAAAAAGGGAACAAAAGGTAGGACGATGCTGAGAAAATGTGGCCACATAAATTAGACTAAATCCAGTAGTTGTGAACCTTTGACCTGCGGTATTTGTAATTGTGTGTGTGTGTTGTGAACTAATTGGCTGGGCTATTTCTACCATTTTTCATTTCTCTGTGCAACATTTCAAACGTGTTCCTGCAGTAGTAGATGGTACAATACAAAGGTGTGTTTATATTTTAACTGGACAGTTTGTTGTAAAAAATACCCTAAACGTATGTATATTTCTTATATAGGCAACTATATATAAGGTTATTAGTAAAACTGTTCTTTTTGGGAGAAAATTAGTGGCGATATTTGCAGCATTTTTGATGAAATAACCCATTGTGCAAAGTTGAGTTGTTTGAGGAGTTCAAGAAAGTCAACTGAAATGATGCTAGCAATTCTCAAAAACTGTAAACATCACATCAAGTTTTATCATTTCTATCATATTTCTTATAGAGCTCCACTAATTAATTTTGATCATATTGAACTCTTCCTATCACCTCTTCATTCAGAGATGAGCACCTTAGTGCATCAAAGGAAATTCATTCATATCCTTTCAAGATGCAGTAAACAAGCAACACATAAAAGTGAGTTTGCGGAGTGTTGAATAGAAATGATATTTCAAACACAATCCAAAGATGAAAGATTCCAATTTCCATTCAAGTAAAATGAATATTGTCTAAGAGGCCTTTGCAAATACTGCCACTTCGCTCTGTACCATAAACATAGCGGTTGCTTATAGATGAAATTAATGCTCCAGCTTAATTTTGATAAATGCTTGTGTGTAGCTTAAAGCATCTGAATCTCCTCATCTATGGGAAATATCCAAAATGGGTGAACTGAGGTGACAGCTTAGCCAGCTTGTTTACCAGGCAGATGGAAATGCTGTTTTCTATTTATGCTGGGCATGACACACCAACCCCCCGAAGCAACTTAGAGAGTGGGAGGGGGCAGAGGAAACGCAGTTGTTTGACAGTGATTATTCTGTCTTAAGTAGAGGGGTGTTAGCATTAGAACTGTTTTACTGCAGCTGTTTAGGCCTCTCTCACACACACAACTAGACTGTCCCTAGTTATGAGGGGAAGTCCTGACATGCACAGAATCCCTTTTGACAAATTGAGGCCACTGGGAAATAAAATAGCAGTGGTGGGTACAGAGCTATGACACTGCAGCCAACCAAGTGCCCGGACTGTTAACGGTTTGTGTAGCCTCACACTGAAGTCCACTCTAGCATCCATTCAGCGTGTCCCCACTTCATCCCTGCCCTGCCTTCCTCCAGGCCCTGGATTAGGATCGTTGTGAGTCAAGGAGCTCCTCCAGATCTGCCAGCGTTTTTTCACAAATTGACTTCAGGACCCTGCCAGGGAATGTGAGGTCTAGGCGGCCAACTTTTAACTGATACACGACACTATGGTAATCGGCCATGACAGCTCATTGTGAATCAGGGAAAACTCGCATTTGAAATCATGCGTGTGTACAATAATTATAGCCAGTACAGCCAGTGTGTGACACATGTGCCTCATGGGCAGCGGGGTAATACAGTGAGAGGTCCTTCAGTTTTAGAAAGCTGCTTAAGATCCTGGTGGTGCTGGTGAGCATCTGCCAGGCTGAAGTCTCCTTGAGCAAGAAAATGAAACTCAGCCAGGCTTCACTCTGGAGCAAAAAGAGAACTTTAAAAATAATGTAGCCATGAATCAAATCTTACTGCAATTGCCATGAATCAGGATGCCATAGATTCGCCCTCTTTATCAAAATTAAATTCTTTTGCCGAGTACAGCTGTGATATTCAATTAGAAACAGGTGGGGTGACCCTGGGTGGTACAGCAGAAAAATCTACATGCTCATCATGGCTCAACATAATAGCTGAATAAAAATGTATATTAGTAAGCTCAGCTTGATTTAACATTCAAATTGGTCACTTTTATCAACACAATTACACAGCATTTACATTTTCAGGGAAACATTTGATAAGTGTGTGCGTGGGAGCTGGTTGCATGTTGCTCCTGTGTGAGCTGTAACGGGAGGGCTGGTGCTTCAGCTTTAAGTGGAAGGTTATAGTGGGGAAACTGAGGTGCACATGCTGCACAGATTCACCGTGATAGCCTGTGGGGCCTGACAGTGTGGCGCTGCCTCTGGTAGGGTGAAAAGTTGTGATGGTTCTGGTTCCGACAGCTGGGAATAAAAGTTTTAAAAAGTGAGAGGTGTTGATGATAAAAGGAGCAGGGCTGGTGGAGCGCTTTTGCTGGGGGCAGAAGAGTCTTCTTTCAGGGGATTTGACACTGTGCACCCACATCTGCTTATACAGACATTCATCCCACTACTAGTGAGAGAAAAAAGTAATCTAACTCCATAACAAAGCCTTCATTGTTTCCCCTCACTGGCCGCGATATCTACCACCGAGCTCATAAGACAGACAAAATAAATTAGACTTGTTTCATGAACCATCATGGGGCAGAAGTGGCTACATTACTATTAACTGAAAATAAATTCATCCATGGCCTGTCAGACTGAACACATGAAGGGCCGCTGTGAAATTCTCCTTTTCAAAAATGGATATCAACATTTTCCCAGCAAATTATTAAAAGCCCCACTGTTTGTTATTAGCTGTGTTTTATTGGTAGTAATGGTGGTGCTGGTGTAGGCCAAGATTATTTTATGGTGTTGTGTTCTTGTGTCAAATTGCATTTTAGGCCTGTAATATTGATTTTGTGTGAAGATCACTAGCAGATTGCCAATTTCTCATCATTCCCACTGATACCGACCGAAAGACTGAGTTGGTGTGAGTGTCCATTATTTGTAATTTTATACATTGAGAGATGCTGCTGACAAGATCAATGCCCAGACCAACCAGAAATCCCAGGAAACACTTGTCCAACCACAGGTAATGACATCAGAGGGGTCATATGGGTGCAAATATTAAAAATTTCATTGCCCAAAAGACTCATCTGTGTTGTAGGCAGTAATAAACAAGCTGCCATTCCTGCGGTAGCATGTTGCTCGTAAAGTCACAGAAAGCCATGATGTATGTAATGGATTTTAACATTTTAATCGCTTTTGATCAACGTTTGCCAAGAAATATGTCCAGGAGGTCCTCTAGAACCTGTTACATAATTATCAAAATGCCATTGAAATAAAGTTTACAATCTAAAAACAGTCAGTTTTTAAAAGTTGGCTCTGCTGTATATGTCTTTCTAGCTGGGTACCCTCTGCATTTGTTTCCTTTACAAAATCCCTCTCTTAAAATTTCATGTGCTTCAGATATTTATTAATCACAATGTGAGAAGTCCTGGATTGCAGGTTTGTTGATTTTTATACTCATAAGCTAGCGAGCAACGCTGGATGAGGTTTACCACACACCACAAAAGTCAAAAATATTAATGTTATATTTTTTTTAATATCATAATTAATGTCACTCTAGTGTTTTGAGGCTGAATAACGGTCACATTCACATAATTTCATCTGTTGGAGGGGGAGGTCGTCTCCCGTGATTAACCCAAACATCTGTGCTTTCGCTGTCAGCGAAAATGTGGTCAGTTCAACTGAACTGCAGAAATGGCGACATCCCTACAGAGCAAAAACATATAAACTATTCAATAGTCATTACAATATTTTTTATGATGTCTTTCCTTTAGAACTCCCCCCCCCCCCCCCCCCCCCCCCCCCCCCCCCCACCCACACACACACAACCCACCCCCAACCACCCCACCAACCAAAACACCCCACACCCCACCCCACCCAACCCCCCCAC
>CM022478.1:10467929-10605050 GCA_011952105.1 Coreoperca whiteheadi
GTGACCACAACACTCGAAAAAATACTAACAACAAATACTCTCTCTCACAACCACACACATACACACCTGCTCTGATTTGCAGCTGCTCTGTGGTCTTGAACAGTACTTTCATTTGTAAGATAGTGTTGTCATGCCAAAGCAAAACAACAAAAACATTATTATAGTATTTAGCATCATTATAGGTGCCTTACCTCTTCAGATATGCAATAGAAATGTAACCTTGTTTCTGCAAATTACAGGCCACTGTGAGCCGCATTAGATGCCTGTTGATGTTGTTTTTGTTGTCAGTCAGCAGTGAAGCACAAACTCGTCTCTTAAACAACAGCAATGGGTATTCAATCCAGAGAAAAAAGCAATTGACTCTTCTTTTTAAAAGCTGCTTGCCATTTCTTATCCCAATTCTCAGACAGACCAAACTGGTAAACATGAATATGCTATGTGCAATTCACTGATTTCTCATTACATCATTTCTGGCCACCAAAAATTTCAAACAGTTACATCACGTTACCGCTTGGACTTGTGTATGAATTTGCAACTCTAACCTATTTTCTGCCAGAAAAAGTAGTGCATTTCTCAGAATGCCACTTTGCGTGGGTAGTGAACTGCACAAAACACTTAAGGGAGTATGGTCATAAGACTGCACACAGGTTTACCCTCTTCACCACAGTGCATGTGCCTTTTCTGTTTTCAGTTCTGAAAGATCTTGACATGCAAACAGCGATGTGGATTACCTACAGTGTAAGAGGAGCACTAGCAGGCCTTGCTCAAATGAATTGAAACCCATGATTGAAAGATATTATATACACAATTAGATCTGCATGTTACTTTTGAATAATTTATTAAAAAAACATTTAGTACAGTGGTTTCCAAGCTTTTTGGCTTGAGACCCTTTGAAACAAAGCAATGTCAGCTTGTGACCCCTCGTGACCAGTAACATAGCAAAGTGATCCTTTCTGAAAAAATAAACATTATTTTGCGTAGCAAAAATCCTGCAATCCCTCAGACTTATCTTGCGACCCCTTGTGGGGACCACAACCCTTAGGTTGGGATGATTTAGTCTATTCAATATCGGAAAATACTGAAAAACGCCCCTCAAAGTTTCTTATAGCCCAATGTGACATCTTCAAATTGCTTGTTTTATCCATCCAACAGTCCGAAATATAATTAATTTACAGCAGTCTGAAACCGAGGAAAGCAGCAAATTGCTCATAATATTTGCCATATTTGTCTGCCAATCAACCAATTGTGTCAGCACTAGACAAATACCACCACTCAGTAGTTCAATTGTTTGACATTTTTACAGTATCCATCCCCCCTCCTTGAACCGCCACCTTATTGTGGTGGAGGGGTTTGCGTGCCTAAATGAACCTAGGAGCTATGTTGTCTGGGGCTATTGCCCCTGGTAGGGTCTCCCAAGGCAAACAGGTCCTAGGTGACAGGCCAGACAAAGAGCGGTTCGAATCCCCCTTATGGTGAATTTTAAAACTAGGTCCGTGACGTCGCCCGGTACGGCGCAACCGGGGCCCCACCCTGGAACCAGACCCGGGGTTGGGGTTCGAATGCAAGCGCCTGGTGGCCCAGTCGGGCTCGGCCCGAACGAGCGACGTGGCGGCTGGGGACAGTGCCCCTGGACTGGCAGACTGGGGTGGTGGTCCCTCTGTTTAAAAAGGGGGACCAGAGGGTGTGTTCCAACTACAGGGGGATCACACTCCTCAGCCTCCCCGGAAAAGTCTATGCCAGGGTACTGGAGAGGAGAATTCGGCCGATAGTCGAACCTTGAATTCAGGAGGAACAATGCGGTTTTCGTCCCGGTCGTGGAACACTGGACCATCTCTATACCCTCTCCAGGTTGCTGGAGGGTTCATGGGAGTTTGCCCAACCAGTCCACATGTGCTTTGTGGATCTGGAGAAGGCATTCGACTGTGTCCCTTGCGGCGACTTGCCATATATAATCATCTTTCTTAATTTACAGTGCCCCGTCATTCTTCATCTTTAGGCTATAGTAGGCTGACGGGAAGTTCAGGGGTAGCCCAGATAGGAACAAAAACAGACAGCCACTTTTTCCTAGTCAATTCAGGTCAACATTTGATTTAGTGAAGTTAAAATGGCAGCGAGTGAAGCAAGACTCCGAGTATGCAGGATTCTCTCAGGACATCCTTATCATCTATTCTTTCATTTGTCCAAGGCGAGGTTTGAGACCCGGAAATTCAGGGGATTAATGTCTGCTGTGATAACCGACAGGATGTGCCGCTGGACCTGAGGCTGCAATCCACAGGATTGCTGAACCATGACGGCCTTGCAAAGCATTTCATTTATATTTTAGGAATGAAATAAAAGGAAATAGCTAAATCAAATGAATGATAAATGAAAGGACGAGGATAATAATAATAAAAAAAACATTCTGTGTAATTTTAAATGCTGACTGTGTGGGTAAAGTAAAAATTTGGTGTGGAGGCACAAGGAATGCAAATATCCTCCCTGCAAAAGCCACTTGATTCATCAAAAGAGGGGGTCAGGCTGCCCTCATCACAACCAGGTGGGTTTCATTAAGTTGTCCTCCTCGGCTGCAGTGAGCGCACTGTTTGGGTGTCGGTGGCTCTTCAGGGGGCTGAAATTCTCCACATTGGCTGACTGTGTTCACTGAAGTTTGTAGTGGGTATCTACCTGACATGTATGCATCATGTTCTCACCACATGCATATGCCACATAGTTCAATGTGGGATTAGATTCATGTATTGGTACTACATGCTGGGTATTAGTTGGTTAATTATGGTTATTTAAGCTTCATTTGTTTAGGAATTGTCATTGAGAGTAAGCTGTCTTTTGCAAGAGAGATCACCTTAGAACATATTACATACAGTAGAACAGTCATCACACACAACGACACACTATACGGTGTGTGATCTCTCGTTGTATATGTAATTTTATACCACAATATTGATGACTTATATTGTCACGTAATACATTTTCTGAAAAATCAGATGAGAAATTGTTACTGGATGAAATTATCAAATCATGGCAACATGGAAACCAGTTATTCCCACTTCAGAGTTGGTATGAGGAACCTTTAAAGGTAACCTATTCTGCGATCTGGTGTCATGCTTGTTCACTTTGACCTCAACTTTCAATTTTACTTTATAAAAACAAAGTTTTATAAAGTAAAATACAGGTACACCGATGCGTTCCAGATGTCAGTGACGGCTATCTGACCTTTTCATATAACTCAGAGATGAATGTGATAGCTACCTTGAGTGATGAATCAAATGGAACTACAGTAAATGATTTTTAATGGTTTAAGGGTAGAGGCAGCAATATGAGCTTACATGATATCTCCATTAATTGTGGATATCTGGATTTCCTGGAGCATTTTATAATGGAGGTTGGCCACCTTCACTGAAACTAAGACCACCTCCACTAACATCATAAACATTAAAGCCCTTTTATAAAATAGAACTTCAGATAAACCTATAAGTTAACCTTCAGGGAACACATTCTTTCATATATTTTATAAGTGTGATTATTGTTCAGTATGTCATCTACTAACTAAACTCATCACAAGATGTGACGCTACAGGATCTTGGTGGCTTACCACCTCGGCTAAGGAATTATTCTCTGGATAGTGTAGTGGATCGCATAATGGTATTATTAAATATCTACTTTTCAAATGATGGTAAAGTCCATCCTTCTAAACTTCAGTAATTTTTGTGGATGCCATGAACATCAACCTTATATTTGGTAGAATGCAGCATGACTGCACAGAGAAAGAAAAGCAAACAGTCAGCATTGAAAATACAGATTTTGTGGCTCAGAGACACTGCTAATGGAAATTTTATGCTGCCATTGGTCCCTTTGCCGAAGAGGAATAAATTCACTGCTGTGGAGCTGTGTAAAAGATAAAAAAAGAAGAATGTTGGAACTGATGATTGAAGCAATTAGTGCCATTTAATTTAATTGTCCACATATTCCTATTTAATTTCCCCTCTCATGCATATCAATCCATTGGCTCTAAAGAAAAGGAATATGTTTACAAACAGTAAATGTCACTTGAGCCTTGTATGAATTGATGGTGGTGACATTGCAATGCATTTCCCATAATAAGGAATTAACTCTCCAACTGAGAAAGATGATTTGAAAACAAATTGACCTTGTATACATCACAAACGTAACAGTATGCCTGGCACACACTACCCTAACTCTATAAGGTTATTGTCCGATACATTTTAAACTTATGCTTCGTCCACACGGAAATTCTTCTATTTTGGGTGACAGGAATATTGTCTTCCTGGACTTTCACCATATCAGGAATATATACCTCCCACCTTAAATAACACTTTATTTCCCCTCATTTGTATCCCTCGTTTGCATGGTGCAAAGTGCAGCCATTAAAAACTAACCTGTCATATGCAGGGTTTTCATACCCAAGTGTTTGTATGCCTCACTGTGCTCTTGACTACGCAAGAAATACAGCAGGGTTCATGAGGAAGGATTTGGCAAGGAGCACTGTCTTATTTCTAGGACCCACCAGGGCTATAACTGTGATAATACCACAGTGACATCATTTGATAAACTTAACTGCATCATTATAACAACTCTGTGCACGGACTTGTTTTGTTTATGGGATCTCCTCCGCGGTAAACAGGAACAATGAAGACTGCGTTGCAGCGCAGCATTGAGGTTGGTTAATAATCACGCTGCCAAAACCGCTGATTGCATCCGCAATAATCAATGTGACAACCTACATAGGGGGAAAAAAAAAATAAATGGATGAAAAATTTGATGATGAAAAAACCCCTTTTAAAAAGAGAAATGAAAATTCACACCTTCTTTGCGGGATTTTTACCCATAACACACTCAGTGACCAAATGATCAGATGAAAGATTTTACTTGCGAAGACTTATAATTGCATTTTTAAGCAGCAGTAAATCAGGTGTGCCCATGTTTGTGGTTGCTGCTACCTATTGGAAAGAGATCAGGATGAAATATTGGTACTGCTGCTCTGGGCTGAGAAGATGCTTGTTTCAGCATGTTGTGCATGTCACCCTTCCTGCCACAGTCCCAATCAATGCAGCCGTGACAAATCTCCCCCCGAGTGGGAATCATATTTTCAAGTGCTTGAAGGGCATTTGCTCACCCTGGCCCTCACAGTGACCCAGCTCTGGCTCACATTTACAACCTTTTCATATTGCATGACACATATAATCCACTTTGTATTCACAGACTGACTCAAGGATGTCATATATCTCCACGCTGCACTCCATCTGTCACACGTTTTACAAAAAAAAAAAAAATTTATATATATAGCATTAGGGTTGAATGTAACATTGAATGTGTCTAATAATTTGCTGAGAAGTTTCCTGGAAAGAGCTATGTAATTTGGAAATAATTACATGCATGAAAAGTGATCTATGCACACATAAATAAACGTAGCTATTCCATAGAATTATCATAAGTGTTGAAAGCGTGCGGGAGCTGATTTTTGTTGCTTTGTACTAATTCTAGGAAAAAGAGATAATAATTGGTCCACTTACGAGTGAATGCCAGCTAATTGCCAGAGTAACCTTAAGTCTTTCAGTCAGTACGTCGCAGGTCAGCTGAACATTCTAGGTGGGAAATTTGTCTACAGGCAAGCATACAATTCAACACATACTAAAAATATATGAAGTTTCCAATAAATGAACAAGGAATTGTTATTTACTTAGGTTTGAATGGAACCATTATTTAAACAACTGCTTATAACGTCAACACAACTACCCAAGAAATGATTTTACTGCTTTATTTTACCCATATATCATTCCTTAATTATACATGGGTAAAATAAAGCGTTACTGAATTTACTAATGTGAGATGTGGATTGTTTCTAAATGTCCTTCACCAATTAAATAATCACAGATTATCAGACATAATCACAGATTATTTAATTAGTAAATAACTATTGTATTATATGATGTTGTTTTCTCTTTCAAGGCAGTGCTTAGCCAAATGATAATTAATCCTTTCTCCAATGGAGTTGAATAACTAGACTTGCAAACAGTCTTTGCTTATCAGACAGATCCGTCAGCAATAATCCATCCATGAATAAATGTGTCGAAAGTTATCTTCAATCTGCTTTTCACTGCAAAGTGATCCAAATGTATATGAACATTCATCTCACAGTAGTAGTAGTAGACTAACACCGGTCAGAAAATTGCCAACATGCCTGTGAGTTGCTTTTGGAGAAACATCAGTCCAAATTGGCTGTGGTTGTAGCTGAAGAAGGTACAGTCATTTGGAACAGTTTGTAATGAGGATGCAATTGCATTTATGGAGGAGGAGTTATTTGTAAATCAGTGGGCATATAAATATTTTCCTCTACCCTCTCGGTGTTGGCTATTGTAACAAATGAACATAAGCATCCGGCTTTAGCCTGAGCCATTTTCAAAAGCATACAGGACTAAAAATATGCCTGTGTGTCTCCTCACATTTCCTGTATTTTGACAGTTACTGCAGACTTTTCACTGCTCGCTGTGCACATGAGTGCACCTGAAGTGCGGGCGTAAGTGAATTTTATAAAGCCTTTGACCCATGATGATCAGCCGGCCATATGAGCCAGTTTAGATGCTCAAATCTTTTCTTTCTGTTATTGGGATCGTCTCCCCCTATAATATTTGGCACATGCTAACCTTTGACACGAAAAGAACTCAGATGCCAGATGATGACTTTGGGGTGAGAAGGACAAAGTCATCCATTCAAACTCCCTTGTTCTTCAAGCACTGAAGCAGTATGTTGTGTAGCATTTTTTAAATATGTGGACATTTACTTTTTGTGTAAAACTTAGCATTGAAATAAAAATAAATGTTTACACGCAAATGAGTGTTTTAATTGCATCTAGAAGAAGACATTATAGAAATGATATTTCATATCCTCAATTGTTCAGTCTGACAGAATAATTGACAGACATTCTACAATAAAATTGTCACACATTCCTGAAATAACGAGTAATGGTCCAGATTTCTGCTTCAAAAGACATTTTAATTAAATCTAGTTAGTCTGATGTCATGTCAACACTTCTTAATGACAGTAGTTCAAACATATTACAAATAAGTAAGAAAACAAATCAAGAATAACCAATAAAATGAACAGTAAACATATACAGCAAATCAAATTCTCAAAAAACAAAATAAATATTGCTATTACTATGTCCAAAAAGGAGTAAGAAGTATCCACTTATATGGTCCCACCCCTTTTCTATATCTTAAATAATTAACTTAATGTTTTTAATTACCTCATGCATAACTTAATGTTTACTTTAGTATTAATCAAGTATAACCTAAATAATGACCTTAAAGTTATTGTGCTACAAGGTGTCTAATTAGGCTATATGTTCAAGAAAAGAAATCAGTTAAAACATGCCGAATTGCAGTTTTTTAAATTTCTGATTAGAGTTGACATAAAGCCATGAGAAAGCTTTCCAGCAAAACAGATATTAATCAGTTAAAAATCAAACTTTACAAGCAGATGCAAACAGATTCAAATGAGAAAATATTCTTTCTTCTAGCTATAAATGAAGAATAATTCATTCCTTTCTGGCCAGACAATAACCAGCATATAATATATGCCTGAGAAGAGACCCAGTGTTGCCCAGACTCAGAGAAAATATAAATGAAATGAAATGTTGAAGGAAACCAACACTGTGTCGATGATGTGCTGCCCAAGTGAATATAACATTGTTCCATTTAATTCAGGGCTGATGCATGTCAGTGCTAGTCAGGGAGTTAATAGCATCATTTGAATTACATTTTGTGATCCCCTATCACTATCCCCAAAAGGTCAAAAAGGGAAAAAAGGCCGCTTGAGAAAGCCTAATCTCAAAGGCGCCTTAGTTATAAAGTATAAAATGTAAATTAAATTACAGTTGCATTATAAGCTATACTTTTCAAGAGTAATTGAGATTGAGACCTTCCTCTGGGGGGAAAAAAACCCCCAGATAAAGCTCCTCAGTAAAACCCTGTGCAGAAAGTGCTGCAGTTACTGATCAGAGATTGTAAAGAGGAATAAATAGACGAATGTCATGACCTGAAGGTAGGACCGAACAGGATGAAAATTTAAACCTGATAACTAAACCCTAGTTTCCTCCTGAAAATGATGGTGCAGCTGCACGCAAATGAAAACACGGAGGCTGCCAACCACACTCTAAACTTTCAAGGTGATACCTGATTCTTTTGTATCAGCAGGAAACTGTTGCCAAGGGAACAGAATTAGTTGACTGTTGATAAAGAATGTCAGGCAATCAAGAGGGACCTGGAGGCGCTGAAGCACACTCTGATAGGGCGGCACCTCCACCTCTTCCCTTTACAAGGATGTGGGAAACCTGACAATCCTTTCCAGCTATTCCATGGATACTAGTTAGAGTCACTGCGATCAGCACAGCTGCTGTTGCCTAAATGTCTATCCGAGCTCGACTGCTGCAGAAGCAATGTAAAGCAAAGACATTCATAATGACAGTCATTACCTGACAAAAATAGACCTTGGAAGGTCACCTGCAAGGCAGAGCCAGTTTTACAGAGAGAGGCAGCTAACAAATGTCAGTGTGCCATTCTCTGAAGACTTCAACCGGATAGGCAGTTACACCAAAGATCTATAGCTTGACATTTTTCTTTTCCCTTTCTAAAGCGAGTTGGCTGCACAGTTTCGGGGGAGGGCTGTCAAATCTGCACACACACAAGCCTCTTGTCTTTATGTAACATACCTAATTTAATGCCACTTGTTTCAAGTAGGAACTCTCTCGTCCACTCAGTGGTCAAGTGAATGTAATCTGGCAGAGAAATATTTTGTTACAAGTTCTGTGTTTCAGAGGCAGTTATATTTTTTACTTGCTAGGAATACTGCACTCCCAGGGCGAGATATATAAACAATATAATTGAATTTTTTAAGAGGACCCCATGAAGACCAGCGGCCATTAAATAGGCTGCTAATGGGGATCCTAATAAAACAATAAAAAAATGCGTAAGCACAAACATGCATGTGCTATTTCCCACATATAAACGGGTATTTATAAAATTAATTTCATGTAAATGTATATGCAAATTCATAAGATACTTTCATGGATGCACAGGTGATAATCTCAGTGAGATTTATTAATTCCCCATTTTTTTCTTTAAAAGCTGATATACATGTTCTACTGTTAAATCATACATATTTTTAATGATATGTACAGACATCAGGCAAACCATAGGGCTTTGACAGCTACATCCATATTAAAGGTTTTGTCTTTTTGTTCCTGTAAAACATTTAACATTTTATTCAGTTAATGAGCTGAATAGAGATCTTCACTGCAGAACATCAAACATGTATGATCACAAGACGGAATTTGACTCTCATGCTGGCCGGTGGCAAATAAATGAACCAATATACAGTACATGCATGTGCATACAATTATTTCAAATTAAAAGTAATGGTGCATTTATTTATGTCTCTTTTCTTGAAAGAGATACCATTACATGGACCAAAAAGCAAAAAGCGGTTCAAATGAATATGGATAACTTGGATTTACCACCATTACTCAATAACTGGGATGTACTGATTTATAAAAGACTCCCATTTTGTCTTTCTTTTTTGAGTGTTTTATTCTGAGGCCTGAAGAATGATGGAAGCAGAGTGTACGAGCTCACTGCATACTCATCTGAATCATGCTCAGTTCATAAAACTGTAAGCTGCAAATTGGAAGTAATTATGCTCCACTTACCACAGAATCACCTCTCTGAAGACTCTTACAAGCTAAAATGTTTGAATAACATCCAAAGACGACCATTTTTTTTCATATTTGTTTATATAATTGAAATATCTAACTAAAATGATAACATTATATTCAGTGAGTACTCTGGAATACACCCTGCTATCATTCTGCAGTGGTTGGATGGCATGAAAGCAATAGTTAAGGTAATACTGGAGCCTGAAAAACAAAAAAAAACAACTCTTAAGGATTTTTGGCTTCTCCTTGCATGAAATTCATTGACAGTGTGATGTGGAGCCATATTACTAAGATTCTTGGCAGGACTGATGCAGAAATCTGTGTGTAACAAAAGACATTGCCAATTTACCTCAGAATCCACAAAATTAATAACCTTGACTAAACTACAGTTGCTCAGATTAGGATTCACACAGATTAGTAGGATCATCCAAATGAAGGTTCATAACTTTTATAACTACACAGGTATTAAGTGACTGGAACTAATAGATGCTCTTATGTCTTAATGGGGGAATGTTTTGATAGATTTAGCATTACAGAGGATCCTTTTTTAGGGAACTAATTAAGCAGTACTGTGTACTTCATATTTTCAGATTTATATTGAATATTTGAGACAATGTTGCCATATCAGTAAAAACCTACTATTTATAAACCTGTTTTCCTTGTGCAAAGCCAACAGAAGTCAACATAAAGGGCATCAGCGCAACATACACTACATGTCCGAAGGTATGTGGACATAATACTTTTGATTCTTGAGCATCTCATTCCAAAACCAAGCTATAACAGCTTCCTCTCTTCTGCAAAAGCTTTCCACAAGATTTTGGAACCTGGCTGCAGGGATTTGCTCCCATTCAGCCACAAGAGCATAAGCAAGGTGTGACACTGATGTTAGGCGTTATGCCATGGCTCGCAGTTGGTGTTCTAGTTCATCCCGAAGGTGTTGGATGGGGTTGAGGCCAGGTCAAGTTCCTCCACACCACACTTGGAACACCGTTACTTTATGGACCTTGCTTTGTGCACGGGGGCATTATATAAACAGAAAAGGGATTTCCCCAAACTGTTGCCACGAAGTTCGAAGCACACTATTATATATGTTTAAAACATCATTTTAACCTGTAGCATTAGGATTTCTTTTAATTTGTACAAAACACTCGGACCGAAACCATGAAAAACGGTCAAGACTAAGGACACAAATGTACGGCTGTATACATGCTTTTGGGGAAAAAACTATAGTCGCAGGTGAACACTTAAAATATAAAAAGACACATATATATATATATATATATTATAATTATGGTGTAGATAATTGTGCAGGAAGAATGTTTTTCACCCACATGTAAAGTGCATTGTTTATTATACAGTATTTTGATTTTATATCATGTTTCCACATTAAGTAGATATTTTTACATTTGGCATTTGTTTCAGTTTCCTTGACTGTCATTTACTTCCTGTAGGACTCATGAGGAGGCACATGAAGAACTGATTTTCTATCATCCTACCCTGCTAGAAGGTTCCCATTGTGTTTATTTGGCCACGGTCACGTTCAACTGTCTTAACTCATTAGTTTGATAGCTGAAGTAAATATTGTTTAATTTACAAATTTCACCAAATTAGATACATGGCATTAATACAAGCCAGAATTAAGCAGTAGTTTTGTTTCTGTTTTGAAAGTAGGCTATTAAAAAATGAACTATCTTGGTTTAAAAAAAAAAAAAAAAAAAAAAAGTCCCTTTTGGTCAAAATTTGTAATTTCTTTCTTTGAGAGGAATAAATGTTTTATCCAACTTTTACAACACTGAGTTATGTTCACCGTTGCTAATTATTTCCATACATAATCTCTTTTCTTGTTGCCTCTCTCCAGTGGCTACACATACAATTTCCATCCTTCCATCTTATATTGATTTAGAAGAACAAGCTGTCAAAACACCTGTTTCCAATTGTACATTGAAACAGGCCCAGCTGCTCACCATCGTCCCTCTGATTCTACTGCTGAAAACCCCAAATTAATTTCAACTGGGAAAAATGTAAGCATTAACGCAATTTCATTTTAACGGCACTAATTATATTAACGCGCGATTGATGCAGCGCGTATTTTCATTTTGATCCACGGCCTAGCCCATAGTTGGAGAAATCGAGAGCAGCCACAGACGTAAAGGATGCAGCAGCAAACAGAAATGGGGAACATTAACATTACTATTCTGAATCAAGTGACGTTATATAGCCAACATAAGCTACCATTTTTCTGTTTAACTTTCATTAGACTCCAGATCGAAATAAAAGAAAAGGGCGTTTTTACACCGAGCACGTTTGCTGCAGGCCAAGTCCGAGCGCGATAGTTCCCGGATTCCCCCGCAACGCTGGTCAGCTCGATTCTGTTGAACCCTGGTGCATTTGTGTGCATCTTACATAATCACAAACATTGACAGGGTATGATAGAAATCAGAACGCGGGTCAGTATATTGGATGAAGGGGGCTTTTTGTTGCTTGTTTGTAAAGGGACTCTGAGGAGATTGCATGCGCGAATATACTGCAAGCCCGCTCTCGCTCATATCCGAGGTAAATCATTAACACCATCACCACTTATGTGTTTATTATGTTTTATTGAATTATACATTACAATCGGCTAAAACGACTGTGCAGGTTACTTTTCTGAACAATAACGCTCCCGAGTCCATGTGTCTCACACTGTTCACGTGAATCGCGGCACAGTTCGAGCGCAACCGAACTCAGAGCAGCTCCTCCAGGTAGTCTCGGGTTCAGTACCCTGGTGCGCTCCCAGGTCCGCATGACAGCTTTCATATCACCAATTTTTCATGCGAACTGTGCCCGGTTCTGAACTAAACTGCCAGTGTAAAAACTGCCTTTATTTATATTCTTAAAATGAGAGAAATCACTGCTTATTCTGAATTTTTAAGTTTAGGCTTAAGAGATAGGAACAAGTTCTTTGAGAAACATCTATGACCTTTGATACATGTCTAGTCGTCATGCTCTGATGGTTTCACTAATAATAAACGTACATTTGCATAAAACATGCATATTTGTCCATACCCATGTTGATTAGAGTATTAAAAACCTGAAAAAATTAAGAGACCACTAAGTGACAAGACCAACACCACTCTCATACCTGCAAATATGAAGCTTCAGCCAGGAGATCGTTAACTTAGCATAAAGACTGGAAATTGCTCGTAGGTGGATTTTATTATTTTTTTTTAATCTTCGGACAGAGCCAAGCTAGCTGTTTCCCCATGCTCCCAGACTTTACCGTCACCCAGCTGTAGCTTCACACTTAATGGACAGAGATCAGAGTGGTGTCATTCTTATCTAACTCTCGCCAAGAAAGCAAATAAGTGTATTTACCAAAATATTGAACTATTCCTTTAACACTGACTATAACCCAATTTTAAAATATAACCTTATACTATTTTGTCATTATAGTCATTAATTACTGCCATTTTACCTGATTTTGTAGGGTTGGATAGTTCATCAACACATATAATAAAATCTAGAAAATAGTATTTTTGTCATTTATTTTGAAAAATTCAAAAGGGGCTCATTGGCCATAATTCCAACTTAACACTTAAGGCACTCAAATACTGGCATATTATCAATAAGAAAAAAATAAATAACGAAATTACATAACACAATTGTCAGTAATGCTCCATCGTAAGACTCTGACCTGTTGATTATTCCTGAATAACTGTAGCATGCACTCGTTTATATAGAGCAGCACAACGGACTGACTAAAATGCACACGTGAAGGCATATTGTAGCGGAGCTCAGCATATGTTTAAATACTGTATTCTCTACATATCTGTGGCGATAAATACGCCTATAACATTAGTTATTGATTTGGCCCGGTCTGAATCTGCAGTGAGAGGCTGCCTTTCGACACATTCAGGTGATGCCATTGTAATGTCACATTTGAAGTTTTTCCACAGACATACCTAACTTCTGTTGAACAATTTCGGCAAACCATTTTATACTAATCGACCATTTTCGCTGTAACTAACCGGCAAACCGAACTGCTCCCATACAGCGGATGTATCCTCCAGCTCTGGCCTCTCATTTGTGTTTGCCATTCAGAGGCAGCGACCCCACATGAGCTTGGCTAACCGGGCTAAGTCGGCTTGCATGCTACAGCTGATAGACAGCAACAGGTGTGCTGCCAAAATGTTCCAGATAAAACTCGCGCTCTCGAATTTATGTTCCACATGTCCAAGTAGTCGACATAAATAGACTGTTTTTACAGTAATTGTTTGGGTCACAGGGCGCACCGAACCAAGGAAGTCGCGTACCCAATGGATTGGGACAAATACTCATACAGTTACACCCCTAATAAACAGTATATTGAAAAAAGGAATTTGAAGTAGATTGATTCCCAAAGATTACTGCATTAACATTTCATTTCACTGAAGACTAAGCATATGCTATGCCACTCCTGGTCATACATTTTCTCAGCTTATTGTGCTGTCAGCCATCATACAGTTTTTGCTGAATAACTGAAGTACTATGAGTACAGATTGGTCATTGACTAATTGAGATAGCAATTCAAATCTTGTATTGAATCTGATATTGTTTCATTCACACTGCCCATAGCTACTGAACAAATTGAAAAATCACTTAACTCGAGGGGTTGAGAATGATGAGAAGTCTGAATCGAACAAAGACAATTTACACCCTACCTGCCTTTCCAATGACTCCAATCCTGGCTGCTCTCCAACAACTGGTTGTAATCACTCACTAACTGTGAAACTCTCTGACTTGTTCAGTGCTGAATGCTTGAAATGTGGAAGTGGCTGCTGCCAGGAGCCTTCCACGTTTTCCAAGACTGTCTGTCTGAACAAATTGGTTAGCGATGAGAGTAATGTACGTTTGGAATTGTTGCAGAATCAGACAAAAAGTTGCGTGATTCAGACACCTCGTATAACGGAATTCCGTGAACTGAACAAAAAAAAAACTAACAAGTGGGTCACACAATATTGTATTAATTCTTGTTTTATCTAATAGGTTTGTTCTGGGAAATTAGCAAAAATTATTTAGAAATGGATGAGCTGAAAGCTGCTGCTGTCCATTAGCTTGATTGAAGACTGCTAATGATCACACAGTATTTTGCACTTAAATGAAGCAACATCACACAGCATTTTAATCATTAATGTGGGAAAAAAAACTTTGTCAAGAAATTTTGTTTTAAATTCAACGTGTCAAGGTGGCGCTAAGTTGTTTTATATGTGACGAGTATACAAAGACGGCCGGAGCTGTTACACTCTTTCTCTTCATTTCTCTCTCCCTCCGTCGCTCACACAGATAATCTACAGGCATATTTAACAGCCTGTATCTTCGGTTTCCCCTTCACATTTTCCCATTTCAGCCTACGAGCTCTCTCTTTTGTGACTTGAAGTAAACACCTTTTGTGCCAGCAATATTCACCCATGGTAAGAGTTCAGAAAGAATCTCTTATTTCTTCAAGATAAGATGTGGAATTGATGGTCGCACCGCATGAGCCAGACCCTGAGCCAGTAATTTTGCTGTATATGAAGCTCTCCCCTGCAGATCTGTGGTCTGGGAGTAACATCAATCAGCTCACGGCACAAAGAGAACAAAGTGCGACAGTGTGTAGTTTTAGTGTGATATAAACCTAATGCTCTTGTGAATTTCTCATTAAATAAACCTGTGCTTGACGATGAGTATACTGGCCCCTTTTAGGGTTAAGGAAAGATCATGATTTGGGTTCAAATAACTATTGTGTTAAGGCTAGGGAAACGTGTGGGTTAAAATTACTATTTTGGTCTGTGTCCGACAATAATAATCACGTGGTTAAGGTTAGGGAGCAATCAGGGTTAAAAGCAACCAATATACTCTGAAGTGAGCAGTAAATCAAGATTTCGGTCACTTATGAGTCATTGTCATTTTCTGTCATCACTCACAGATGTAGAGGTGCACAGCGGCAATTTTCGCATTTATATAATGCAAAACATCGTTCCGTTTGTGAGAATTTTTGACGGAGGGTAAATGTAGTGCGCTATATATATATATATATATATATATATATATGTCAAGGGTGTGTTTTCGGACACAGACCAACTTTTTGTTGACTCATCCAGCCAACCTGACCTCTCTTGCGAATTTTGTGACTTTATAACAACATCACACGCTTTCCTCCTTTGTTTCAAATGGCCAAGATTCTTATGGCCACTAGAGGGTTTTTTGTTATTTGAACGTAAACAAACGCCGTTTTGGGTCATTTGCAGTTTTGTAATACCACTTTGTGGTACCTCAAGAGGCAATGGTGAGTCACTGTAGCATCCAGTCTGCCCTCAGTCCAACATGAGAGGATGAGGAAGTACTTAGAATTGCCCGTAGGGCAAGAAACCACGTGCGGCGGCTAAGAAAGAAGTGATAGAAATAGAAACAAAACAAAAGTTTCCATTTGGGTTGCTGTCCTCCGCTGGAGAAAAGCTCTTGGCGAATAAAGGGATGAAGTTTGATGCTGAACTTGCAATGTTTCTTCTAGACTGGTGAGCAAACAGCTGTTAATGCTAGTGTTGGCTATTTAGCGATAGCTTATAAAGGTAGCTAATTGTTTAATGTTACTGACACCGTTATCTAAGTTAGCGGTTTGTTGAAGGAAAGAGAGACCACTGGAAAGGACTGCATTTCCTTGTTTCTTACGATCGGAGTGGACACCCCATCTTTCTGGAGATATTCTGCCTTTGTTTGGAATATGAAATCGATGGTTGGCCAAATCTTACATAAAGCTACATTTTAGCAACTGCTCTTTGAACACCCACCATCCACCTATGAACAGTACGAAAACACAACAAAAACATGCCACACATTGATCACGTTTTCCTCAAAACATATTAGGCAAAACTATTTCGTAGCATACAAACATGATATCTACGAGACAGGCATGTCGCCCTTCTTCCTCCTATTTTAGAAAGTCATTTGAATGTTTAGGGACATCAAATCACACGTAGCTTCCATGTTTTTAATATCAGTGCATTTCTGGACCTATACAACACAGTCATGGTGTGTAAAGAGATTTCACACTGTCTCAACCATCATTGCCAGAGTTAATTGCTCAAAAGAGTCCCAATACAGTTAAACCAAACCAGGATTAAACACCAATTGATCTTCCCCCTCATGCTTTACACTGACACCCTTTACCAGTGAATGTATACTGTAAAGGCACTAACAACCATGAGTCCTTACCGCTATTCAGTCTTTTTTTTTTTTTTACAGAGCTGCAGAGTTTGGCTGGTATTTTTTCTGAACACAGCTCAATAAGACATTAATCTGTCAGGAGTAACTGAAACTCAGCATCTTCTCTTTGGAAAAAAAAAAAAAAAGAAGTGGTTACAGTGGCAACTGTGAATTGTCTTTCTTGCACTATTTTAACAGCCTTTTTATAACACTTTATACTTGGTTTAAGAAGTGATAATTGCATTAATGTCTGCCTTTTTCCTGTGGCACAAGGATCATTTTGAAAGAACATTAAGTACATCATAAATATGTCTCATTCTTAAAAATATGCATTTAAAAAGATCATCCCATTCAAATGCTTTAAAGCCTGCCTATATTTTACCCAGTAATGCAGTCACTTTACATTTTTTCTCAATGTATATTCATATAGAACAAACATATTTTGCATGTAACGCCAGCTGCAGCCAAACTGGAACAACAGGAAGAGATGTTCAAAACAAGGTTATTTTTCATGTCTCGGTCTGGTCTTGTGATCCCCTCGCAGAGCTTTGTTTCAGCTCTGATGATACTGGTCAGGGAGAACAGCCGGAGTAGCTTGATCCACAGTTGATGCTGCATAACAGTAGCTATTGAATATTGAATGATCAGCCCCTGGGGAAATTAATGGGGTATCACAGCAAACGGGCTCTATCACAAGTCTGGTTAAAATGAAAGTGGCAGGAAAGAGAAGAAAAAAGGAGCCATGGGCCAAAACGCTGAGCATACTTAGTTATCTATTGAAGTTGCAGAGCTGCAGGTGCCCAAGGCTCAACTCCACCTCTCTCTCTCTTCCTGTGTACACACTTGACTCCTGTGTGGAAAGAGCAACAACAGCTGTTTAACCTGAAGCACTATTGTCCAACTAAGGGATTAATGGATAAAGGGCTGTCAACGTAGAGCAGAAAGAGTCGTCGCAGTCAGCCAGCGAATACGCCACATTTACTATTCCAATATAAAATGACAAGTATGAAGCCTGAAGAGCTGCTCTCAAACCTACATTTTGCAGAACTTGCGAGATCCCCAAACAAAAGCATGCCTTGTGAGAAAGAAGAGTGAGCTTGAAACCAATAATATTAAACAAGGTTTCCTGTGTTTGTGTTTTTATTTTTTTTATTTATTTTTTTTTTTATGGCAGCTGCAGTACACAGAGAAGCCTGACCTGGCTGTCTCCCTTTTGGACAGCTGTACTAATGGAAACCTGAATAGTCTCAATTATAGCCAAGTCCCAGATCTACTCTATGTGCCAGGTGGAAACAAGACATTGTGTATTTATAATTTTATTTCTCTACTGAGACCTAACAAGAAAACACAGAAGGAGAAATGAGTGTGGAGCCTAAAGGCAAATAGTGCGCCATAGGAGACCACGTCATTAGAAAACTATATTAGAATAAACTCAAATGATTGTTAAAACATATTCATACGCTATGAATTTGTAGGTTGTGTTCATGACTTTATCAAGAACACAGTCAGCTAAGGAATCTGCACAGCAAAGGAAAATTTTACAACATAGATTCTTATTGGAAACATCATCCATCTCATGTGCATTAAAATACCACCACCCTTTTTTTTCCCTAGGTAAGGGTGATGCGACAAAGATGAAGTGCTCCTGTTCATTTTCTATTGAACGACTGGATCGCCTTTCAAAGACGTTGTGGCATAAGACACAAGACTGACCAGCAATGCAAAAAAGGGAGCGGTAGCAAGTTTACTTTTTAATTTTTTTTTTTACTTCATGCAAATGTGAGTGAAATTTCCTCGGACGCTCCATTGTGATATTCAGCAAAACGGACAAAACTGAAACATTGATGTAGTTGTGGGCCAGGAAGTTACCTTTACCTGCTGTGGATAAATGTCTGTGAAGGAGAAGATTATTATTGAAATTCTAGAATCGTTTTTTTGTGTGTCCCAAATAGGCCTGCACGATAAATCGTTATAAAATCTCGATTCACCCTGTTCACGATTTTAATTTTAAATGACTTCGATTTAAAAAAAAAAATAAATAAAAATTTGGCCTTTATTTTGAAAGGACAGCTCTCGCAAAGTTGAGCGCTTTCACCCTCAGCCAATGCCAAAGCACCTTTTAGTCACGTGTTTCACTCGTCGAGCGAGCGCTGTAGTACGGAAATAAACAAAACGGATATCAGTGGCGTAAGGGATCACAGAACTCATGGTTCAGATCACATTACGGATCATGAGTCACGGATCGGATCATTTTTCCGATCCTTTGAAACTTTTGGTGTCTACATACCGTTACAATTTTATCCACCGCCCTTCTTCCGTCATCATTATATTTTACGGGGAAGCCGAAATGCTCCCATACAAGCGTTTTAAATGACGCGGGAGGCTGTTCAAGCTCCGTCGCTCCGGCCTAGTCCCAATTGCCTCCAAGATCATAGATAGAAACCAAAGGGAATGTGTTTGCTAATGAGGAGGCAACTAGCTAGCCTTCAAGCACTGACCGGCCCACATCAGTGAGCGAGAAGTGGCGCTGGTGATTTTGTGCGATGTGTTTGCTTTACTTTTCTACGCGTTCGGTGTGCGCTACGGCTGTCAGTGCTCTGCGATGTGGCCGGCGCGCGATGCACTTAAATCACTCAAATGAAACACCAAGCTTGAAAAACTAGGCCTCCGCATAAGGGCACCCGGGGATCTCTGTAGACTACATATTGCTCATCAGTGAACTGCTCAGTTTAGTATGATGTGTTGCACGACTGAACACAAGTAATGCTTAAATCAGCGCCTGCCCTCGGGGTTTACTCACCCTCCGCCCCGGAGGGTTCCCCTGTGATTCAGGCTGCTTTGACATTCACCTGCCTGCCCTCATGGGCGAAGTAACAGACCAGTAGCTCTAACCTTTACTCAACCAGTGATTTAGCCTGCCTGTCTGCACTGATAACACACTCTGTCAGAGTCAACCTGAGAAGAGGAGATGAGGGTTGCTCTGTGGCACTGCTGTGCTCAGGTAGGGCCTTTAGTCACTGCCACCCATCCACTTTGTGTTAGCCGGCATCCTCCTTTTTTCTCAGCCTTGGTAGCCTCTATTCCATACACCCACTAAACCATAACACTCATTTATTCTACAGCACAAAACCATGGCGTGGAGCCTTGAAACTCACCTACATGAACTCACACAATGGCAGCCTCCAGATCCATCCAGTCAGATGTCCTTTCACTGACTCTAAAGCTCAATTCACTTCACCTGCCGGGGGACTCTGGCTTCACTGTGATTGGATGCTGTCATTTGGATTACATTACATCATGACTTACAGAAGAAATGCTTGAATACTTCAGGCATATACTAGACATTCACAACAGCTGTAACTCTAGCAACAATGTCCCATCCCACTCTTATTAACAGCGAAAACACAATTGAACCGGTGAATTTGGCAATAGCAATTGAGTTAACAGTCAAAATGTATGTGACATAAGACAAATCTTAATTTTTCATTTAAAACATCAGATATAAATATTCATTCAACCCCTGTGGCATCAGTATTTCTATTGAGTTTCCTGCTTTGCAAGTGAACATCGGCAACATCTACTCAGTGCTTTCTGTCAAAGTTCCTGATGACGGGGACTTCACAGAACAATCAGCACCGAATAATGTGCTGCTGAGAGCTGTGTATTCAGTGCGAAAAGGTGTTTAACTGAGAGTGTATACAAGCATTTTTTTTCTACCTTTTTTCCCACTGACAGATGCTCTCTGAATCTGCGCGGTGAGTGATTATATTTGTCAGGACGGTGGTCTGTTTGCCGAGCAGTGGAGAGTGAGATTGGGAAGTGAGAGTAGCCACCCAAGATAGACAGCTGCAGCGCTGTGTTGATTGCCACTTCCTCTTGTGTGATTTGAAATGGAGTTTCTCAGGGTTAAAAAAATAAATAAATAAAGTCTGCGCCCACTGCATGCCTGGTGCTCATCCAGCTGCACTGCCAGTCAAAGCTGTATCCACCTTGCATCACTATGCCAACGCTTGAGCTGTTAAACTGGCCCTGTTGGAACAGAAACCTAGACTGAGCCCTTCATCTTCTCACCAAGATGCTTCTGCTGCTCTCACTCATCCTCTGACTGAAGGGCCACGACAGGTCCGAGAAGAACAGTGTTTTTGCACAGTGGTCCAAATAAAGAGTGTGACACTGTGTGTGTGTGTGTGTGTGTGTGCAATCAAACTCGGTTGCTCTTGCAATTGGAGTAACAAATTGTCTCCCTTGTAATCAGCCTCTCTTTGCCTGCTGTTCTCATCAAAATTCTTTTGAATGTTCTGTTGCCATGGTACCTTGAAAAATCTGCTGCGGAGTTTTTTTTTTCTTGTCTTCCTGCGATAGCAGTTCTCATTTTTCTGTCTGCTTACCTCACAGACAAAACCACTTTGGATCAATTTGAGACAAAATTAGTACATAATGTAGAAATGGATTGTTTGGGGGGAAAAAAATTAAAAACTGAGAGAATAAAATAAGTTATGTTCTGCCATGCACCTTCTGCTGGATTTTTGTTGAATCAATTCTGTTTGAATGCATACACAAGCACTCTTAAGAAATATGGGGTTTGAAATTGCTCTCGGCAGGACTGTGGAGACTCCATCAGGGGCAGTGGTTGAAATCATGGTCACCTCAACCACAGGGTGCACACAGATCTTAGGGTGTAATAAATACAGAACAAACATTATAGGTTTTAGATGGAAATGCTCAGCTGAACTTTCTCTCATAATACTTTCCTCAGAAGTGCAGGTAGGATCAGATGTACTGCATATGCTTGATTTTTGGAATACCGCTCTGATCCATCAAGTGTTCAGTGAATCAAATTTGCAAAATACTGATTTCATTTGTTTTAACTATGTATAAGCTAGTTCAAAATAAATACCTGGAATCTAAATAGAATCTTAAAGCTGCTCTAACAAACATTTTTATTTTTACAATGGATCAAATGAATGTAAAGTGTTGCCTGAAGTGATGAATTATCAGCCGACACTGCAGTTTTCCTCAGCTCTATGTGCGTTATAGCGTCTTTGTTTAGGTTTTACAGTCCGCAACTTTACTGTTTTTGTTCACTCTCGCTGCTCTCGTCAACCCTGCGTCCAGTCAGTCCAGTCAACCCTGCTTTTGTGCGAAAAAGCTTTTGATTAACCCAGTGTTTGCTACCTGCTTAGCTCAAACGGCAGACAGACAAAGTTACCATCTAGCCTGTGAACACCGTGGAACATTTAGTAGCTTAAGAGTCAGATATTTCCCTAAAGAGCTAAAAGAAGAACTTATAGTTGTCAGGTAGCTATAATGAATGTTAATGTGTCAGTTGGATGTGTAAATAGACAACTTTTTGCTAATCTACTCAGTGTTTCCTCTAACATATTCAGTGCCCCCCCCCCCCCCCCATTTGTCCTTTTACAAGGTGAAGCTATGTCAATGTTGTGTTTTCAGCTAGTTCTGTGTCCCCCGAGTGGCCCCAAAAATATCAATGAATGTAGCTTTAAATACAAAAAAATACTGTGTTGAGATTATTCAAAATCAATGAGGAAATGCATCATCAAATCTTGAAATTCACATGTCAAACACATCGAGTGCCGATCTCTGTCACATATTGCAATCCTAACAAAATACTCCTATTGTTGTTTAACAATTGCATTTTTTTAGTCCCATTTATAAGTTTACTTTCGCAATTCTTGCATGCTGTCGGTAAGAACTGACATGTATCTTTATGTCAAAGGGTCAAAAAACATCTGTCACAACCTTGCAGCTCCTCCAAAGTTCAAGATCAAAATTCCAGCTGTTCTTGAGCAACAGAGACGGCTTTAATGTCAAAAACCCTCACTCTCAGCTTTCATCGGGCTTACATAATAATTTGCAGTCAGCGACAAAGATATTCAGCAATATCCAAGATGCCTACAGCCTTAAGTGACCACATACAAGAAATACAGAAAACTTTTCTAAGATTGAAGGCATGCAGAGATTCATTAACTGTAAAACAACAGATTTGATGGATGATTTCATGCTCCTGTGGAAAGTGAAACAGAGTGCTCTTTGAAATACTTTGAATTACTGAGTGCAGGAGCTCCATTAAGAGAGAGGATGTCAAAAATCGTGTAGAAAGCCACTTTAAAGAGGCCAGACATCCCGTGTCTGCTTCTTCTTTTATTGCCATTGAGAAGGTGTCTCTTGGTCCAGGAGGAGGTGATTTAAATTTCATTAAAAAAGAAAGAGACAGACCTTTTGGATCTTTCCTTTTTAAAGTCTAAACCCAAGATGTATAAATGGGGGACCTAATTCTTTAAACATATCCTCTAGCTGTTTTAATATGGTGTCGGATCCTTACACTGGGTGATATCATTTTTAATGTTTTTAAATACTGGCATCTAAGTGGCTATTTTAAATGTCCCTAAGAATGAACTATACGGGTTATCATGTAATACTGATGAAAGCCTTTGCAGCTAAAACATATTGGTCTTTACTCTCAAAGCTTTTCCTTTTGTTCCTAAAGAGGAGCAAGATTCCTTCAATAACTTAAGGCAATAAAGGCAAACTCAGAGGACCGCTTGTGAGTGAGATGTACCTCACTCTTCCCCAGAGGGCCCATGTCTATCTTTTAAGATTTCCCATACAAGAACACATTGAAGGCCCTTTAAGGCTGCTAAGTAGCACTTGTTTCATTTAGCGTAGAGCAGGCCAAGGCTGCGATACAGTACATATGAGACCTGAAAGCATGACTTTACCCACTGGGAGTAACTGGTAGGAGTGGAATAATGCATCAAATCTTTGTCGATTGTGACACAGGTAACATGAGAGTGACCCGACATTCATACTGAGCGAACAGCAATTGCATGAGATCCCTATGGTTTGCCGTATATGTTCTATATAATATACATCATTTAATTGTAACCCACTGGAAGAACACTTTTTTTTTTTAGTTTTGCATTTTTTTTTTTTTTTTATCCTACAGAGATCAGAGGAGAAAGCCTGCTTGAATTAATCAAAGAAGGATACACACACACACACATATATATGTATATATATATATATTATAGCTGCTGAAACATTCGGCTTCCTACACATGCTATATGTTATTTCACCCCCTGATTCAAAAAGCACTGTTGATAAGCCAATTAGAGACCTTTTATAGTGGAAATCACATCAGCGGTGCTTTCACATTTGATGGTAAGCTGGAGAGTTTAAAGCACATTAAGAGGAACTTTTTGCACTGTGAAAGAGAGTACTAATGTACAGGGTGACTCAACGGTATAAACAAGACTGCTCTAAACCACTATAGAGCATTGTATACGCTGTAATGCTGTTGCTGTTCCTGAAGACAGCGTTTTATTGTCTCGGTCACTGCACTAATTCTAATCCAAATTCAAAGTACACACGCGCGCAAGACAATTCACTGACACGTTGATCTGATGGAGCGTCACGTTATAGGTCCTTTGGGCTCAGCCAGGGAGAAGAAGTTGGGAATTTCACGGCCCTTAATGGAAATTGATCTGAGTAATTTGTTAAAACAGCGACAAGGGCAACTGTGTTGTATCCAAAAATGCCATTATGGGTTGTATGGTCACATACAGTCTGTGTACACCTGAACCTAAATTGAACAACCTCAAAATGTAATATATTCCAGGTGATTAAGCACACCCTCTGAGGTTGTGAGTGGCCGGGTAGTGTGTACTGGATCTGAGTGCTGATCCTCCTCTTATGTTTTGCACTTTAGGGAATGGCAAGTTCCCTTATTAAAGTGGATGGATCACAGTGACCTAATCTGCTATTATGCTTTCAAAGACTGGTGTGCAGTAATTTCATCACTTTGCGGAGTGAAGACAGTTAAGATGGACAATCTCTCAATATAACACTGATCAATCACTTTTACAGTGCATTACTGTGAGAGGCAGCCTGATATAAATAGCAGATTGGCTTCCTTCATGGCTCTTTTTCACTTTCCATCAGTATTCGCTGCATGCGTCCTCTGCGCTCACCCACCTCATGAACACACATGCTCATTCAGATTGGGCTCAGAGCATCAAATAATGAAACTTAAACTCCTCAGAACGTTCTGTGGCACAATGAAATTTTGGAGGATCGGCATCTATTCAAAAAGCACAAAACTAGTTTGAGGGTGCATTTGAATCTAAATTCACCTGGTTTCAGCCCTTTTAAATATAACTATGTGATGAATATTTGTTGAGTTACAGCTAAGTAGGTAGCTTTTTGATAGAAATATTGCCCCTCAAAACAGGAACCGTGCTTTGAGTTTGTGTCACATCTCACTGATCCTCTTAAAATGGCCTGGAGGGGCTCCGCCCATTATTAACTGCCCTTTAAAAACAGGCTGCTGCTGTACAAAAAGCTGCACATCAGACAATTGTGACGCATGCCATGTTCCAGCAGTGCAACAATATGATGTGAAACTTACAGCTATAGTAGTAAGAGGATGTGTTTATTGCAAAACAATGCCTGAGAAAAGGAAATATTCCTTTAAAGATGTTCTATTCCTATAATTTTCCTTTTTAAGGACATAAACGTTCCTGGGGTACTTTTTAAGCAGCAGTAACCTTGTTATTTATGGTACTGTTATTTCGTAACATTATTATAGTCTTATATTTAGGACCTGTTACAGTATGCCTCATATCTTCATTGTATCTTAAATTTTCTTATATATGATGAGGTTCTTTTTACGTCTAATTAATTCAGCTCACAGCGGACATTTAAATCAGCTGTACTTTAAAGGTGTATTCAGACTTTCCTCATCTGACTCTCTGCACGTCCCAGGTCTCTAATATCCACCATTTCATATACAATGCAATGCAAGTCTGTGAAATATGTGTGACGCTCCTGTAGTCAAATCAATCAGATTTGGCAGGATTTGTTAAGTCCTCCAGAATTCCTAATCTCATCACATGTCCTGTGGCCTCCATGCAGGCAGACAATACACTTGTGGATGAATATGCACAGAAAAAGACACTCACAACATGTTATCCTCTTCTTAGAGGCATATTGCACATTATGATGAAGGATGGGCTGACTCTGGCTTTCTTCTGCAACTCTGAGAGGATTACACATTGTTTTTTCTCTGGTGGGAGGATTTTTTTTTTTGCCCCCCCCCTCAATACACTGGATATCTCATTTCCATTGATCTGGGCCAAGAGGAGTGCGTCTGTGTCCCACAGCAAAGTAAAGCATGAGGTGCTGTCTGAGACATGTGGGTGTCAAGTTATTTGTGCTTCTGCTTATTATGATGGGCATTCCAGATTGAGAAGGATAAGAAAATAAAAGGGTATTCATTACAGCCTGAACACAGAGCAGTAAACACGTCTTACGCCTATAGGAGGGTGAATGTGATTTATTTATTTATTTATTTATTTTAAAGTGCTGCCCCCCCCACACACACACACACACACACCGTTGCAGTGTCTTGTGCTGGACCATGAGCTACCAGCCCATCCCGGAGTACCACAAACACCTCCTAGCGCCTCCTCTCTGTATGAACCCACCGTCATGTTGAAAACATTTTCTTCTCCTCTTCACCACAGAGAAAGAAACCCTCAGTTTGCCTGTATGTGCTTTAAATGCAGCCCAAGTGACATCACATTGCTGCAGTGCTGCACTGTCCATGAAAGGTGTCAGTGGTTTCCTCTGATAGCAAGAATTTGTCCACCGGCCACTTGGCTCGGCTCGGCTCTGCTCTGCTCCAGACATCATGGCGTGACAACATGCATTCATTTATATCGGGCTCTCGTTACGCAGGTGGACGCCTGCATGAGAAGTAGAGGCGCATTTTTAAAGGCTGCCTGTTCTCTAGGACACAGCAAGATTTCCTGCCACATCCCGCCCTGAGAAATCGACCACACTGCTTTGTAGAAGGAGCAGGACAGACCAAGTCGTGTATGTGAACTATTTGCTCGCATTGGCACGCGTAGCGTTAGAGGAGAAGGGGAAAAACCAAGGTATCGGTGCATGGGTGGGATTCCTTCATTGCGCCTCATAGCCTACTGGGGAAGTTATGACAACAATTGGCTACAGTGATGCCAAACAACTGCCAGTAAAACAGGCGTTAAAGCGGCGCTGCGGTGCTGTAATTACTGGGAAACTGGTGTCGACGGAGAGTTTTCGACCTTCGTGATTTTTGACGGACTTGAAGCCTGAATTTGACGCCAACCTTCAACCGTAAGAGGCTTTTATGAAGAGCGCTACCGATCGCTTCAGAAGGTGCCCCGGACTGCATTTTTCCGTCCTGACACCATCTGTACTGCAGTTTCTAACAAGCGTGAGCTTTATTGGAAATTGAATCCACAGTGTTTCTGCGTTACAAACCCGTACGCGGGGGACTTGAGACGACCACGCAGGCTACCGACGCTTTAACCCCTTTGAACACGGCTCGGACGCAGGCTTTTGGATTTTGGGATTTCGGCTTTACATTTTCTGCCTTTACGCCTCAATCGGATCGTACTGGGATTTAAGGTGGGGTTTTACCCCGACGCAGGTAACTGGAAGATATCCCACTGCCTCTTGTCGATGACACTTCAGCAGCAGATTGTCGCGCATCCCGTCCGTTGGATTTTTCAGCACAAGCCCTTACCAGCCTAATGAGAAGGTTTTACGCGTGAATATGGAATAAATGAACTCCCGTTACCGTCTGTGATTCGTTGTGAATTTAACCAGTGAGACAAGTCTGTGGACGGCGGAAATCATGTGCAATAGGATCAACCATTCGGCCTCTGCATTATTAGTCTCACTTTTGGTAAGTCACTTTGTAGACTTGGAGAGAAATGTGCTATGGAGTTTGCACTCCTGACACATGTGTGGATAAATCTGTGCCTATGAAGAGCTGAACACTGTCCAAATGCCTGATGTGCCGCATTGATTGTGCAAATATAGAATAACAGGCCTATCTATCTATCATAATGTACAAATCTCTGCTCTACTTTAAAGGCGGCCATTCACAGTAGTCTGCTGGATAATATGATGTCTGTCTAGCAGAGATGTGTTCAGGCTACTTGAGATATTCAGTCGTCATGTGGTGGAGAAGTTATTGATAGTATTAGTGCTGTTATATAGTCTGTTAGATGGGCCCAAAACAGCCCTATTGTACTGTAGCTGTATTGTGGCGCCAATGTGTGCAATGAAGATGGGTTAACAACAGTGACAAATGAGTTGAATTCCCAGAGATTGGAGTGCATGTGGAAATGGCCCGGGCGTGTCTGCATCAGCACAACGCAGAGAGACTTTTCATAAATTAGCAGCAGCACTGAAATCCTCCCATCAGGGCAAATTGCTCCGATTGCTGAGAGCGTGGACAGTTTTACTGTGGAGCCACAGCGCTTGAATGATGAGGAAAACTTGTTTGTGTCCCTCTGAGTTGCGTTTAAAGGCATATAGCAAGATGATTATTTCTGTATTATAGTCAGTCGAGGCCTCAGCAGCGTGTGTGCACTGTGTATGTGAATTAGAGGGCTGTACATCACCTTTGTTTTTGACAATCAGCTAAGCAGGTTTAGAGATGATAAGGGGATACAGAAGCACTGATGCAGCATGATAATGATCTCATGGGTGCTGTGAGTGAATGCTGGCAATTACGTTTGCAGCTGGAATTTTTAGCCCCTCATCATTTTCCAATTACTCAGACGTCCTACAAATGCTGAGTTGAATCTAAGGAGGGTGAGCTTATTGTTACACTCTGGCTATTCTCGTTTTGGCAAGCAGGGCCGGAGAGGTCAGTGTCTGGTCTTTGGAAATATCTGTTCGTCACTCAGAGGACATCGAGAACAACAGATGGGAGAAGTAAGGGTCCAGGATGCCTGCTTGGAGGTAGCGAGGGTGTAAATCTATTAGATTGAGGTGGGGTTTGATGTCAGTATGCTTACACTAAAGTCATGTGAACATCCCTCATATAGCTCTGCTTTATCCGCATAATACCTTCCAAGGCATCCCCGAGGGAAGATGTAGGCATTGGCCAGCAGTGTTGCTACATCAGGGCGTGCAGTGAGTGTTACTGCAGCTTGCAGTGCTATTGGAAAACAGTGACTACCAGCTGCATCTACTGTGTACACCCTCCGTTACTCTTAGTGAGCCTTAGGACTGTATGTATGTTCCTACATGGTACCACCTCTTTACAGCTGTCTACTGAAATTACACAGTAAGATGAAAAATGAAAGTTGTCATGAGGCACTGGCATTGTTCCATCTTCTGACAGATGCCTCATGTCTAAGAGCAACAAAAAAAACCATACTGTATACGTCATTTAAGGGTTTTATGGTAAAAAAACAAAACAAAAGCACAAGCAGCTAGCTCAAGGGCTTGGCTCTCTGTTATTGTGATGTGTTTCAGTAAAGGCTGAGCCCTGTGTTTCTGACTGGCTGAGTGAATAGAGCAAATAGAAATTATGTTTGGTTAAAGCTGTGCATCATACAGGTTTTGACATAAAGGACGTGAAAAGACAGGCTAATGAGTTTTGTGTTTTTTAGGAGGGTTGATACCTTTGAGCCTTATTGGATTTGTATTTTGAATTCACAGTGTGTGCAGCAGGGCTCTCACGTATTTAGATGTCTTTTTTTACTGTGTGTTGCAAGTGGTGATGATGATGTCTTTGGCTTGTCAGTGTGTTGCAGGATGTTACAGCAGAAGCTCAGAGCACTTGCTGTCATGTGTTTGCCTAATGAAATCAGGAAGGATGGTCATTATCATTATCATGCATTATTGCCAACACTTAATGTTTAACAATGCTGGTACTGCAGACAGGAAACGATTGCAGAACAAATTCATATCTCAGCAGGTAATGCATAAAAAGAAAGTGACAATGGTCCCTGCTTTCTAGATTGCTGTATATGGACCGTGGGGTGAGATTAATGGGGACTCTCTTCCTCGCCATTCTGTTGCATTGTGTTACAGCAGCTGCTCATGGTGATGGTGTCATGTATTAGCATTATGAAATCGGGACCAATAGAGGGTTATCAGCCACTGCAGGAATGAGAGAATAACAAAGCTCACAAGCTATTGATCCGGCAGTATAAAAGACTTCATAACAGAATGTATCAACCTGTTTTTGCTCTCTGCACAAGGCATATTAAAATAGCCATTTACAGTGATTCATGGTCACAGACTGACATTTGCAAAATATTAACATTTGCTCCAAAGATTACTTTTTTCCAAGCTATAATTTAAAGAATCAGAATGGTATACAGTAAGTGACTTTTACAGTAGCATGCACGATTTTCAGTTAGTCCCATGCACAATTATGTTCAGCAGCCCAGTACCACACAGTAATGTGTGTCCCAGCATTAAGGAAAAGTAGTTTGTTGAAACTGAGAAGAGTAAATGGTCTTGCTACATGCAGGGATTTTTATTTCCACTTTTAAAACTCAGGCTGCCTTTGCATTCATGTATTGTCTGGAAATAAGCAACAAAAGATATTATGATGCAAACGGTGACAGACTTCAAAGAAGTGATGTCAGTGAATAAACTTGTTAATCTTTTAATTCTGGGCTACCCGATATAGAAAGGAGAAAATAAGTACCAATTAAGTTATCGGTTGACAGAATGAGATAGATGTTTCTCCGAAGGCAAGTCAAGTTATTTAGTGCTCAAGATGCATGAAAAAGTTGAGGAATAGCATAATTACAACTAGCCAAAAAGATCAAAGGACTAGCCACCAAAGCACTGAAGCAATTAAACTCGAGCTATACCCTTGGAATTTATTTTTTAAGGTTAGAGAGTAACAAAGTGACACAAAAAAGCAGTGGTGCACTCCAAGCACTGAACACTGGAGGAAACACAGGTAAATAACATACGGGCCTCAAGAGGCATAAAACACTTTCCACTTTTCAACTTTGCTGCATCATGAATTTCGATAGGAGCAAAAGGTAATATTAATAAAAGGACAATATTTTTTCTGCAGCATGTTGGGTGTTTCGTCGACTCACAGAAAGAGGGTCCTGGCCTGGGTTTGAATGCATTTATTAGCTCAGACTGTTTGTGTGCATGTGTGAGAGAAAACCGGTGTAAAATAAACCCACGCACAGTCCAAAGACATGCACGGTAGGTGGACTGGAAACTTTGTTTTCTCGGTTTTAAGGTGAGCGTGACATTATTAGCCCTGTGTTAGATTTGTGACCTGTCCGCAGTGTACCTTGCCTCTCGCCCACTGCATGCTGGGATAGGCTGCCGTCCCCTGTGACATCCATTATCAAGGAGGGTAGAAAATGGATAAATTAACTATGCTATCTACAAATACGTTACAGTCAACCAAACATACTGGCTAACACTTGTTTGCAAAATAATTAATACATTTAGATGAAACTAACTTTCCTCAACTGCAGGCAATGTAAAACCGCAGCAACGAACATTTAATTGAAGAGTACATCAAACAGTTAAACGTAATTGTTTTTGCACTTGATGATGGTTTTGTATGTCTTGAGAACATTCTTATTCTGACTTGGTAACCTTTGGAAACAGTGATTGCTGCATGGCTCCTTTTATCTTGGAGGCTTTTAGCCCCTCACCTCTGAGCAGTACATGTGAATAAGGAAAACTGTCATTTATTGTCACAGAGCATGAACGTGTGCCTGAAGCATGCGCCATGGCTAATTCCAAGTTGTTTGATTCTGACAATGACTGATAAAACAGGTGAGCGTGAGGAGCGCTGGCGCTTAACGACTGACCTGCTCGTGCCACGTGATGAGTGTCACATGTAAAATGGAGCAATAGGGTGTGACCAGAATGTACAATGGGCGCTTCGTGTAGGGGGCTATTGGAGCAAGCAGTGGAGAGCAATCTCCAGAGACTAGCTGTCTGAAGGAGCGATACAGATTCCCATAAAGATCTATATGGAGGTCAGAGAGCGCATTCTTTCAGGAATGCTGTGCAGGACGTGGTATGATATTGAACGCTCAGCTGAGCTCAGTGGTAAGCAGTCATCATAATCCAAACATACCATATTCAACCTGTCCGGAGCAGCCCGAGTCCTGACACATAACCGTATATTCAATTGGGAAAAACAAGTCACCCGCTGTAGAGCATGTGGCATTTAAACTGCAGAAGAGCATCACATTTTATACCCATGAGATCTACTGCACGGTACCAGCCAGTCGCCCATTCCCTCTGTTGACTCGGATAAGAAAATTATTGGTGGCACCTCTCTCCCTCAAGAACCACTGTTGTGCAGTCATCCTGCCACTGTGGCAGCCTTAAACTGTTGCTCCCGACACCGTGTGTCAGAGCCTTTATGTGGCCGTTTAAATAAAGTGATATGATATCTCTATGTAAACAAGAAACACTGGCTGAGTGTAGCATCATAGTGATGGCTTTAACTGCAGCTTCTATTCTTCTACTGTTTACCTGAAGGTGACATTGATTTAGATCATGCTTTCAGTAGCTGCATTTGGTCATATTGATCAATATCTTCTGCTAGAACAGCGTTTCCCTTTGGCTCTCTTGAGAAAGCCAATTAAGAGAGCTACATGCTCTCATACAGAATTTGAAATGCACACAAACACTATCTTCCCCACAGTCCCATTAAATAATGCATAAGAACAATATATTATTGTGCAGCGCTTACTACCACAGGTCATGCTAGTCCTATTAAGACTTTCTTCTCTGAACCAAGATCTGACAAAATGTGCTGAATTTAATACTCTATTCGTTCTTGACTAAGGCATTAGGAAAAATATAATGCCTCCCTGAATTACTCCTACTGAATATGCCACTGTAATGAGAGATCATTCTGTCCTTACACATTGATTTGTTTGTCAGAAAGTCGGATGGCGTGCCCTTCATCAGACTGCACCAGCTTCATTGGAGATGTCTAACTCTGCTGCCTATTAAAGGCTGGAAGACCGCAGAAGCATTAACTATTCTAGTGAAGTGAACGGTTAAGAGCCTCAACCTTCACATTCTGTTTTCTCTGTTTGGTTGAATGTCTGGCTTTCATAGAGATGCATGCATAATCTAGCACCCCAGTGCAAAAACAAAAAGTCTGTGAATCTTGTCACTGACCATATATTTATCTGGTTGTCTTTTCAAAGTATCTATGTGTGCTTTTCCAGGAAAGTTGTGGGATGTGGATATGTTTCAGTTTATGCTGTTTGATGTTGTGCAACTACAATTTGTTTATTTGTTTTTGCTTTTTGACATATAGGGGAAGATGAATCAGAGAACTTGATTAAAATCTCTCCCTGTAGTCTAAATGTGTGTGAGGAGAATTTCATCGGTGCCTGACAGAGGACCACTGCTGCATTGCTAACTAGGCTTGATCATCACAAAAATGCACAGCTTAAGGGACCTCAAAGAAACGGCAGCAGCAGAATTTCCATGCATTTGGCCCAAATCCATTAAATATGTTCTCCTTCGGTGCAGGCTTTGGTGCATGTGTTCTTTGATATTTATCTAATATGCACACAAGATTCACAAACTGATAATTTGCTGCTTTGGGCTTTTTTGAAACAATAACAACCTACCAAGTTTATCTCACGGTCTGGTGCACTATATTAGTGTAAGGCTACAGATCATTGCTGTTCTAAATCTTTGACACCGTTGAAAGCTTTATAACTGAAATACTGAGCACATTCTCAGACTAGTTTTAAGGTACAGCTGAGAACTGAAGAAATGTAGCACAAATAATTATTGATCCATGTTTTCTGAAAGTAATGAATTTAGAATATCTTCATTATGGCCATTGCAGATAAAATGTGTGTTATAAACAATATGGGATTTTACGTTTGATTTTCTTCGACTGTTAATGTGAAATTGAGAAAAAAAAAAAGTTACAAATTGCTTGTATATAAACAACTTACTGATAACCTACATAATGAAGCGTTTGTGCAGTGTGGTCTATTTATTTGGCGGCACTTTTCTTAAGTAAGGAGTATAAAAACATTGACCAGCACAATATTACACATACATGAGCAGAGGGACACTTAAGCAGGGTGGATTTCTTGCTGACAGAGCTTGAAGCCTGGCTCAGAAAATCAGTTCAACATCTATTGGATGTTTCTATCCTTGTTTCCAAATCGTTCACTGATGTTTAGCTATTAATTAAAGGAGCTGTGGCTGATGTACGGTTTCCAACAGCGAGCTCATTTTAGTAATACTTCTTTTTAGGGATATTTATGAGCTTGTTTTCTTGGAATTGATTTTTGTTACCCTTCTTTTTGCCAATTGACTCTCGTGTCCACACACTGACTTGCTGTTCAGTAGGCCGAATTAATCCTGCAGAACATGAAACTTTCACGTGTTGCATGTGTTCACTGGGTCACCATGCAGAGTATAGTATAGATTAGCGCAATATAATTTACATGATATAGCTGTAGCGTTTTTTTGAGTCAGCACCCATTCTCAGTCTTTTCAATGGATACATCAGTGTGACGTCCATCTACTGTTACATCCATCCATCTACTGAAAATATCCAACCATCCATTCAAGTCAACCCGAGGCGTTTTATTGCTACTTAGCCACCGGAGTAACCCCTCTTAAAATTAAAAACTTATGCTGTGTCCAAATTATATACTTCATACTAATTGTCTACAGTATAGCTTATAGTATATACACATTTCTATGGTATACTTAGTATACAAGAAAACGATATGATCTTTTTCTACAAACCGGAAATAATACAATATGCGCGTCATTGGACATCAATTAAACTGCAACTTTAGAATACCATTTCCAAAACTTGAAACATTACAAAGAGAAAACAAAGTGTCTTTCCAGAATGTAACACTATTTTTTTGTTGTTGTTTTCGAAGATATTTTGGAAGCTGCTGCATCACCATTCTCAATTTATTTTAATGTTTTGCAGCTTTGAGCAGCTCCCTTCATTTCCTTTGTGCATTGCATTGCATTGCTGGAGAATAGTGTACATCAACAGCACCAGGCCTGGAGTTTCGGAATTCAAGGGGCAAGGCCACTTGGCCTGCAGCAGGGCAATATATTTTTTAGGCCACACAGGCCACATGCCAGGGCATCGAGGCCATAATAACAATTTACTATAATTCAGAATGTTATTGATTAACACTTTTTAAAAACCAGTCCTCTGGATGCAGTCTGATATGAGTATATATGGTGATGACTTATATTTACATCACATCTGTAAGCATATATGTGTGAGACAGATATATTCACTGTAGTTTACATATTTTGTCATGTTTGATTTTATGTATGGGATTGTTCCCTATGGAGAAATAGTCCATAACATTAATTTAAAACATTAGTAACATTTAATCAGTAACATTCTGAATTAAACGCATAGTTTTTTTTTCCAGTTGAGCCATCTCGTTTCTTTCTCATCTCTGTTGAGAGTTGCACAGTACCGATGGGGAAGGATGTAGGGCTTCAAAACGAGAGCTCTTTCACGCTTGCAACCGCTTTACTGGTCACACCACACGTGTGTCTGTCCTGTGTTCAACACTACAATGTGCTGTGATTAAAACTCAGTTGTTACACCATTTTCCAGGCAGTGAACAGTGACACTGTTGAAACAGGACTTTCATTCAAGAAAAAAACACCCAGTGCCTCAAAGAGGATTTCTGTCAAAGCCTCTTTGAGGATGCCCCTGTCCTTTTGTGGGGCACTGGCAATATCCAATAAACGATCTTTAATTCTTTTGGAACAGAGCCTCATGTGAATTGCATTAAGTGCACACTATGCTTTGTGAAGCTAAGTAACAGCCAAATTTAGCTCAAACTATAATGGTACAATCGCTGTACATTACGTGTGCTTAAAGGTTGTGGAATGCCTGTTTAATATTGGGATTCAATGCAACATTAAGTAATATTTTACCATTCAGTGCAAAGAAATTGCCATGCTGACTATGTGAGCACTTTGATCAAAAATGTTTACAACAAAGACATTATCCTATATTACACTAAGTGAAGTGTGACTACCTATTGTGTCCTACATAAATGGAAATGGTGTTCAAGGGAAAGAGTAGATGTTTGTTAGTTTAGCATAGCAGTTAACTCTCTGTAGGACACTTATGGTAAGGTGAATGCTGGGATGATCAGGTCGCTGCCAAATGTCTTCAGTTAATCTGATGCTATTGTCTTGATTATGGAAACCGAGCAGTCGCACTGGATAAGCGTGCCAACTGCCATAAATGTAAATGCTAATGTTAGGGTCATGACTGTTTGAAAGATATTACGATTTTCCTCCACTAAACGTGTAATCACTGGCCATTGCAAAGGTAATACTCTGCGTGATAAACTGGTATCCTAAAATTGGAGTCCATTTAACCCAAAGCATTGTTTTTTGTTTTTTTTCCTGCACTGCCCAATTTCTGAACTGGCATGCTTATATAAGACAAATCAACTGACGGATGAGTGGTTCAGCATGCTATGTTGATTGAATCTTTTGTGATGTGGGGAATCATCTGTAAGGGCCCGCACTGAGGGCAGGTGGATGACGTTGACTTACATGAGATATGAACTGGCAAAACAATAGCTCCACCAACTCAAACTCCACTGTTGAAAGAAAAACATCAGTGGCATAAAATTCTCAGCCCTCAGCGTACCTGTCTGTCAAGGTGCATTGAGACATGCCAACCAAACTCGTGTCAGAGCAAGCAGTGCCCAGTAGAAGGTCAGCTGTATGTCATGTTTGTATGAGCAGTGCTGAGATGTGAAACGATATGAAAGCTTTATTGTTTGATACCAACGTCAATATACTACGTGGCAAACTAGCACACAAACCAGCCCAGCAATGTAAAGTGATAATCTTGTTAAAGAGTGATTATCTTCCAACAGGCAATAGCTGCAGGCTTTTGGCCTTTTCGGAGCCATCCATGCTTACAGTTATTGATGATGCACTTTGAGGAGCTTCAGCAAGATCAGGTCATTAGATCAGTCTTCTCTGTCGAGAGACTTGATAGATGATAACTGGATGTAGTTGTTCTGATCTGGGTATGTATTGACTAAAAGCGCCTCATTTATGGTGGCCATGATTAGTGATGTAGGACATTCATAAAGTGTATCAGCCTCCTCCTGGATGTTTGGATGGATGGATGAAGACTCCAGGATTATCCTGCAGGGCTTCATGTATCATTTAACTTAGCAAAGATGGAAAGTATGTATACTCATTTATTGTAAAGGTAATGATACTTTACCTCAGGTTTACTATTCTGCACAAATATATACTTAACTACATTTCAAAGGGAAATCTTGAACTCTTTGCCGCACTACATTTGTCTGGTAGCTGTTGGTACGAGCCTTTTAAAATGGACAGTCTTAAATGAACACTGTTGAGAGTCCAAAGGGTCCAGAGTGAGTGCTTTTACTCATGATGCTTCAGTACATTTTACTGCTTTATTTAACATGTGCTTTTACTGAGGTAAATTAATTAATACAGGCAGGTTTCCTCACAATGGAATATTTTCACATCGCTTCCCGGGCTGCAACTAACTAGCCTAATTATTTTCATTATTGATTCATCTGCAGATAATGTTTTCGATTAATCATCTAAACTAAAACAGAAAAACAGCCAAGTCTCACATTTTATAAGATGGGACTAGAGAACGTATAGGATTTGTGCTAGAAAAAAATGACAAACTAATTATTTAAGTTAATTGATGATAGGGCAGCACAATGTATGATAAAATACAAAAAAGCTGTTTTGTCACAAATTTTACCTTTATCAAAAAATTGCAGGTTCTGCGATTTGGTTATATATTTGGTTATACACTTGGTCATGATGCGATTTTGATTAATTGTGCAGTCCTAGTGAATAATGTGAAAACGTTTTGTGCCATTGCATGTCAGTTTTTTTGTCCAATGGTTGGTCCAATGTCCAACCCAAAGATCCAACTAATTGAATTCCTGTTGATCGACTTATTAATTAATCATCAAGTGTTTCATCTCTACACTTAAAGTTAATATTTAATAGTGGAATAGAGCAAAATATTAGATGGACTTTAGAATAAATGCAGATACATGTTAGGTTAGGTTAGGTTAGTCTATTTGTACCCATAGGTAGTTTTCTTTTGCAGTTAAAGAGTTATCCATACATCTTAGTAACAACACAGACGGCAGATAAACATAACACTATTAAATTCCACAATAAATAGATAAAATGAATAATAGAATAATAAATAACTAAATAAAATACCTATAATACCACTGCTATATTTATATGTATTATGTGAGTCAAGTGTCTCATTCTTCACAAAATTAGTTACAACAGAAGCAATTTAAGAACGTGTCACTTCTAAGATTAGAGAACTGCCTCTTTAGTTTTCATAGCTTTAGGAAAATCTTATTCAAGTACACAAATCTCACCGCAAGTGTCCAAGATCATACTGCAGAGATGATGGGACATTAATTTAGGGAGCATTTTGCGGTCAGTGTCTCTAATTATTTATCCTCCTAACCAAAGGCAACTTAGATTTCCATGCTTGAGCTCAGCAGTGAGGTAAGATTTGAATCTCAAAAACAACAATTATTGACTCAGCTTGGCCTCTGTTGCCTTGAATTTTTCTATTAAGGCGTACAAATGAATACAAATACCCGACCTAATTGGTAAAATGTTGCATGTTAATATTACAAAAGTGAAATATAAAACTTAAAACAATTGCCCTTCGCTCTTGTCTCATACTTTTGTTTTGCTAGATGATTGGGCGCTACTTTCTGAGTGCATGTCTCAGAGGAAATAAAGCTCTGGTTCAGGATGAAAAGGAGATAACGTCTGAGAAATCCTCTAACTGAAAGAGCGCATGGCATTAGCTCAGTAATAGCAGATGGATGCTCCTTTTGATCCACGGTTGGGGAGGAGAAGTCGATTGAGTGACTGTGATAAGACATGCAGCAGTGAAGCGCTTCCATTGTATCTTGACATGACAGTATTTAGACTACACAGGAATTGTAATAACACTATTATTTAAATAGGGGATTGAAATTAAGTGACAACATACATATATTACTGCATTATCACTGCAACCATTCTGACAGTATTTTAAATATGGCATAATTGTATAAATTCCTTTTTGAATCACATATACAATCATTACTCTTAAATGTAGAGGACTGGAGGAACATGTGTCCATCTAGAATATGGAGTACATTACATTTACATTTACATTACATTTAGTCATTTAGCAGACGCTTTTATCCAAAGCGACTTACATATGAGAACATTCACAAACCGAAGGCGCAGCTTCGGGAGCATTTTGGGGTTCAGTATCTTGTTTAAGGATGCTTCGGCGCATGGCTGGGGGATCGAACCGCCAACCTTCCAATTGGAAGGCAACCGTAATGCCACCAAGCCACGGCCGCCCCATTACAGCATTAAGTTTCAAAGTCAATCATGAAATTAAAGAATTCCTCACGAATGTCTTTATTAGGGGTGTAACGGTTGTTCGGTTCGGTATGCAACTTCCTTGTTTCATACACCCTGTGAACATCCAGCTATAACTGCTTATTCTTTGGAGGGTCCGATCATCAGGGAAAAGAGCAGAGGAGGAACAACGCAGCCTTTGAGGGGAACCGGTGCTGATGGTCCGGGAGTCAGAGACACGTTTCCCCAACGTCACGTGTTCGTGTTACCACCTGTCGGACAGGAAGTCTGTGATCCACCTGTAGGTGGAGACAGGCACACTCAGCTGGGAGAGCTTGTACTGCAGCAGAACCAGGATGATGGTGTTGAAGGTGGAGCTGAAATCCACAAACGGGATCCTGACGTAGGTTCCTGAGGAATCCAGGTGCTGGAGGATGAAGGGCCATGTTTACTGCATCATCTACAGACCTGTTGGCTCTGTAGGTGAACTACAGGTGGTCCAGGAGTGGGTCTGTGATGGATTTGAGATGGGACAACACAAGGCTCTCAAAAGACTTCCTTACCACAGAGGTCAGGGCGACGGGTTTGTAATTGTTAAGTCCTGTGGTCCTTTGTTTTTTGTGGATGGGGATGATGGTGGAGGATTTGCAGCAGGCTTGCACGTGGCGTGTCTCCAGTAACGTGTCCGTCAACACCGGAGACAGCTGATCAGCGCAGTTCTTCAGGGTGGATGGAGAGACAGAGTCTGGTCTGGCTGCTTTGCGGGGATTCTGCCCCCTGAACAGATGTCTGTTGACATCCCGCTTCAGGATGGAGAGAGAGTCGTCATTGCAGTAGGGGAGAGAGGAGCCTCTGGGGTGGCCCAGGCCCCTGCTAAGGTGGGGTAGATGGAGCTGGTGGCTAGAGTCATGGGGGATGGTATCAGAACTGTCCCGTTGTCTCTTAAAGCGACAGTAGAACTCATTCAGTTGGAAAGCCAGGCGCAAGTTGTTAATGGAGTGAGGGGCCTTAAATTTGTAGTTGGTGATCTGTCTGAGCCCCCTCCAGAAGGAAGCCGAATCGTTGGCTGAGAAGTCTGAGTAGTCGTTTAGTTTCTCTCACCGCCTTGCTAAACCTGTACTTGCATTTGAGTTTCTGAACGGTTACAGTAAGAATTATGGCCAATGAGCCACTGTTGAATGTTTATCTTTCCAAAAAAAGTGACAAAAAGGTTATTTTCTGCATTTCTTTTGTTTTCTCTGCTGTACCGAAAATGTCCCAAACTGTGGTACGCACTGAACTGTGAGTTTTGTGCACCGTTACACCTCTATTGCTATATAGCAGCAAAAGTCTTAGAATTTTTACATGTCAGTAATTTTTGGATTAGACAGCTGAGCGAGCAAGACATTTGGCAGCTGGCTGTCACTTGAGTAGCTTTGGGGAAGAGACTTCATCGTATTAGACAGTGAAATCCGTTGTGCATTTTACGGTTTTCAATGATGTCTCCTGTGATCATTACACATAGCCACAAGAAATTAAATTTTACAGCATACATAGCAAATCATTGGGATTAAAATGCTAATGTTAGTGTAGTAGCTACTATAGCTTTGTGAAATGCATGGTAACAAAATTCACTGGCAATATTTATGGGAAGGAAATGCAGATATTTTGCCTCAATACTTTTTATTTTTGCAGCAGGAAATAAAAATGCTGTTTTACTGGAATAATGTGGAATGATTGAGCTTCGAGTAGATTTCCTTCCTGAGACCCTCCGATCACTTTTGAGTCTGACAATGGAATTAGTTGAATTTCACTCGTGTGGCATTGCGGCTCAAGCTCTTTGGTTTTCTTTCCTTTGTAGGCTTGTTGATAAGACGCGTCCGTGTTATTTGCTGCGTTGCCATGGCAGCAAACATCCCTCAAACCTGTGTTTGTGCCATCCTGGTGTCTCAGCTGGATAAAATGTGCCATGTAATTGTGATATGCTGTATTTGAATCCAGCAGGGACTCTTGGTTACATATCACTCTTTTCTTATGGTCCCTACTTTCTCCACTGTATTTTGCCGTAAATAAATCCTTTAAAACAGTTTGAAAGTGAAACTCTTATCAGACAAATATGCAAGGAAAGGCTTTTTGAGCAATATGCTTTGATGTACTATTGCTTCATTTTAACCTATGACAGAAAATCATGAATGTTTGTTTAAAAATGTGTTGATGGAAGCTGATTTAAAAAGCCCCTGTACTGCCTTTCAGTGCAGGTTATGTGTTGGCAAGCAGTGACATTTTAAATCAACTGTCCCTCTCAATTAGATGCAATAAAGAGACTTAAAGTTGTAAAACAAGCCTTATCCAAAACAGATGCACCTCCCTGTTTGACTTGCGGTTGATGGTTCTCTCAGCATGGCTCTAGTCTAATCAGCGGAACTCACATATGGCTGATGAGCCTACAGCTCTTTCATTCTGGTCCAGGCACATTTAATAGACTCGAAATGATTTGGCTCCAGGTGAAATACTTTTGATTTGAGAGAGAACGGCCTATGACCATGTAGTTCACTTGATACAAACATAAGTAGAACAGTACAGTAGTTGTCGTGGTCACTATGACGTCCTCAGGCTAGTATTTCTAAATTATTTTTATTGCCTAGAATCCCATGCAGTATTACAGTGCAAAATTAAATATTTAATGGCTTACCTAACATCTCTGAGAAGTCCTCTTCATTTAACTGAAAAAAGAAAATGTAACTGCAATTACTCCAGGAGTTAGTAAACATTTAGATCATACTGTTCATTGAGGTAATTTCATATTTAATACAAGTTAAAAGGTTGTTTTAACCTTGTATCGTGACATTTAAAGAAAACATCTTGTGAGACTGCAATTAGAATTTAAAGTTTGTGAATAGTTTTTGGCTAATGTTAAATTAGGGCCTAACAATAAATCATTTTTTTTGCAATTTATATTGTGAAATTATATTGTTAATTTAGATTGTTTCACAAGATAGTCACATGTCTTCTTTTGTCCTCTTTACTTTTAGAGTTAGATTAAATCTCTACAGCATACACTTCTCTTTTCATTATCTGAGGGCAGGTGTGTGTGTGTGTGTGTGTGTGTGTGTGTGTGTGTGCGTGCAAAACCGGTAAGCTAAATGACACAAAAGTGTACAAAAAGAGTGTACAGCCATTTCAGCGGCTCTTTGAGGCTGTACTTGGGCACAGAGGTGCTTTCAGCTAACTGTTCACAGCTGATGTGAAGCTAATATAATATTTACCACTGCCACCAAAGTCATTTGGATTCATTCTCTGGGGACCATGGGTATCTACCAAATATGGCAATCCATGTAAAAGCTGTTGAGACATTTCACTTAAAAACTAAAACATGTCAACCTTACATTGTCGCTAAAAGAAAAGTGAGTCATTAGGATGTAACATCTGGGAGCCAGAAATGTTTTATCAAATTTTGTACCAGTGCACGTCGTAGATATTGAGATTTCACTGCGTAAGTGAAAGCTTCAACCTGCTGGTGTTGCTATATGAAAAATCAGAGAATCACCAAAGTCATTAGGATTCATCCTCTGGAACCACGAATGACTGTACAAAATGTCCCGACTGTCCTTCTAATAGTTGCTGATACTTGGTGGACTGACCGACTCCACTAGCTTGGCTAAAAATCGGGAGAAATATATCAGATGGAGTAGAGTAAAATGGTTCATAAACACTGCAGTGGTCCTAGTTTGACTGACTACAATACATCCTCTGTGATGTGACGATTGCACATGTACGTACACATGTTGATGCTGAAATTATATATAGTTCAGACCTAATTTAAAGCCATTTATCAGCTGTGAACGGTGTAAAAGTTTCAGTATTGTGTTTTAATGTTGAAAGGTCAGTTCATACATTATCTTCAGTCGCTTTCAGGAGTTGAATGTAACTTTTCACATTATGTATGCCCTGTTCTGACATGCTACATAGAAATTTTATTTTCTCTCTAATATTTTGCATACCATTTACATTTAATTTGGCTGATAACATCATAATTTAGCATTACATCTATTCATACAAAGTGTTACCGTGTTGCTACTTAATTTAGTCATCGTTTATAGAAGGTGCCTAATGCACAGATTCTACCGTTTTCCCACTGCCCATCCCGTTATACTGCAGGTAGAAGAAGTTCATTATGGTTCCCACACAAAAGCCTGTCCTACTAGTATTCAAATAAGTAATTACTTTCACAGTAATATGTTTGACTTGGAGTTTGCCATTGTTAGAAACTCTCTGTAAATCATGTTGGATCAGATTACTGTAGAATCTTACATAGACAATTATGTTTACTTTGCGCAAGAGTGATCCTCACAGGTGATCCAATTGTTTCTCATAAATGAGTTTTTAGGCAATATGCTGATAACCAGAATGAAGTTATAAAGTTGTCAGTGAGGTGATGAAGTGCCTCTGCAAGCAATTTACATACATGTGAAAATCAATGTAGACGTGACAGAAAATAAAAAGATTAAGCAGGATTTAGAATGTAATGAAGTATCTCTGCTCATGTTATGCAAATGAAATACCTCTGTTTTGGGGGATCTCCGATGCAGCTGCAAATGAATTTCAGCAGATGCACACAATTTTTATCAGCTTTTATTTTTCTTGAGGACATAAACATTAAATGTTAATATGAAAATATGAGGAAAATGACAGTGATGTGCTGTTTTACATGACATATATTTACAGATATTCAGTGTTTGCGCTTTATAGTGGACTACTAATTTACATAATAATGGTAATAATATTAGTGGTCAGAAAAAGTGTAATCAGTATTAAAGCTTGACAAACTCCAGATTCGTCCTTTTATCTGATGCTCAAAATGTTCCCATTTCTGGTTAGAGTGAGCAACATGAAGAGAACTTTGGACTAGCAAAATTAAAATGACAAAGGCACATGGGAAATCCATATAAAGATGAATAACAATTAACAGTATGAGTCAGCTTTTAAATCTTTGGGGACAAAAGCTTGCCTTGAATTAAAAAACATGAGAGAAATTACAGCGCTAGCTGACTTACAGTTTTAATTTAAAATATCAAGATATCATAGCTGTGACACAGTTTAAGCTTACCAAGCCAGAAGCAAAGGATTCTGGATGACAAAGGCCTGATGTAAGACTACCTTTGAGAATAATAAGCACAGAAGAGAGCAGTGTTACTTTTATAGTGTATAAAGCAAGGATAGACATTCCTGCATAGTGGATAGGTAATTATACAGTTTCCATATGTTACAGTGCAAAATTCATGATTTTAGGTACTCATCCCTGGCTATGTTCCCTGAGACGGAGGCTGTCCATGAATAATTAGCTCAGTTTGAGCTTACTCGTTAAGAAGCTTAGAAGTGCTATGAGCTAAAGTATAAGCCGGCTTAGCGAGGTAAGTCTTGTACACCAACTATTGACCACATGTTCTCGTGGTGCACGGATATATTTTCAGCACCTCTTAATAGGTGGTTTCCTGGTGCCTGATCAGCTATCGGATTAAGGTGCTTTTTGAACCTGAAATGTAAAGTAAAGGTACCACTGGAAATATTACAGCGCATGAAGGGCTGAGCTGTCACCTGCTGCTCCTGCAAAGACTCCAATTCCACATCCTGTAAATGCTTGTAATCATTATGATAGGGGCAATGGTTGGGACTGACATTGCATCAACCTGCCATGCACAGGTTACACCGGCAACCATCACTAAATGAAGTCTTTTTGACAGCTTTCCCTTTGTTTGGACCGTACCACTTATGAGAAAGTAATATGCTAGTGACCCTGTATGTCAGCCTGTCTAAGCTGTGGTGGCAGTATCAGTAGGATAAGAAAAGTATAATGGCCTTGTAGTCCCTGTTGCCTTTTTAAAGACATTCAGATTTACCAAGCCATTACCTTTGAGAGATGAGCGCCAGTAAAGAGCGAAATATCCTGTTTGAGCAGTGTTTCGCAGCAGCATTGACTCACACAGAAGGGGACCTTGTTTTTGTCAGTAAATCAACATGGCCTGTGAGTCTTGTGGCTGCACACAAGGGGGAATCATTGGCAGGTCCCATCCTTCAGGTTTGCCTTTGTCCTCTGCATAGTAGACTGTTTCCAATGGTTACCGGGACTGTCACAGACCTGGAAGGTGCTGCGGTAGAGGCTCAGTTTCTGTCTATAAAAACACCTTCTGCAATAATATGTCACCATTTGAATTTCTAGTGTGATTACAAAAGTAATTCGACACAGTTTCCTGTTAAACAGGAAAAGAATGGTAAACATTTCTATTTCCAGGAGCTAGAGAATTAAGACTTTACCACCATTAGAGCAAATGGTGCATATCACTACAGTGTGCTGCATATAGTAACCAGCTAAGTGCCAATAAATGTACTCTTTTGTAATTCAGGCAGAGATTTCTTCATCCACCATTTCCCTTGGAGATCTTTTTTTAGAATAACAAAAAATGTCCATCTGTCCGTCCATTTTGAAAGTAGTTCATACAGCACAAAGAACTCTCAAGCCTACTTTTAATGACCGCATTGGATGAGATTTGAAGAAAATATAAAGGGGGATCTTGTGCGCTTCAGACACCTCACACAAGCAGACAATGTAACAGAGAAGAGGATCTCTGGGTCATTTTACGAGGACTGAATTCAAAGAAGGCACTGGACCACTTGTATTCATTTAACACACCAAATAACGCGAGCAAATAACATTTTAATGTGCAGTGCGTCTTCATCAGCACCCAAACCCTGGCTAACTAGAGTACTCTAGTGTCTTCTTTCGCCCAGTTACAGTATCCTCTCTGCTAGATTTTAAGAAAGTGTTTACATTTAGTTTAATTATGGATGTTTAACTTGTTTGCTCTCTGTTTTAGAGACGTAGAAATGGCCTCTAGCAAATTAGTCTACAGCTTGCTAATGTATTTGTTCTACATTTGGTGCTAACAGTATACAATATTTACATGTTAACTAACATAGCAGGCTTGGCTTCTCTCAGATCACACTCTAAAAGGCTAAAAGAAAATAAACCGTTTTCGGCACATTGTCTCACTCGACAATAAAGATGCATCTAAAGGAGGAATGACGCAGATGTTGCTGTCAGCAGACTTCTTTCTGCATGATTCAAAATTTGGAGCAGAGCCATGTAATATCAGTTTAGAAACCTGCACTACAGATAGATTCAAACTGGGTTTTGGACTGAATTTCCCATCTTAGATACTAATTTGACAGCTGTTTCATTTCATACATTTTATTATAATAGGATGATAATAACGTGATAAATCCTTTGTGCTGAGCTTTGACACTCAAAATCTACTGTGGTGTTAATCCACTATATTCCAGCTGAAAATATGCCAGTATAATACCCAAAGTTATTTATTTATAGAGGCTATTTTTGCCCATATTTTCATACAGCGTCTTACATGGCTGTCATGCATATTATTTAGGTAGAAATGCAGCAGTTGTTGTGCAGGTGTGTAGCTATAGGGCAGGCTCTGACTACGTGATCAGCTTCCACTGATTTCCTGTATCCTATTGCAGCAAAACCACAAGAGAGGAGCAATTTAAGATAGCAAAATGTAACTCTTAATTGTCTAGGTTAATTTAAACACTTTTACATTTGAGATGTGGAGATGGAAGGAGGCACATTTTCAAACCCAGTGTTGCAGTTCACTGCTCTACAGCTCGCCCCAGCTATTGGCATATAGTCACACTGCATCCATTATTAATCAAATGGTTCTCAAGGACGACGTCTGTGCCAATTAGTATGCAGAGAGCGCGAAGATCACTTACCAGCAGTGACTTCAAAATTAAGTATTAAAAACAGAATTCTGGCCTTTCTTTCTGTATGACGGGGTCATATCTTTCTACTGCACAAAATGGCCATGGGGATTTAGCTAGAAAATTTCAGGCTTTACAGTGTTTGCAGTGAAATACTCTGTGGATGACAGATAAAGATATTGCTGTAATATTAATATTTTTACCTTCATCTTGTTTTCTGAATAGGGCTCTGCAATAAAACAAGGGATTTTCACTGAATCGCACTCTTTCTTTACCATATATTAGCAGTTGTTATAATTACTGCTAACCGAGCAAGTCTCCTTAAGACTTTTGTTTTACTTAAGTTTGCATTAAGATTGACAAAGATCAGTGAGTTTATTGTTAGCAGGAATACCTCAGACATCCAGTGAGCAGAGCTTGAAAACAGCAGTTGGCAAAACAGTCTCACCTCAAGATCTGTTTAGTAGCTGTTCTTGACGTCTCAATCATATCAAATGGTCTCCATCAGCAGATGGAGTTTGCTCAGTTGTGATTGAATGTGATTAGAAAAAAATGGAAGTTTCCAACATCTACAATTTCATGACAACTGGGCAAGCTCCATCTGCTGATGAAGATAAGGAGCCAGTTGCACCAGCTGTTCGTAAATTCCAACTTAGCCTAGTTATAACACAAGTGTTTTCTAAGTGGAGATTTTACGCATCACTGACCACTTCAAGTAGTTCTGAAGTAGAGATTAGTTGTCACTACATTTTTACACCCAGTAACTAGCGGGTGTAAATGAGCGACTGCTGCCTAGCTAACTGACAAACTAATGTTAGCTTGTTAAAGTATTTTAGGTCGAAGAGTAAAAGAGGCTCATCTGACCTGACACTTAATCAAAATACTATTTCATAAGGAAAACTTTGAATTGCATTTCACAAAAATAACACAGTATACATTAAATTCGAAAACGTTAGGCCAATAACGTTGGACTAATGAAATCACGTCAGTCAGCTTGGACTAGTTAAATATTTTCCATTCATCCTAAAGAGCAGGAATACTGCTAACCGCTAACTCTGAAACAATATTTCTCCATGTATGTGATATAAATAAAACAAAGGCATTGTATTATTGTATTGGCAGTTAAGTTTAACATATTGTTTGGGCCCTAAACAGGTTGCTGGGAAGTCATTTTACAGCTTGTGATGCTACTATGACTTCCTGTTTACATAGTTGATTGCTTTTGATTGGATGGGGCTACAGATGTCTTGGCAACCTATTTACACATTACTAAAGTCTTAACTAAGGCAATTCCTATGTTTGCACCCGATTAAGTAAATCACTGGTTTGAAAATAATTTAGGAAGCACTTTAAACATAAACTTAGTAATGAAAGCTCCATAACAACTACTAAGTAGACCTTGAGGTTACACTGTCAACCGACATGAGTAATTTTGGTTGTTGCATTATAATTTCTTTTGTGTGCTGTGTTCTACAAACAGAGTATTTTTTTTCCTGGTTACAATCCACACTAGTTGGCAGTGATTTTTTGTTTTTTGGGTTGTCTGTGGATTCTTGGACCTGCTAATATAAGAGGGTGGCTGCTCAAAAACCCATGTTCACTCATTCAGACTAGAAAATGAAAAGCTTCTATCAGTAAAAAAAATCACTTTATAGAGGGCAAAGGTTCACAGATACATTTTCAGTGAAAATCCCTTGTTAAAATACAGAAAGCTATTATGGTAAGTTATTAAATTATTGTGTGGATGACTCAAGTCTAACTAAAGGTCTCCTTTCATGTAGTGAACTGGTTGAAAGGCAAGGCCTTGTCAGTGCACACTTAGTGGCTGACATTCAGCTAATGAATCGCCATACTGTAATATATTCATCTCCCCTGCTGTTTCTGAGAACAGGTTGGATGTGGATACGGAGGGATTCATCACTTTGCTGCCGTCTACACACTTTCAGTGTATCAGTGGGTGAACAACACTAGTGAGAAGGGAATGGTCATGCAACTGCTCAGAGGCATCAGGCTTAAAACTGTGCCACTTTTCCATCTACAGCAGCGTGACATGGCCGCCTCTCTGAGTGAAAACGAGGAGTCAATTGACCGGCAGGCAGAAAGGGATTTGGGGAGTTCAAGGAAGTGAAAGTAGTAGTTCCCTTTCCAGTGCAACTTCACCTGCCTCAAAACCTATTGGGGCACTTAAAGGTAGCAATACACCCTCAAGGAATTCCACAAGAACAACAGGATCCAATGCTGAAACCATCCTTTTCTCTGCCTGGAATTACTCTGGCAAACCTTTATAGTGTCTTTCGCGAATGGGATTCAAGGAGCACTGTGACCTCTCACCCATAAATGCAGTGCACTCTGCCGAAGGCGGTGGTCTAAAGACGTTTAAGATCTCACCGTGCGAACAGGACATATTCCTTTTTGGCTTTCATGCAGGTGAGGAAGAGAAAAGTAAAAAAATACTGCTCATTATACGTCATTAGTCTAAAGATAATCTAACAAACACTGTGTGGTCGCTAGAGGAAACTACCATCTGTCACCTGATGTGAGTGTGTTGTGTGCCTCTAAGAATCAGGAAGAGAAATGTGCAATGCAAAGAGAGAGATGCCCAGTGCCAGCTCACTGTCAACCACTGACTGAGATGTTTTTGAACTTAAGATTCAAGATAGATTTCAATAATGCCTAGTGCACTCTACAGATTTTAAGCCTGATTTGCAAGTTAACGAGCTCGCCGACAGGTCGGGCTGTGATCGGGGGCAAATCAGCGGGTGATCAGCGCTTGCCAATCTTTATGTGTAAACTACTCCGCGATGCATTAAAGACGCTCGAAGCCGACGCCAGACAAATAACTCGACATTCTGTGGTGTCAACTACAGCCAATGAGAGCAAGGCATGAGTCGAGGTCATCTCAGCAGACAGACAAACAACAACATATTCTTTTTCTTTTTCTTTTTTTTTTTACCCTTTTTCGGGGTTCAGAACAGGTCATTGCGCAAACCACTTGCACCGTTAATTTTGTTGCAACGTCCATTTTCAAAAACAACTCCTGTTTCGCGCGTCATTTCCCGTTCCACTTCTCACGACTGTTTTCATGACAAAACGTGGTTTGGGGGCCGGATAGAGTCGTTGGGTGACAGAGTTGTTGTCAGTTTGTGTAGTGTGTGACTCCCTGTTGCGGAGAATTTACCTAGTGTGAACACCACAACGACTTCAAGACTCCTTAGCAAGCCATGTAGTCTGAACAGCACAGCGATCTACCGACGTTTAAAATCCTGTAATGTGCACTAGGCAAAAGTTGCTTTAATGGGTTGGGACTGACACCCTGTTACCACCAAAACATGCTCTTATTAAATTTGAATGTGAGATGGGTGCTTTTCCATCCAGGGGGGAATCACCACCGCTTCCTTCAGTCATTTCCCACCCCCAGTGACATTGAGTCTTGTCAACATTGTTTCTCATGTTCAGTCGTGAAACCACAAGCACAATCCCCTAATACGTATAATGTGTCGCCAGCACCATGCGTGCTGCACTGATTTTAGAGATAACAGGATTTGCCATTCGGGCGACTTGATCCCTAGAGGCAGATAGTATCGTTAGGCCCTCAAGTGCAAGACACTTAACCTGGCCAGTTAATCACCCATGCTAATGATGTCTGCTGCGAGTCCATATGCTGTACATCAGGGGCCAACAATGAACAGCTTTCATCTAGCCATGTGTACTGTATAATCACGGTATGTGTGTTGTCAGTTCAGGTATTTTACGGTTAGTTGATGAGCTGCATGTTTGACTGCGACGATATCCAGACAGTAATACATTTCTTAAAATACCAGACTGTAATACATAAGAACAGCTACTTAATGGGCATTGTGGTGAGGTTATTTTGTCAACTGCTATTAAATAAGGTAAATAAGGAAGTTTAAAGCTCAGTTAAATTCTTTAATGCTCCATGATTAGAATAGTTGTAGATGTAATGTTTCTTAAGATATTGGATCATCTAGTTTGGGTTCAAGCTCTAACCACTCTGGATCCTACACTTCGGGTAATGCAACCTTTAAAATAGTTTCAACTTTTTTTCAATAGATGGTCTGTCTGGTAAATGTCCACATATTTTAAACTTCACAACTCCAATTTGTAACATCGGTTTGTAGTTTCCAATCTCAAAATGAGAGCTGTGATGTCACTTAACTTGGTAATTTTCTCAGACTTAACAAAGCTCCTGTTTTCAGTCTTGATTAGTACTCCCCGTGACTAGTAAATTTACCTTGACATGTAAAATTGGAGGGGCCCTGTTCAAACATTAAACAATCTGTCTTTTTAGGCTATTTTGTTTGTCACTATAAGATATTAAATTAGATAATGTATTTAAAAGTTTCTAACATTTATTATTAACATTCTTAAAAAAACCTGTTAGAAACATAGTAAACTTTTTTGCTGAAACTGTGATCGTTACTGGGTTGTTATTGATTCCACGTTATGAAGATTTTCGCTCACGTAAAGCTGAGGAATCCTTTACCTTCTATTGGATTTCTGCAGAGTCATTTCAAAGGGAGTCAACAGTGTAGCGCTATATAAAATATAAAAACTCTGCATTGTTCGCCTTGTCAGTTTGAGCCTACACACCAAGTCTCATTTGAATTCCTTTTAACTATCTGATCGAGTCATACAATTACCATTAATCATCTCTCAAGGCCTGTCATTACAGGGGTTATATCAACCCTAATTTAATCTTCTTCTTGTCTGCTCTCTTATTTTGTGATCGGCAGAAGATTTCAACAGAATCAAGACTTAAAATGAGAGGATACATAAGACATTATATTAACATGTAATCATGGCTTACTTTAATGTAGATGTTTTCCCATAATATAAAATATGTTTTTACATGTGTATTAGGGTTGTTCTTTTTCTTCCTGGGGCACCCCCCTTATGTGACAGCAGTATAAGAAACCACACACATATATACAGTATATGCAGTTGTCCCCCTACTTCACTCTGCTTTAATGCACAACACATTTGTAGTGCAGTCATGTTTTCATTCTCCCATTTGACATACTATATAGGTTGTGGGTTGTGCTCAGGTTTTCTTTGGCATTTAGGTGGCAGGTCGTATTTATGTATTTATTTATTTTTAAATGGCTTGTGACGATTCATCCATTGTGTAAGTACACTTGTTTATTTACGCCCCTCCCACGCAGTGAAACACCTTTTAGTAGTAACGTTTATATGACTCGTGTGCTTCTCCTTTTAACAGCGCTCACAAAGACCACTTAGAAAGACCGCAGTTGTTTTGTGCCATACTGCTCACGGTTAATAGAAGATTTCCAGCAGTGTAATATGATGCCGCCAGGCCCTTACTGCGGAGGACTGGCTCAGCCCCATACAGCAGCGTAGGCTTATATGCCTATGCCTTTCAAATTACCGTTAAAGACAAAAACAGCAGTGCAGACAGTCATTATGGACACAGCTCGATGCAAAAAATATAATAAAAAAAATTAGTCCAATTTGCCACTGCATTTGTTCAATCATTAGATTGTTTGGTCTGCCTGTTAATTCGGCTGAATGCCTGACTGGCTGTTACAATAGAGGAGTAGACCATTTGCAAGGTTTTGCAAGTGAAATAGACAACAACTTATGAGGTATGCTGTTATGTGTAGGCTAATGGTCATTTGTCTTTTTCAATTGAAGGATAATGAGATGGTGGGTAGTTAAAGGTTAGAGCAGCAGTGGTTCCCGCACTGCCTATGAACATGTGGGGGAATGTGGAGCCTTTTCCTCTCCCTCAGCAGCTTCTGGAAGTCCTGTTGAGCAGGAATGGCGGCCGGGCGGCACAGTGCACAGAGAGAGACCACTGACACTGAATATGTGTCAACTACAAGGGCACTTTTGTATAGCTGCACTTTGTTCTGCGCATCCTAAAGAGAGGAGCAAGAGAATATTGAATATCTCCATAGAGCCGTGTAGAGATGAAACAATTTATTGATTAATCAATCAGCCAATCACCATGAAGTATTATCCGGCAGGTATTTTGATTATCGATTAAGCATTCAAGTAATTTTTCAACCAAAAGCACCAAACATAAACGTCACCATAGACTTAAAAAATTATGATGAGCCTTTTTTACGATCTTCTGACATTCTATAAACCAAATTATTAATCAAGTATTCAAGAAAATACTGTGGACATTATTAGTTTTAGAATTAGTATTTGTAACATTCTTAGTTAGTAGTGTAATGACTCACATTTTATTTGGCTCTACTGGACCCCTCATTTCTGCACAATAATATTTCCACACATTTTTCCACAATTCATTTATATCGTTTAAGGTGTAGTAATGTATATACTGTGTTTTGCGTTTTATAACACATCTTCCTTTTTTCTCTTATTCAATTTCCCCCCCCCCCCCCCCCCCCGATCTGAAGATCTTGTCTTATCGGAGTATTAGTAGTGATTAAGTATATCATTTTATATTAGTAATATTAGAGTAAAAAGGCCTCAGTTGGGTGCATGGCAAACTTGCCCTGGAAGAATTGGCATTGAAACCTCTGGTACCACACATTCACCACAGTTTGCATATACAATGGAGGCCTTACTGACTTGCTGTAATATAAAATGTAACCATTATTCTCAAATATTTATCATGGAAAATGTATTCAGCAGCCCCCCATTTGTCCTCTCTAATTGCCTCATTGAAATTTAGTTTTTATTGTATCTGCCGAATGCAAAAGCTCTTTTTGTATAGTAAGCCCTTACTGATCTAAATTTCCTGTAAACGCAGCATGCAGTCCAACCGCAAGCCACAAAATTGGATTGTAGCACCAGTAATTCCTTTTGAAGTGCAAGGACTTTAGAGATTAGTTGTGACTTCTTGGCTTGATAGATGTGGGGGCCTGCACATGCTTAGGTTGCCCACAGCCCAAATGTAGCGGTCGTTTAGTGTATATTTGCATCATTTATTGCAATTGTTGTTATACAAACCTCACATACTGTAGGTCTCATGTTACATTCACTCTCCTGGCCATTAAGTGCTCAGTGGCATTATAATATTATTCAGTGCAAATAACTGTGTGAAATTGTGTGTGCTTGGTGTTTAATCACAATAAAGACACTGGTGGGAACAACCAGGTACTGTTAAAAAGGATGGTGGTGATATAGAAGCTTTATCATGTTCAGCAGAATAAAGCCCGGCTGAGGTATAATGCGCTGCTGCTGACCTATTTGGACACTATATAATGATGTTCCAGTGGATTAGAGAGTACAGTATAAAATGACTTCACTTGGTGAAATGCCTGGACATTATGGGGGCCTATGGAATGGGAACATATTAGGAAAAGTTTATAATTAAGTACTGCGCTTTCTGATAATTGACTTGTGGCTCCTAACACATAAGGTTGACATCTTCTTTCTAAAGATGTAATAATTGTTGTAGGCATTTGGGTGATCACATTGAATTTAATGTAATCTGTGTCTGAATTTTTAAAGACAGTTGGGCAGTGCTCTCTTTAAAACAATGCTTTTTTGATGCAATGCAGCACCTTACATTATATAACTTTAATAACGGCATTGCTACACTACTCCAAAAAAGAAAAAAAACAGTGTCGCATCGTCCTTTATCTTAGGAAAGGTGTCAGCGCAAGTACGACTAGATATATTTCAAATGCAATCATGTGCTGTCTCGTCCAGTGTAGCTATGGCCAGCCTTACAGCGGTACTCGATTTTGTTGTCACTGTAAATTCACTCTGCCTGAAGCGCCTTTGGCATCATCACTCTGCGTGCACGTTTTTCACACCCCTGCGTCTTTCCCTTTTGTCTCCTTTTAGAAAGCACTGGGTTTTTGCTTATTCCTCATTCATCTTGTAGCTCTTTGTTCCTGCCTGTTATATCACCTATATTCTGAAAAGTTTGACTGGGAAGAAACTAAACCTCAACCTCCCAGTGTTTTTCTGGGTCAAGTGCAAAATGAAATACAGTAGGACTAGTCAGGGATGCACCAGCGCGGGTTTCTATGGTAACTGCAGGGCTGTATTTAGTGCAGTTGTTTCACTGCGCCTGGCTCTCTGTTTTCAACCAGGCGAGGAGGGAAGAGTGAGGAACGATCCCAAAGGAGCTAAGCAGAAAGTGGGGCAACATCTCCCATCACCATCAAACAAAATCTTTCAGCTTCAGAAGGGATCATGTCAAGAATTCCTTACCTTGTTTCAGAAAGTGTTGATGCTGACAGAAGGCACATACAATCAAACGTATAACTGACAGTCAAAGATGTAACCGGCGTCACTTATCTGTTGACACAAACTTCTATCATTTCAAGCCATCTTTTCTGCTGTGTACTGTGATGAACAAATGACTGAAATGTTGTCAGCATGTGCAGTAAAACTACTGCTGCTGTGGTTAATACAAATATTAACAATCAGAATAATAGTGAATAAGATCATTGTGACCCTTGGTTACATACTACAAAGGTGTGTGCTACATTGACGGGCGAGCCTTTTAATAATAAAAACAGACAGTGGTAAGTGGTCATACAGTAAGTTCAGACCTCAGTTTTATTTGAGTAAACTTTAATTTAGGGTGTTTTTCATTTGGCATGATTCTACAGTTTAAGTACTGACTCTCTTAATGTAATAAATAAAGAACCGTTATGGTGTAAGTGCCTAGTATCCACTCTAAAAATAATTAAAGCTATTACTGTGACTTAAGGATAATCAATAACAAACTTTTTAAAGTTTGATGTTATGCTACTTTGTATAATATTGTTTAATATTAATTGCATTAGCTGTGTTTATACTTTTAGCTTGAATACAATTTTATCCTGATCTGTCTTGATTATCTTTTTTCTCTGTATGTATGATGTAATTTGTGGACCTTGTGGACATGAAAGTATGTGAAACAGTGTCCTTCTATCATTAAAATAAATTTATCATTAACCAAAATAACTTCGCCTAGCCTTAATAAAAAATATTTGACCCTAACCTTAACCCATAATATAATATAAAACTACGTAGTTGTGGCAGCCATTTTTTAATGGAAAGTCATACTATTGTATGAAATGGGTCTGTCAGTTTTGTACGATGTGATTTGTAGGTTTTGTTGGATGTACCAGTTAATGCCCATGAGAGTATGTTGAAAGTCTACTATTGCTTTAGAGATACAGTACATAGTTACTGTACATATTTTTATAGTCCATGTATTCAGTAGTTTGTGTTTGTTTTCAATCTGTTCTAGAGTTACTAACACATAATTTTCACAAACCTGACCTGGATTTTAGTATAATAATTAATAAGTCTGGCTTCATTTGATATGTATTTATAAGGAAATCAATCGGAGCATTAATTGTTAACATGTTTCTCTTATTGAAGAATCGCGCACACTTGTTGAAAAAGAACAGGTTATTGAAGACTTGAACAGAAGACTTGTGGTTATTGAGCAATTTTCCATGGCCGTGCGTTTTCAGGGGTCACTGATCCAAAATCATTTCACAAAGCACAAACAATGGTTTGTCAATGAAGAGGACTGCCCCCCTCTGGGATACCACCAATGCTAGCCTCCAACATATCCTGTCAGCGTGCAAGACCTCGCTGACCATGGCGGCACGACCAGATCCTGAGGAAGCCGGCTGAAATATACAACAGTTCATAAAAAATAAGACTGAAGACTGAGTGCTGGATCCTTAATGTAGTTAATAATAAAAAAGAAAGACTAGGACCGTACTCCAATATGACTTTTTAATATTGCCACACTGACCCTGATAAAGGCCAGAAGCCGAAACACGTTAGTCTGACAATAAAGACTGCAAGTGTTGCTGGAGTTTTGATCTCTTCAGAGTTTTCCCTTTTCCATGCACCTTGGAAGTAGGTGAAGGTGTGCCATAAATCCATACTCTGCTTCTACAAACTAATGATGGGAATTACAGCTCTATGAAGGGAGCCGGATCTTATGGCTTTGTTCCTTTCCTAGAGCCGAGCCATCATCGTTCTGTTTTCTTTTTTACTCGGTTTATCTGCCAACTAAGGGTTGGAACATGAGGGTTGTCCTCGGTACACATCTACAGTTCCCATCAGAGATCACCACCACATCACTCTGGCCAGACATAGTGCTCTGCTCTGCTGCTTCCAAGACCGTTCGTTCTTCTTGTCACCACAAGCGTAAGATGATGAAATATGCAGAGCTGGCAGCTGAGTGCAGGGAGGAAGGCTTGACCACCATAATCTTCCCATGGGGATGTGGGCTGGGGCTTCATCATCACCCCGCGGCTGCTTTGGGATGTAGGTGTAACTGGGACAAAGCTCCAACCAAAGGAAGCAGACAAGGGCAGCTTTTGGCTATGGCTGCGAAGGAAGAACAGGCATGAGGATCCATCAAACAAGGAGGGCAGATACAGCGGTGTGGTCGGCAGACGTCCTTGCCACTGCTGTTACATGTACCGGGGTTAAAGGAGTGAATTATCAAAGAGCGGCGGTCCCCCGCTGATGACCCCATGGTGCCGGGCCACAGGCAGAAATGTCGAGCAGATAGTAACACCCACCTGTACAGTGCAACTTAAGCAAGCAATTGGTTCCATCTCTTTCAACAAATATTCAGACCTGTATTAATGAATGATGTGCAGCACATCTGGCCAGATGTTTCACATGTTTTCCAAGCCCAATCCATTGGCATACACACAGCAGTTCCCATTAAAATATTGTGGAGACCTGCTGCTCGTAAGAAACCTGTGACTTGCAACAAAATTCACTTGTTTCAAAACACAAAGACGCATTTCAGTGTCAGGTGACAGCAAGATATGAGAAAACAAGTAGAGAACGTTCAAAGCAGGAGCTCTCTGGGATGTAGTATTTAAATTAGGCTGGAGTGAAGGCACGACTTGGGAAGGTCTACAGCTGTTTGAAGTGTGACAGTATTTCCCTGCATACACTTCTAGCAACTCATTTCAGGTTCATGAGGACCACTACAGGCATGCACCTGTCAGACACATTGGTGTTAACTATTTGAAAACACAATCATTAATTAAGCATAAAATGAACTACTCATTCAGTGCATTCAGTACAATTTTGGTTGATATTTTATAGCTAAGACAAATTAGCTCTCACCTTTACCTTGTGAAATACTTTTATTTACCAGTTTTCTTTTAGGATTCCTTCATGACCTCAGAGCCTTTTGGAACATTTTTGTTACACATTACATGCAGCTGCAAAGCACTGCACTTGACGTACGAGTATTTCCTTTGCTCCTTAATTTGAGCAGCAAATGAATTGTGTGAAGAAATGGTTGAATTAAGGGTTATGCCTGATAAATGCGCAAAACAAACACGATCACAATATGTGAAATGTTAATGAATAATGCAAAAATGGGGGTAAATGATCCAAAAAAGAACTCACTTGTTCGCACATATGGAACAAAGTGTTAATGGAGAGGAAATGTTACAGACACTCGTTTTGCCTTGGTAAAAACAACCATTCACGGTGCTTGAAATTCCTCTGCCTCACAATAAACATAAACTGAAAGTTTTGTGACTTTAGAGGAGCACAGAGAATTGGCGATGCTTCTGAGAGCTATGTTAAAGACGGGGCCTTGAGCACAGCATGTGTTGCATATAAAAATATATTCGTCCCTCGTTTGACTTTTTGTTCTTTACTTTGTGCTTCAGTAGATTTTCCAAAAGCTACCAACTGGGATATTTCTGACATCAAGTAACATTTTTAATACATTAAAAAGGGAGAATGTTGAATCCTATAAAGCATCACACATAGTGTACATGTTAATGTCACAGGATGTTGTGTAGACTTATGTTTTCCTTTCAGAATTGTTTCCTGCTCTATGATGATGTTAATGCAGTTTCTCTGCTACGTTCATTGACTCATGGCCGTGCGCTACGCCTGAATTTTCAACCCAAGAGACCCCAGTCCTCTGTGTATAATATTGCTGCATTTATCATTATTTGCCAGGAATCATTCTGTCACACAAATGGCATTATCAATGGCATTGTTTCCTATTTTCTGCTCTCTTGATACCGGCTTAACATTTCCTGCATGCGCTTCACAATACATTTGTAAGAAGGCAGTGGGAGGCCTTTAAAGCCACTTCAGAACAATGCCAGCGAGGTTCGCTGATGTTGAATTGAGACAATTACGTCTCTGACAAAGCAGAGTGGATGAGAAGATAACAAGGACTGATGTTATCTTAAGAGCAATGATGAAGTTTTAGCAGCTGGAGTAAAAAAAATAAAATAAAATGCAGGAGTTTTGGTTTTAGTTTGTGAGCAAAAAGAAGAATAAAGCAGAGCCGTGCACAGGTGAAGTGGTTAGATGTTAGATGCCCCGTTGACATACAGAGGGCACCGTGTCGGCTCTGTTCACTGCTGCTCACAGCACCTCGGAGCTGTTTGGAAGATCTATATCTGCACATAACACCAATAATCCTACATTAGGAGCTGTGTCTGTTACATGGTGGTACAATGTAGAAAAGTTGAAATGAAGAACCTCAGCAGGTGTTGACTCTGATTACATGCAGCAAATCACTCTGTTATTTTCAATTATTATCAGTCGTGTTTTGCAGAGGGGATGTCTGCTCCACAATAATTGTCAAATTAAATGGATTTCTAAGAAAATTCCAAATCCTGCTGTTACACAATTAACATTCAACTTGATAAGATTTACTCAGGAATGGTGTATGACTACCTTCATTTCATTAATTTAACTTTGGTAAAACAAATAAACTCAAATCTGTATGAGTGAACTACCTTCTACACAATGGTTGTGCATATTTGGCAAAATAAGAGCACATTTTTCAGTATGAAAGACAAAATCTATTTTTATTGGGAATATTGTTCTCACTACAGCCAAAGGACAAAGTGTGAAAAATGATAACAGATGTTGAAAAATCTTTGTCAACATTGGTTTTGTTGGAACAAGTGAACCATGGGCATGAAAGCATTTATAAATTGTTTATTCATTGTCTTTTCTTTTAGTGCATCACAACAAAATTTCAGGCCATCCTTTCAAATCTAATCACAAACACTGGCGTCAACAAAGACAGCTGCACAGCTGCAAAACAAATGACTGTGATACAAATGCCATCTCACACCGATGTATAGCTTGGAGAGTTGTAATTTAACTGTATTTACAATTTCAGCTTTCATATAAGATTAATATTATAGTACAGACAACAGCTCTAAGATTAAAAATGTTTGCGTGTTCTCCAAGATTCTGTCACAGGAGCCTTTTTCATCTTGTGCATTTTATTGTCTCTAGACGTGCATGTCATTTCAGGGTGCATGACAGACTGATCTTTCTTATTTTTGGCTTTTTTGAAGAAATTGATGCTCACGTACTGTACTTTTTGCCTTCTGTATTAATATTATTTATGTTTAGAATTCTTATCACATCACAAAGAATCACTGTATCCCTGTTTTAGCGCTATGTATGCAGAGGTGGAATGTACATTTGCATTTAGGTACTTGTACTTTCGATGAGTTGCTCCATTTTATGCTACTTTATACTTGTACTACACTACATTTCAAAGGCAATATTGTACTCTATGCTCTACTACACATTCATTTGACAGCTACAGTTACTACTTACTTTGAAGATCAAGATTATACATAAAACACAAACAAATGAATGACAAATCATTATAGAATAAACTAACCAACAGTATATAAGTTGTTAAAATTAGCTAAATTTGAAAGTACAACAAGAAATGCTGATTACATAATAATCTACTGTATTAATATAATGTATAATAATACAACTCTGAAATGGCCTATTTTCATGGATAACACATATTTTTACTTATGAAACTACAAGGAGTTTTTAACTGGTTATGAAAAAGTCTCAATTTAATACTGACTAGACCATCAGCGAGAAGCTCGGCTATATCTATATAGATATTCTAAACACCTGTCACCGGGTCCGATTCCCCATGAAGTCAGGCGAAACCATTTACGGCACGCACCACGCGGACCATAAGAGCCTATGTGTACATTTTCCCAGGCAAAGTTTCTCAGTGAGTAGAACGTTAGCCAGTTAAAAGGAAGGAGGAGGAGATTTTTCTTTAGAGAATTGTATTTGTTTTCATTATATTTTGTGGTTATGGCTGATACTGCGGCAGGATCAGCAAACAGAAAAAGAAAATAATTGACTGAAGAACAAAAAAAAACCTGAAAGGGATTGTCGGTGATAGAACCTTGCCGTAAACATGAGTCAACCTTTGTCAGTCATTCAACAGATGGAGAGAATTGTGGGATTTGAAAGGATTCAGAACCAATCCTGAATTGGCCCTCTTCCTCATAGACAGGTATGTAATATGTATGTTATATTTGGCTTTGAACAGTCTGTGGGGGTCTAAGTCACGGTGGAAATTACTGTAATTCAACTGGCTTATAACGTAACATTTTATGCTGGCCTTGCTACCGAGCTATATCTTGCTGTTGGCTTATTATTATTATGAATACATAACATTACTAAGGAATGTTGTTAACTTTAGCTTTCTCAACAAAATTACTATTACAAAGCAAGCAAATCTGTTAGTTGTAGGCTTAGATGTAATCTAGGTGTATGAATGGTACTAAACAAAGTGTTCTTTGTTTTTGGCCTCGTCATATTACAGTTATCAATCCTACATACCCACGTATAAATAAATTACGTCATCGCTACGCGTCTTGCAAGCAGCTGTTCAAAAAAGAGAAATTGTATTAAAAATAAGTTGCGTCTTTCTTTCACTCACTTCCAAAACATATGCATGCACTAGCCAGATCAAGATCTTTACAACACGAGGCAGAGGAAACACTATCACTTTTGTCCACAGGGCAAAATTAACACGAAATGAAAGTTCCTTGTAGATTCTTTAAGTACATTTTGCCGATATTACCTCTGTACTTTTACTTATGCAGGGCGGAGTAACAGTCTTTTTACATTGGTGGTATTGCAAAGTAAAGGATTTGAATACTTATTCCACCACTGGATATATGCATACAGAGGGAACCAAACAAATGTACTATACATGCAGTTTAATATGTTTCTTACAGACTGTTGCACAGAACCGTTTCTACACTTTCCCCATTTTTACATCTGAGTTTTGGAATAAGCTAGGATGTTCCTCAAGATGATGTCTCCTGTTTGATTTATAATGAGTGAATTTGTAGAGGAGTAATCTACCTTTGAGGTGTTCGGGGGTCGAGGGGAGAACTCTGACTGTGAATAAAATCATCTCCAGACTACAGAGCCGTCATCAATCAGACCCTTGGCTGGCAGTGCAATGCCTGCTGCCACGTTCCCTTCAGACCCCGTTGTTGGATATTTGTTGATTGTCTGTAGTCGCTCTTCCCCCATTCTCTCCCATCCACTTCCTCCCTGTCATTAATTAAAAGCATGTAGCAAATTTCAACTCACAGCTCTTTCAGAAATATGCAGACTAATTTTCCCATCGGGCTGTTTTCGGCTCGTCTCTTTTTGTTCGGGAAACTGTCTTTCTCTGTCCGTGACGAGAGCCAACATGCCACAACATACTCCAGTTCTTTCAGTTTGACTCTTGACAACATGACTACTTCTGTTCTGCAGGATAAAAAAAATGAGTCTATTTAGTGATGATTAAGGGACTAATTTTCCTTGTTGTGGTCATTGTTTAAGCTGCATTCAACACACAGTCATCACTGGGGTTGCAGCCACTAAGCTTATGGGAAGTGTGACCTACAATGCTGAAATGAGCAGTATCTGACTGTGACAGTGTATGGAGTTAGACAAGGGACGGCAAAGTGGCGTTTTCCAAATAACACTGTCACAAGAAGAAAGCGGTTAAGTGGCTACTGCTGAAGTATGTAGATTACTCCAACATTTAACTGTTTTGCTACGGAAGAAAATTGAAAATGAAGTGCAAGAGCTACAGCAGAGACCAGACCCATTGTACTGTACGTAGGCAACCTTAAAAACAAGCTGCAGTGATTCTTGGAATAAAAGTCTTAAATCTGTTCATGTTTCTGCAAACACACCACTGTATTTACCTCGGCCAAAGATGCAGTTTGCTTTCATAAGACATCTGAAAGAACTGCCTGTCAGAATAGGGCTCCATTAGTGCTACACCCACACTGCTCTTTCCTCAGACATACAAGGTGTATCATTTATGGCTCCTGCAATTGTTTGCATATGCAGCAGCTCCTCTGGAATCTGCAGCAGAAATTGTCAAAGACGATCGTTTCATTCGTCGTCGTCCCGGGCGTTTGAACACTGCTGTCGGAGTGCGGCAGAGAATCTTGATTCCGTGGCAGACAGATGCCAACTTTCATCCCTTTTTAGTTTCCTTCAGAGAGGCACTACGTTGGCTGAGAACATAAATTCAAAGTGAGCCTGAAAGTCAATCTCATGGGGATTTGACCAGCAGAATATCCAAGCCACATATGCACCTTTTGATCAACTCTATGGGTTTCTATTAGGATTGACATTTTCATAAACTTAATGTGGCTTCACTTATAATTTCATGAAAAGTGAACTGTCGGGGTTTTCTTAAGTGTTTTAATTGATTTTAATAGGCATAGGGATTTCTTATATTTTAAGCTACATTTCACACAGAAGCTGTGTTGAGAGAGTTAGGCATTCTTCCGGGCTGTGTAGGTGCAATATGGTTGTGGGTGGGGATGTGTGCCCTCAGGTTGAGCATTAAAGTCCCCAAACAAAACACACAATATACTCAAAGCTGGCCATTTTCCCAACGTTTGGAGGGCATTGTGTGAAAAGATGTTTATGGTCTGGTGAAACCACTCAGATTTCAAGGGAATGGTTAAGATTTATTAAGTATTGAGTCCATTCAAACTACAGAGTCATTTATCAGCCCAGCAGCCCAGCTATAGAGTAAATAAAACAACAAAATTCACTCGGTATGCTGTTCAGGTCATCTCACAGGTCGGACAACGGTATGGTTTCAGAGCCTTGCAACGCTCACATATATTTGATTTCACTTTACTTACCCTTCTGACTCAACAGTCTGTTTTAATACATGTCATAGTTTAATGTAAAAATGTTTTTTCAATTTCAGGGTGAAATCTCTGCCTGAGATAGTTGGAAGTAACTTCAATGAGAGTCCGCCGTCATCATTTATAAATTGAACTCAAAAGAGCCAGTTTATTTTGGCGTTAGGTCTGTTTTTGCTTGAGTGGGCTGAGGTGAGCTGCAAGTGTCACTCAAGCAGATTCAGCAAGCATGGATAAAGTTTTGATAAAGAGTAAATTCAGGATGATTTTAGGAAGACCAATACTATACAAAAAAATTATTCTTTAATATTCTATTGAATTATTGTATCAATATGTTAGTCAATATGCTGCAATAGTAACAATGTATTTAGTTGATTTGTGTAGTAAAGCACTCGGTCGTTCTTCAAAAAATATTTGCACATAATAATTAATCATTTATAACAGTCACTTGTCAGTGAGATGCTTTTTGATATTTGATTCAGACTATTTGATGTTATAAATACAAACTGCTGCTTGCGTTAATTTGAAGATGAAAAGTATTGCTTATCATTTACTGTGGCAGGGTTTGAATTTGTGTTGCCTTTTTCTGGGCTCCGTTGTTTGCATGCTGGTTACGGAGAGCTTGATTTGATTATTAATGATCTGACATACGTTCCTCAAAGTTGGCTTGAAACTTCTCCGGAGCTGTTGTAATTGCATCAAGTCTGGGCTTATTTTAAAGTTTACCCCATTTATAAACGCATTGCTAGACATGGCAGTGCTTTAGAATTCAGCAAAAAAACAAAAACACCAAAAACACAACTTTAAAACCATACACATACAAAAGGAGGAAGGGAGAACATGAGTTTTACTATTTATAAAATAGCATCAACAGTTTATTTGGAAAAATTTAAACCGACAGCTGCTAGTTATAGGCAATGTTAAAAAGGTAGGTTTTGAGTTGTTGTTTAAAACTGTCCACTGAGTCAGCAAGTCTAATATTTTAAAGGCAGAGTGTTCCATATTTTTGGGGCATTGTTGCTAAAAGTAGCATCCCCAAAGGTCTTTGTGTCGACCTGGGGAATAGTTAAAAGAGCAGCTGTTGAGGATCTTAGGGTTCGTGGAGGATCATAAAGTGATAGGGAGTCTGTGATATAAAGGCGGAGAGGCCATTTAGTACCTATAAAAGATACAGGGAGCCAGTGTAGGTTGCGTAAAACAGGAGTTATATGATCTCTCTCTCTAGTTTTTGTTAAAATCCTGGCAGCAGCGTTCTCAATGGTCTGTAGTTTTGCGATGGCAGCTTATTTTGGCCAGTATACAGAGCGTTACAGTAGTCAAGACAACTAAAAACAAAAGCATGAATAAGCTTTTCAGCAGAGGTCTCACCTTTGCTATATTGCGCAAATGATAAAATGCAGTTTTGGTTAACGAATTTAAATGGGCTATTAAGTTAAGGTCAAAATCTAAAATGACACAGAGGTTTCTTACTTGTGGTCGTGTCTGCGAGGCTAGATGTCCCAGTTTAGAAAGGACAGGATCCCTCCTATTTTTTGGGCCAACTAGGAAGATCTAGGTCTTATCTTCATTTAGCTTTAGGAAGTTCTTGCTTATTAATGGCTGACACAAAGTCAGTTAGATTGGACAGTGTATTTGGGTCGTCTGGCCTCACGGACACAGCTATGGAAATTCACTTCACGCTGACGGATTGTGGATCAAGGTCAAGGAGAATATTTCCATTGTCAGCATTTAATCTGGGATCATTTAAAACTTTGACGAGAGCTGTCTCTGTACTATGGTTCGCGTCGAAGCCATATTGAAAATGTACAAGAATACCATTCTCAGAAAGGTCTTTGTTTGATTGTTGAAACACTTCCTTCTCTGAGACCTTGCTCAGGAAAGGTAGATTTGAAATGGAGTGGTAATTACTAAGAGAGGAGGGGTCTAAGTTAGGTATTTTGAGTAAAGGTTTTACAGTTGTGGTCTTACAAATGTTTGGAAAAATGCCAGATTCTAGGGGGCGAATTTACAATGAGTTTATTTATGGGCAGTTTATCACAAGTGTTTTTGAAAAGAGCTGTATTATCACTGACATTGCCAAAACTCTCACAAACAAAACAAGATCTTAGAATCCATGGCAGTATTTCCTATGTTTTTAGATAAGATACATTCCTCGTAGCTTTGAATTAATTCCTCCTAAGCATCACCAACCATCTTATGAGTATGAAACTCCCTTTGTAGACTTGAGAAGTAGCTTTGTAGTTTGCAGTTCACCTTGACAGTGGTTACAATGGATTCCAATACCAAGTTTCACAGTGGGGAAAAAAGTAACAAAATGTCTGAGGAAATTTCTTGAATAACTCCTGCAGCATCATTCATGTTCCAAGGCATATATACACCAAAATATGGTTAAATACACAGTTTCTGCCTTAATGCTCACACATAGTCCTGGCATGTTTGTAAGTGGGCATATTAACTGTTTTATATATGTTAAAGTGCTCGCCTCCTGCTTCTCCATTGGTCAGGAGAAATGCTATGTCATAGCTAACTACAAGCCATGTTGAAAAATTGGCGCCTCACCACTATTTCATATTATCATATAATGTCATAAAGTTTACATAATCTGTTTTCCATCTACAATGAGAAACTAACTAGGTGAGAATACACAATAATCCGAACTTGCTTACATGTTGACTGAGGAATGGAGCCTTCACCCTTATTTTCTTTTTACATTATTGTGAGTCCAGAGAATATGTATAGTAATGTACTGTATGATTATTTTGAACCTTGATTCTTACGACTCCTTTTTCTGTCGCTTACTGTCAGGCAGTCAGTGATGCAATCATAAAATGACCTTTACTGCTTCCATATCTGGTTTTCAGATACAGCTGTAATGTGAGCAAATCAAACTTGTGTGCTTTAAAACGTGTTTCATTGTAGTATTCTTGCACAACTACAGAAGATGATAAAATTGTAGTGATAGCAGGCATTGTTTAATCCCGTTTTATTACTGTTGAGTAGCCCATTATTCAGACGGAGCCCACTGATGCTTTCTGTAGATTTGCCTAAACTGTATATAAACTGTTTAATGCTGTGCAGCCATGTTAGCGAGCAGCTGTGTATGTTAGGATATCAAGTAAGTAGCTGTAGGATTTTTTTAAGCCATTGCTGAACTCCACATGTTCATGTTGACTGTAGATTGTAAGCTTCGGGGCTCAACTGAAGTCTCTTTTAATTATTTTAACTCTCATGCATAGGTCAGGCAGCTAAAGGCCTGTTGAGGCATCTCTTAATGGCCTGCGCATACTGTAGCAGCGATTGACTAATTGAGCATTTTAAGGGCCTGATTGCTGTTTCTGCATGTTTTAGTCCATTTATTATGAATCATTTACTCTGCATTTTTGCCAACCATTTGTTTCTCCAACCTTTCCAGTCGCAATTGCGTTTAATTTGTTTCAAAAAAATTTACAGATGTTTTAAAACTTTCTTGAGATTGTTAATCCATCACCTGAATCATCATATTCATTGTTAAATGTTTGTCTGTCGCAGTATCATTGCATGGTTAATGCATTTAAAACAATGGGTTGTGCTATGATTTCATGTGCTTGTAGGAAACTCTGTACTCTTGAGACTTGTGAGTTGGCTGCCAAACGTCCTTTAGATGCAAAACATTACCATCATTACGCTTTTCAAGAAATCTTGTTTCTCCTTCTAGATATATCTTTTGAAAAGGAACAGTGTTTCAAGTAATCAGGTCTCGAATGTGGTACAAATGTGCTACCAAAGTGTTGCTAATTACTTGAAATTAAGAAATATTCCTCACAACTCAAATAAGTATTTTGAAAAATGAGTAAATTCAGCCCACAGGGAGGAATGTTCTGTTGCCCAGGAGTCATATAAGTCATTACTGTCAATCATACTTACTTAAATATACAAAACCTTATTTACAGAGCATAATGTTGAGCTGTCCTAGATTCAGCATTCCTTGTTAGTGATAAACCTGGTAATATAAAGGTTTTACCTGACTATTCCCATGAGCAGTGTGCGACTGAAAGCATTGAAGCATTCTTTTGCTTGACTATAAGTGCATGTCGTCTCTGGAGGAGTAAGTCATTGAAGAGACGATCTTGCTCTTTCGCCTTCATTGCGAGTGAAACAGCTGAGAACACTGACCTGAACAATGTCACTTACAAAATGCAAAGATGAAACTTGAAAATGATAATAATGTTTAATTCTTTTGTCAGTGCTACGTAGTCTGGCTTTGTCGGGTTAGAGTTTCAGGACTGTAAACCTATACCATACGTAGTAATTTACGTATTTCTATCTCAAATATTTCCTGTAACAGGATTTGCTACAAGATGTTTTAATGGCTCACAAACTTGTAACTGTCGGTAAACTACTTCTCCTTGATCACATTTTAAATATAAGTAATTAGATGTTTGTGCAAATATTGGATATGAGGAGAATGATGCAAAATGGGTGAATGGACCTTCATGAAACAGAAAACAAATGTATTCTTCCTACACCTATGCAAATGTCTGTTTGGACACAGGAGATTGACAGATTAGGCCCATTCTCACTCTAATTGTCATCACTGGTCATGGTAGGATATTAAAGGTTAGCACTACATCTAGGGCTGCAACAACGAATCGATCAAATTCGTTTATTAAAAGAGTTGGCAACCAATTTCATTATCGATGCGTTGTGTCGCACGATTATAACGCCGCTGGCTCAATGGGACGCGGAGATAACCGTTACTGCACGCGTTACTGCACCCGTAACGTTGTTCTGAATCGCGCGGCGGAGGCAGAGAAATCAGTACGAGCCAAGTCATCCAAGGTGTGGGAGCATTTCTCACTAAATACATCGAAAAGGTGTGTTAACTGCAAGATTTGCAAAAAGGACAGAGTGAGTGTGTGTGTGAGAGTTTGAGAGTGTGTGCATCTCAGAGGTGGGTAGTAACGAGTTACATTTACTCCATTACACTTACTTGAGTAACTTTTTGAAAAAAATGTACTTCTAAGAGTGGTTTTACTGCACCGTAGTCTTCACTTGCACTTGAGTAGATTTGTGAAGAAGAAACGCTGCTCTTACTCCGCTACATTGGGCTACCCTCGACTTCTTACTTCTTACATGTATTCTACATATTCTATGCTTTATTTTTGCCAGAGAGATGCTGTCAGTACAACAACCACATGACTTTCACCAATCGGGTGTAGCAACAATTATCACATAACTCTGTTTCACCGATCAGACGTAGCGATGCTGTCACATGACCACACATAAACTGTGGCGGCATAGCCTCACAAAAAAGATTTATTGTTCTGACAGCCCAGGTCCCTTTTAAACAAAAATATACATCTCTTTGTACTCTTTATTTATAAAAGCATATATATTTGGCAGATGTAAAGCATATATGTGTATGTTTTTTGTGTTAGTCCATTTGTTTTTTGCTTTTTATTACTTTAACAGCTCAGGGTTGTTCAAGAAGCAACCTGTTTGTACACCGTCTGAAGATTTTATGCAGTCAGCTCTGTTTTTGAATAAAGGGATGGAAATTAATGCTTTTTTTAAATCCAATTAATCTGTTGAAATAATCGACAGATTACTCGATTATTAAAATAATCGTTAGTTGCAGCCCTAACTACAACCCAACTCATTAAAAACTATGTTTAAAGACAGTCTGTATATGGTTTGCCATATTTTACTTCATAAATGCTAAAGTAAAAATAAGGTATAATCACTTGGCTGCCTGCTCTTCAACTTGATAAGGTACATGTCTCTAACATTGATTTACTTGTTTGTCGTATTTGTGCAGATAGTGGGAGCCAAAGTGAGGAGCAGCTACTGTAGAGCTCACAAACTAAACACTAGGAACAGGTTTGCTTTCAATTCTACAGTTTAGTCTGCTTTACATAGAATTCCCAAACGCCAGTATCATACTCCAGTGTATATTTAAAAGGCTATGTATCGAGGGCCTCACTGAACTGTGGATTAGGCCCAGTGACAGGGGTCATGGTAAACCCCTCCTGTCTGGGTTATAAGTCTCTGACAGCCCACTGCTCTCTGATGGCTGCTGCCGTCACAGGAGCATGCATCACACACTTGTCAAAGCGCCTCTCCTCCACCCACCCCCTTTCCGCTGAAAGTCAACACCACAGTCTCACCACACATATATTTACGTGCTCACAGACACCCTCACAAGACATGCATACACACGAGCACATGCACACACGTACAGTACACATATACAGACACCGTTCCCATTATGGTGACAAATCCTGCCTGAGCTGGCTCCCATCTGTGAGTCATGGCGTGGTGTGTTGTACGAGTCAAACTCCCCCGTCATCTGCCTTTCACAGATGGATCTGCAGGGTGTCCAAGGGCCTTGTCTGGTGGGCACGATTGTAGGACGGTTTGGATTCAAACCTCCCATCATCCGGATCGAGAACAGACATATACCCAAGCTTTGAGGTGTAAGGGGGCAACACTCCAACAAGGGGGTCAGGTTAATCATCACGGCTTGACTGGGTTTAATCCATTAAACCATGAATTCACCCCTACATAGCTTGGTTGGCTGAATCTCTGCACTGATCCCATTTTCTCCATATACATATCCGTTCTTTCACCCTGGCTGCTATTTGGCCCCATAATGGGATTAACTCCAATGACACCAATCTGAAATCTAGCTTTAAACTCTGCGGGGTGACTCTTATTTCACTGTTTAGTCCCATAAGGGATAAAACATGGCTTGGGTTACATAATTAGATCCCTCTTTCCAACCTAAATGTAAATGATGACGAGTTAATGATAAATAGTTCGGTGTGCGCAATTCATGTTTTCTGCTGGCCCGGTCAAGATCCCTCCAGTGACATAAAACACAACTGACAAGCCATATTAATTAATGTGCCTGTTAGAATATGTAGAGGCCACTGTCATAAATAATGGTGGAGCTCAAATTGCAACCTAACCACTTCTTTGGGTCTGTGCAGCAAATAATGCTTTGTCTAGCTATGACTTATTTTGGCAATAAAGATAAAATGGGTTTACTCCACGCCCACACTTAAAACACAATACGTTCTCAGTTATTATTGTTGAACCCACCAATAACTTTTGAAACATAGCTATTAAGCAAGCTTATTATCAAGCTCTTTTCCACTTCATAATAAAATCAACGTGGAACAATTGACCTTGGCGGAGCAAAAACCCTTTCTCTCCTCTCTGCCTCATTCTCATGGTGCAACAAGACATTAGATAGCCGTTTCATTGCTTTGTCTCTCTTTGCTCCCAGGGCCATTAACAATCAACAATAATTATTTTTTCTCAACACCCTCGTCTCTTGTTCTCAGTGGTCAAAGGCAGCATAATACAAGGCCATCTCGTTTGTATTTATGTAACTGAAATGTGCAGAAAAGCATATGGTGGTTGGTTAGTGTGAGTCTGCAATGAACTGTTACTAACCACATTTGACCTCATTTATATGAATGTGCCTGAAGGTTTTTCATGAGGCTTAAAGATGTTTTTTTGTCTTAGAGGCAGCTATGATGTGTAATTTATTTTCATCATGATTTACATTGATTCCAACACTGCACTCCATATGCATATAGATTTAAAAGCATTTCCATTGTTGCTTGGTAGTAATGTTTTAGCACATATTTTGCTCTCTGTAGATTACAGTAAGTTGGATTGGACTTGATTTGACTGATAAAATACATTCATGCTGTATTTGTCATTTACTTTTAGACACCATTCCCTTATGCTAAAATCACATTTGCATAAAAATAATGAAATGGTGCAAGAACCAGCACTAAAGATGCCAACAGGGTAGCTAAATTGGGAGATAATCCATTGCAAGGTTACATCAGTCTTATATTATATTGCGACATGGTAGAAAAGCAAGGAAATCGCACAAGAGCCTTTGAAAGGGAAGATTAAATGTACAGTATATGATAATGCTACATATGCAGCCATTTAACATGGGGACACAAAACTTAACTGCTTTGAAAGGGTTCAAGGTAGAGTACTTTATATAAAGGCATTAAGATTATTATTTCTTTTGTTAGAAATGCAGGTTGGAGTGTCTTTTTGTTATGCATAGAGAACAGTTCAATCATCGCTTACCATAAAATGGACTGCACTGTACTTATATAGTGTCTTTCTAGTCTTCCGACTACTCAAAGCGCTTTCACACTACATATCACATTCACCCCACTGATGGCAAGAGCTAGCTGCCCATCAGTACAGCAATCTAATCATTCTCACACACTCACACGCTGAAGGCACAGCTTCGGGAGCAATTTGGGGTTCAGTATCTTACTCAAGGATACTTCGACACATGACTGGAGGAAACCGGGCTCGAACCGCCGACCGACCTTCCGATTGAACCCGCTCCTCCACCAAGCCACAGCCGCCCTTCCTTCATCACAGAGCATCATACATTATCTAGCTGTAATGCTCATTAGTGTATTATTAATATGTGCAGTCGTGTGCTCACATGTACAGTGGGGCAAAAAAGTATGACCTCTGTCATTGCCAACAAAGGGTACATAACAAAGTATTGAGATGAACTTTTGTTATCGACCAAATACTTATTTTCCACCATAATTTGCAAATAAATTCTTTAAAAATCAGACATTGTGATTTTCTGGATTTTTCTCATTATGTCTCTCATGGTTGAAGTGTACCTATGATGAAAATTACAGACCTCTCTCATCTTTTTAAGTGGGAGAACTGGTGGGAATTGGTGGCTGACTAAATGCTTTTTTGCCCCACTGTAAAGGGGTCAGCTTGCATATTCAAACTAACTTTTAACATCCTTTTAATCCTTCACGCCTGGATTTATGTGTCCTTTAGCTTGTATTTAAAGCTGTTAATGGTGGCGGACCATCCTCAATTGCAGACTCCTTGTTGTTTTATGTGTCTTCACATTAACTTAAAACCCTTGTTGGATATTTAGAAAACAGTCATGAGAAAATGGTGGAATACCAATGTTTTATTTGGGAGGACACCTTTTTAAAGGAATAGTTTGACATTTTGGGATATATTCGTATCCGCTTTCTCACTGAGTTAGATGAGAAAATAGATTTCTCATCACTGTCCTTTCAGTATGAAAGCTATAGCCAGGAGACGGTTAGCTTAGCTTCGCAATAAGACTGGAAACAGCTGTATTTTTTTGGACTTTGAATAGAGTTAGGCTAGCTGTTTCCTCTAATCCTTATTCTAAGCTTAACTAACCATCTCCGGGTTGTAGCTTTATATTGAACAGACAACCATGAGTAGTATCGATCATCTCATTTAGCTCTAAGCGTATTTTCTAAAATGCTAAACCACTCCTTTTAAGAGAGAGTTTAAAACATACTTAACCTATTTCAGTTAGAGAAGTTTCCAATCTTGCAATGTCCATGTCCGTGTCCAAACTCTATTTAGTATTTTACTGTTGTTATTGTGGTTTTCTGTACTTGTTTCTTTGCATTTGCACTTGCATTTTACTAGTTTACTGCTCTTACTGTTCCTTACCATAAAAATGTCATTTGATATTATGAAATCACCTAAAACCCGGTACCACATTCTCTTAAAGCACCCTTTGTAAAGGCTTTGTAAACTTATAATTAATGGCTTTATTGGTGGTTAATCAATAATGTACTAGTAGCTAGGTAATACATCATCAATTCTGCAGTCAAGGATGTTTTTTTGAAAATTAATTAAAGGGCATGCATTTCTCCCTTTCGAATAAGCCATCAACAACAGTTCATAAGGAAGTCATAAATGGTAAAAAGTCATTGTAAAGGCTTTTTAAAATAATCCATCTATTCGGCAGCTTTAAATCTTAATGAGTAGTTAATAAACAGATTGTGGCCCATATGCCCTGCAGCTACAAAAGATTGTGACAACCTGGTATTCCAGAAGTTGTTCTCAATAATGACTTGTAACTGCTCCATAAAGCATCAGTGAATTATTCATTACCCATTAATAAACGCATTAGTTACCACTTTATAAAGGGTGACAAATTAGAAAGTGGTACCAATATACTGTATATATTTTAGACTTTCTCTTCAAACTGTAGGTAAGCACTGTTTGCAGGCGAGCAGACTCCACCTGCACTCGAGGGCATAATATTTTGATTGACATTTCTTAGCAATTTCTTAGCAAACAATCTGTTTGACTGCAGTCCTATTTCATCTCTCTGCCTTTCACTGCCCCTCCTCACAATCTGGTGGATGGTGTAGAGAGCATTTGGCCAGTAATGTCATTTACCCATGCAGACACATGCTCATATTTATGGTACTTTCCTTCAGCCTTCTTTCATCGTTATCAGGCACAGAAGTCCTGAACTAGACGCAGCTGTATATTTTATGGAGGACTTAAAATATAAAGGAGGACATGTGTTTTTGCCCGCCACAATATCTTAATGTAACATGGAAGAATATGAAAGGGTTAAAATCTGTAACGACCCCTTGGAAAATTCACAATAAAAACTCAACATAAACGTGTAGCAGGAGGTCTTTTTATACACGTAAGAAATAGGATTAAAAACAAATCCCTTATTGTCTTTTCATGAAACCCACCAGTAAACAATGAGTTTTTGTGGCCTTTCTATCAGAGCATGTCCCAATTCATCTTAATGGAAATCTGCAGCTTTTTCCCAGTGAAGACCAAGAGAGGCTTGAGTTGTGAGCATGTGTATTGAATTCCGCATAAGATAAATTGCAAAGAAATGAGATCCATACTGTAGAGAGAATTGGAGATGAATTGGAGAGAATTTAAGATGCTGCAATATTGTAACAGCAACAAACAGGGCCTCTGTGGGCCTTGAATGCTTGTCATATTCACAAGCACATTCCTTATCAGTGATGCCTTTTTATCCCAATCACTCTGAACCTGATTGATGTTCATGGCACGTCATCAGTGACATGAGGAAAAGGTCCACGGTGAGACACAAAATGGATTGGGCGTCCATGGTGGCTAATTCTGATTCAAGGAATTGAGAGAGCTGTGTTAAGGATGTTAGACATTAAAGAGTTGTCTTTTTCATGGGATTATCTGCGAAGGAGGAAGTCAGTATTCAGACAGAGCTGACTGGCACGGCAAGATCAGCTTCCATCCAAGTAGAACACTTCTTCAGGCGTGCAAAACATGCAGACTTAAGTCACATAATCCCTTTCAATATCAGCGAGGATGTCAATACGCTGACATGAATGGATAGGATACAACAGTTTTACAGGCTTACTGTTGTTTCCGATCACAGCGTTTGCACTGGTAGCTGGCAGGATGCTATTATTAGCCACTGCAGTGATATAAATGTTACTGTAGATCCACTGACACTTTGATGACAAAACATATTTAAACCACTGGTGAAATGCTGTCCCGTTTAATAAAATATCATGAAGCGCATTCCAGGCTGAGTGTTATTCTTTTTACCCCAACGTTGTGGCATTTATGGGGCCTGCAGATATTGAAGTAAATAATTGGACACACAAAGCTAACACTCAAGCACGTCTCAGGGGCTAAACAAACAATGGCACTCTGCACATTTGGTGCCCGAGTTCAAATGAGACTGTAACTGTGGATCATAACAGGGGTTTTTCTGGTGTTTTGTGGATGCACTGTTCTGTCAGCGTGACTAAGCAAGGCTGTCCAAGTCCAGCTGACCATGACTGTCTGACAGAGCTATGAAAACAATCGCTTTTCAAAACAAGCGGTTTCAGGCAAATTGTTGACGTTACACATTCAGATGTTGCTAAATGCTGAAAATGGCATTGTTTTTGCTTCTTTATAATACTGTCAAGCATTTGAAATCCTGCACTTAACATATTGGAAATGGCATTCAGTGTTGAACGCAGCATATTTCAGGATGTTCTTATTATATCCTATCAATATTTGCTGCTGCAGGAGCCCAGTTTCTAAATGGAACTCATTAAAGTTTCATTGTCTCTCATCTTACCGTATCATAGACTTTGCATTCAGCTGTCGAATCTGGATATTCATAAAGATTTAATTGATCAATTGAAGGTTTTAAATGATTTAAATGTAGAACATGGAACGTTTGAATGTGGAAGTCATGCATCCATTTTGTATACTTGCTTATCCCTGAAGTATGCATGGTGTAAAAGCCGGGAAAACTGATCAGCGGGGTTGTACTCAGTTCAAAACTCATGAATTCTAGTTAAATTGTTGAGTTTTAAAAGAGTATAAACTGAAGTAAACGGAAAACTCACTGTAATTACAATTTGAATTAAATGAGCCACTGTAGATTTAAATAGAATTTTCTATAATTTTATGAGCTGAACTTAAAGTGTTACACTTCTCTGTGAGTGAACTTTAATATGCCTGACTATATAGTAACAAATGGACAATAATGGAAAAGACAGTTAACAGATACCATTTTTGGAGCTCTGAAGCTTCAGTGAGAATTACCCATGAATACCCGAAGCTTCGACGGAGGGTTCATAGGTTCATAGCATGGTTGTATTATTAGAAGTTGATACCGGACGCAAAGATAGCGCCTATTCAGTCCAGTGAGATTTGCTCGCCTGTCGCGGATGCCATAAAAGGTTTCTAGCTTCCGGGTTCACTTCCGCCCACTGAATATGCGCAGTAGTGTTTTTCCCGCTGGCCCATAGACTGTACGTCGTGATGACGTCACGCATTTTAAAATCGCTTTTCTCGGATTGAGGAAAGTTTTACAAATATAAAACCTCCAAGGATCAAAAATTCATAATTAAAAGACTCATAATTTACCTTGTTTGCAGTTTGAGGTGTCCTGTCAACAGTTTTACAGATATCTCTTTTATAATGGTGGTCTAGGGAGAAAAGTTTTTTGGACCGCAGGGGAATTTTTCACTGCAATACCGCAAGTGGCCACTGGGCAAAATTGGAAGCAAGTCTGAGCAGCGGCACCCTACCCAAGTTTTATAGACAGTTGTTTTTTGCTAGTCACCATTATTAGCTTAAGCCTATGGCATTTTACACTGCATAAATTAGCCTAGTGGCTAGCAGACCTTTCTTGTAGCTTAACAAATGACATGTTATTTCTACTTTTTATTACTCACTGTTGGTTTAAGTCACTGCAACTCACCACGGCTTAATTTCAGTGTTACTTAACATAACGAGTTGTCGTCAACATTCCCTTCACCTGTCTCTCCTCTGCTCCGCTTCGTATGTGCTCTCATCCTCTTGTGATCTAAGATGCCGTTTAATATTAATGATGTTGGATGACTATTTCTTATTTCATGGGTATTTTCCTTCTGAGAGGACGCCATCCACGATCGATTAACTAGTGGATAATCTCCCCGCACTTTCACCCGTCGTGTGAGGTCTACTGACAGTCACCTATGCTTTGCAGAAAAACACACACAGAGAGTCTCCTCTTTCATCTACACCTACTCATGCCATTGTTTTTTAAAAGCTGTCATTGGTACCAAGTTCGTTTTGATTGTCAACAACAAGCCTCCCCCTCCACACGCGGCTCACCTGCTGTTGTGAAAATGGAATCACGGGCAAAAGAAATCCAGTTTTTTGGCGACTTAGTAAAACATACTGCTGACGAGGAACGTCAACAGAGACAGAAACAGAGGTAAAGTTGGGTGCATGTGTGGGGGACAAGAGAACTGAAGGGAAAAGCAAGGTGAACTGATTAAAGTAGTTTGTGCGTAAACACTAAAATAACCACTGTATTTTAGTTGAGTAGAATTAAAATGGTGAAATAATGAATAACCTAATAGAAATAGGGTAATGTATAAATGTATTCTTTCAGAAATGATATAATATTTGCAATAGATACCACTCCTCCCCATGTACAAGCTCAAATAAATAGCTGATCTTCATAAGGTGCATTTGTCTTATTATTATTAAACTATTATTAGGCTTATACTATGATAGTGGTATAAAATGAACAGAAAAAGCCAATTAAATCGTTCATCAAAATAATTTGTATGACAATTATTGGTCAACTAAAATTTCATAATCGTGACAGCCCTAATTAGGATGTTGCTGTAGGGCTGTAAATGACACATTTGGGTTTAAATTGATCCTCAAAATGCCTTCAACTTTGCCTCTAGCATACTTAAAGGGAAATATTTTCACTTTCCATGTTCAACCCTGACATTGCAACTCTCACCAGACTTCCCGAGTCTTTATTCTTTTAACTGAATGGGTACAATAAATGGCTAGTTTGATCCATGCAGTGACTGCCTGTATGTAGCAGGGTTTAAAAGTCGCTCTATTGAAACCTTGTCAGTAACAAAAGATATGCTGTTCTTTTTCCATGCAGGTGTAAATGCAGGCAGCGCTATGCTAGTTCAAGCTTTGTGCATGTGCCCTTTGTGGCTCAGATCAAGCTTATTTCCGCTGAGGTAAAATCATAAAAAACTCATTTTCCCCCTTCCACTTTTATATACATTGAGGTTCATCCAAAGTTGAATGTTATTACATTAAATGTGTGTAATTATAATGGGTTTAATTAATGGTTGATTTTGCCCATAAAGTCATGCACAACTACATGTAGGATGTCTGAGAGTCTTCCCTTGCAGTTGATTAAATGACCTGTAGCGATCATCCGGCAGCGGGAATGATACATTAATTTAAAGGATGTGCTGCCTGTTTTCAAAGTGAAATCGCGCAATTATTCAAATCAGTGTGTGTCACTTCATTAATAAATCACCTGACATGGCATCAGGCTCTACCAAGTACACAAACTTCTGTGCTTTTCTGAACAACTGGGCTGGATGTATAACTGATAAGTACGCCAAAACAAAAATAATGCATTTGCCGTTTCCCACTCATAAATTAGTATTTATAAAATAATTTCTTCTTCTTTGACGTTCTTCTCATTGACGGGTCTAATGAGTGGTGGAGCAGGCACAGGTATGCTGTTTCAGGGCCTTTCTACATCTAATTATGGCTAACTGTGTTAGTGGAAATGGGGCTTGTGTGCGCCCACTTCCACAATAATTTTGAATTATAAAACAGAAACAGGTGTACGCATGGCTTTATAAATCTGACAAATCTGTCTTTTTGTGCATCTGGCCCCTGCTTGGTAAGCTAGCTCACAGACTCCAAGTATAGCATCCTGAGCTCCATCTAAGATCCCAGAACATTTTTAAATGGTATGAGTAATTGAATGCAATATTGAATCATGCAACAGACAAAAATAATGGGCACGGATGTTATTGTCATGCTAGTTACTGTATTTTTAGCCTAAAACTACAGGTTTCATTGTTTAGTAAATAACTGCATGCACATACACATGGAAAGACTGCTTAATTTTAGTGTCTCCTAAAAACGCAAATTAAATTTAAACTGGGACATGATGTACCCTTGGAAGAATATTTGGAGTGCTGTATAATCGTATTTGGGGTGCTGTACATTTGTGTTTTGGGCCTTGGCACTTCCTGCACAGGAACAGTTTACTCAAAGGAGAAGCCAGACTGGATCCTCCTCGCAGCCCATTAGGAAACAGTCTGCTGCTTTTAAAGGGGATGAACGCAGCTGACATAATCTGCCATTACAGAAGCTTATCCCAACCCAACTTGCAGATGATACTGTATATTTGTTTAAAATCTATACAAAAAAAAAGAAATCACTTTCAGGCACATGAACACTATTCTTAGGGCATGCAATATTTGCTTCTATGCTGCTGTTGTGTGCATGCACGTATCACCTTGTTACTTCAGAATATTAACACAAAACATTTTTTTGTTATTTGCCATTAAAAGCCTCTTTTGTAACATGAACGTTAGAACACAGATTTAGTAATTAGCAGACAGCAGCAAAAAGAAATGCACAAATCAGTTGGTGGTAAATGTGTTCAGTTATAGCCTATTAATGATGGATTCACCTCCATAAATCATGACAAGTGACGATAGAGACTGCGATGAGTCGGAACTGTGATGTTGCAAACGTGCATTGCCATGTGAAGGTGGGAAGCCAGAAGTTGCTGTGTTAAAGCAAACCAGTCCTTCTTGCACGCTGTCTCTCATACCTACTGATTATTTATGTGGTACTGGTAAATGTGCTGAGCATGGCTAAGTGTATAAATAGCAATACGGACATCATCAGAGGCTTCAGCTCACACGGGGGAACGGGGAGGGGAAAGCGCTTACTACCAGAGCATCAGATCATGAGCAACAGAGACGATCCTCCCTGACTCATCAAAAAAGGAGGGAAACTCGGATCCCTCGCGTGCTCGTAGTCTGCATGTTGAAGGCGCATGGGTAACCCTGCTGACCTCTGTGGCCACTGGTGCACAAGTTTGTGTTGTCCTTATTGCATTATTATTCATATGAAATCACTATGTGCATTATTCAGTTACCGTCTTCCCCTTGGTTCACTGACTTTTATATATGTGGGACATGGTTTAGGATAACACAGACTTGCAAATGGAATTGTTTATTTTTATTAAAAATAGCTGCATAACCAGAGCAATTAGAGCGTATATTATTTGATGTGATTCTCTCAGGCAACTTGTATTATTACTCAGTGTCACCACGGTCACTGTCTGCACCACGACTAGATTTCCTTCCTAACAAAGGAGTCACAACATCCTAGTCATGGTAAATGTTATTGTAAAACATCAGCACAACGTTTTTCTCATCATTTTACACCCCCGCCACCGCCATTATCTCTGTGTACTCATGTGTTCCAGCTCTCTGCAGTGCAGCCCGCAGTACAGGCCTCTACTTTGCCTTGGGTTGTTGCCTTTGTCTGGAGCTCTCTCATCTCTGGAGGTCACATTGGCCGCCCTGGAGGTACTATTAATGGTCAGTGTGCCAACTGTGTGGGCAATCTGAGAGAACCATATGCTGTCTGTTAAATCACATTCAGCAGAGGCAGCAGTGTAACATGGCTGTTTGGTATCTGATGAAAATGACAACATGGGCAACAGCAAATGCTGCAGCCAAGCTATCAGTTAAGCATGCAGTGTATTGGGGCTGGTATTTCTCCCATCCTTTCCTTTTTCACCATGTCACCTCTTGTTTTCTATTCCACACCGATTGCTTCAAAAGAGGGGGATTCAACAGGCGGAATAACCAGCACTTACTCAGTCTTCATAGGCTAACCTCTTGCCACTATTCGCAAGTTCATGATGCCCCGAGATCAAATATATGTTTCTTTATTTGTATTTTATTGGAGGTTTTATAATAGCAACCTGGGTCCCGGCCTCAAAATGTTTATTTTAGCCTTGTGGAAAGTCAGGCAGAGTAATGTGACTGTGCTGTGTGCCTAGCATTTTCACACATGGTTTAGACACAACTAGAGAGTTCTTTTTCACTCTTCATTAAGAATTCTAGAGAGTGTTTCGACTGAGAGGTGATAATGTTTCTATGGACATCGCTGGCCTCTACCCACACACCAAGTCTAACAGGTTCTGCAAAATACAGGCAAAAGCATGTTTCAGTTTTCAGTATGAAACTGTTTATGTTTCTGTTGAATGCCCATCTGCAAAAATACTGTCAGTGAAATACGGTCTTAAGAAACATCTTTTTTGTCACTATGTGGAGACATACAGTTTTCCAAACGCCTGCCTCACCCTGTGTACCGAAGCTCTGAGGTCCTGAAACACTGAACAAATAGCTGTTTGTCCTTGAGGAAAGCCGCAAATAAGAAGGCAGGGTTGCTACACTGGGTTTAGAAAAACAGAAAATAGCAAACCACCACCTTCACAGCTGCAGTTTTAGTATCTAAAGAATCATCAGTCATGTATAAATCATGAGGCTTATATTTATATTCTAATTATATAAACCACAGTGTGTGTAGATGTGTGTGAATCTAAATCTGTGATGTTGTTTTAGAGCTCAAACTGTTAGTTGATTAATTGAGTAGTCAATTGACATAAAATAAATAAGCAACTATTGTGATCATCTATTAATTGTCATATTTCCAAGCAAAAATACCAAATATTTCCTGCTTCCTGTTTCTCAAATGTGAGGATTTTATGCTTTTCTTTGTCATATCTTTGTCATACATGGTTTTAATATTTTTGGATTTTGGACAGATGGTCAGATAAAACAAGTAATTTGAACATTTCCTCTTGGGGTCTTGGATATTATACTGGGCATTTACTGGTATTTTATGGCATTTTATAGCCAAAACAATGAATTTATTAATCAAGGCAATACCGGGCAGATTAATTGATAATGAAAGTAATCATTAGTTGCAGACCTACAGTTATGCTTTAAAAGCTTTAAGTCCTCTGTTTCAATAATCCTACAGCATTAGCACAAATGAAGACATGGCAGGAAGACGTATATGAGCTTAATAACATTGGATCTTTGAAGGATGTTTTGAGGCAAAACTGCTTTTGTTTTTGAGTGTGCAGCCTTTCCCCTCTCTGCTGCAATCCACACATCCCACTACTACTATTTTTAATTAGAAAAGCAACAACAATAACTAAAATGTTGATTAGAAAATCCTCTCACAAGCCTAATTCCTGTGTCACTGAATTGAAGTCTATACGCGTGCAGTGCATGTGTTTGATGTGTCTGCGTGGGAGTTTGATGAATAGATGGAGGGGCAGTTAGCATACTGTCACAATATGTAAGAATACAGCTAAAGCAGCATGAATAGCTCTGGTGGTATTTGCAGTCTGAGTGTGCTGCTGCAGTGTGTTTTAAATCAGTTCCTTAGTGTTGGATGCTTCAGGGAACATGAACATAAGACGGACGTCTCGGTGAAGTGCGGTATGCGTGAAATTGTACTTCTCACATCACTGTCTTAGGTCAGTCGGAAAGCCGGCCATTGGACGTTACGTAATGGCATTTTGAAAGTAAAGGATTTAAGATGTATTAAAAAAAACTTGACCAAATACCCACACTGGATGATATGTCACTGAATCCTAGGAAGATTTTAGATTTTGCTTAATGTTAATATATCACCTACATGTTAAGGGCGATTTTGTAGGAAGGAAGTGAGTTGCAAACATGACACTAAGGAAGAAGAAGAGGCATGTCTCTTTTGGACGTAATGGATGGCTACTAAACAACTTTTGAAGTGTCAGGATCTTAAGTGGTGGCCTACTGTGTTTACACTCAGTAAAAGTTAGAGTTCGGGTTGGTAGATATGTCTTGCTTGGACAAACGCCCTGTGTTTCTTTGGCTGGGGCTGATAAAAAAGGACTGTTGAGATCCTAATCAAGATTGCTGCTTTGGCAATTAAATCTGACAGCGGAGAATCAGCGCTATTTCTCAGTTGTCGTTTTTCCTAAAGGAGAAAAAGTGGAAGTGGTCTTCATCTACAAAAGCTTCAATTAACTGTGATTACTCCATGTGCACCTTTTAGTTGTGCGTTTGGGAGAGAGAGAAGAAATTGTGGCTCCCTTGAATAGTTTTATCCTATGTAAAGTACAGTGCAGCAGTTTAAATGAGTTCTAAGAAGAGGTTTGTTTGTGTACGCTACACCTAACCTGTTTTGGTCACCCTAGCCCTGTTCATCTCTTGGAGAATTAAGTTGCGTGAATGTGAGATTGATGCCACTCAAACGTAGGTGTGCATGAAACCACTGCACCAGAGACACTTAAAAGTCGGGTCTTTTTTGCAACTGCACTGATGCTCATATTCATGTACAGTATTTATGTGCTCTCAGCAGAGTAATTAAAGTCTATAAATGCAGTTAGATTTTCTGAAGCCAGTCGCTGGAATAAACATTGTTGTTTTTTCTGTTTGCCAAAAAGCGTTTTAAAGGATGAGTGATACTAGTGGGTGGTGTTTTTTTTCTGCATTTTACAAAACTAAATACAGAAGAGCAAAAGTGTATGGAATGAATTACACAGTGTGTTATCACTTCCCTGTCGTTCCCCCTCCTTCTGCGCTGGCGCCGGCGTTCCCTATTTCCATTTCAGCAAGTTGGCAACCCTAGTAGTAACCAAACATTACTTAAGGCCAAGGAGCATACCATTATCTAACTAGCTTTCATAAGTTAACGATTTAAAAAAAAGCCCCATTCATTACAAACTCATCCACTGTGTACACTGTGTACTATTTCCCCACTGCGTAGAAGTGGATGATATCAGAATTTAGGCTAACGTTAACAGCTCTGCCCTGCTCTTTATTGGATTTGGGAAAGTTTTCAATCCTGCAACACCAGCCAACGTTACCTGAGAAAGCTTTACACTTGCCAAACACAGTTGTTAGCTCCTGTTTTATACAGTCTGTGGTTAGCCCTCATCCTAAAAGCCTTTTCTCTTCTAATATTAAAAATGAAACACACTATTAGAAAACATAAACAAGCATAAGCTAAGCAGCCAAGCAGGGTTATGTTAATAACAGTCTCACCTTAGTTCTACACAGCAATTAAAGAACAATGCTGAATGTTTGTTTTTGTATGGATGTTTATTTCTATGTCAACATAGATCTCGTAAGTATACTGACTTTTTGTTTGGGACATGTAGCCTTCAAGTGCATCTTTAATACCCCTTTCACAAGATCTCATTTTAAAACTAATTAAAGAGTCAGCCAGAGAGGTTGGTGTTTTCAACCAACTCACGGAGCTAAACTTAGCTGAATTAGCTAGCTAGCTAACGTTTGCTAACGGCAGTTGTCATTTTATCGGGCAAAATTGACGTTCGCTGCTAGACCTCTGAAATCAAGGACCCCAAATTGCTCCCCCCGGCGCTGCAGCCCACTGCTCCTAATAATTAGGATGGGTTAAATGCAGAGATTGAATTTCACTGTCTCAATAAAGAATCTTCTTCTTCTTCTTGTAAACTGCAGCTGTGCCCCGGGCGAGAACAGATAGCTAAATGTAGGCATGTAAAGTGAAAGGTAGGCATGGCACAGCGAGCACTAGTCTCCGGAGAATTACAGCAATACAGAGCTGTAGAGAATTAAGTGTCTCCACACTTCCCTCACTCATGTTGTCAGATCAGTAGGTGGAGAAAAAATGAATAGATAAGACTGCAACCACGCTCTTTTGGAAATGTAATCAAAGTTTTTTTCCTAACAGGCACACACACCACCAACACATGATTTCTCTGTGCTAGCTACTACAACCCACAAAGTAAAGGTCGAGTGCAGTTTTTGTGATGGGTGGGGTTAGCTAGTTGCCCTACATTACATTTGATGGGTTAGTTTTATGTTATGTTTTAAGCCCACAAATGCAGCATGACTCATCAAGAGAAATTACTCAATATAAATACTCAATTTTTGTTTTTTAACCTTCATTTGCCATATACCAAAACATATCACAAAATGGACATAGGGACACATGATAAGAATGTGGAGAGGTCTTTACTGGGTCTTTAAATAAACTGGATGCAAATACAACAATGTACCTTTTCCTTCCATGGTGTGGACCAGTGACGGCAAATTACACTGTATCAGTGTCGTCCACCTGTAAAACCTGTTGGCTTTTTAGTTTGAAGGTAGTAAACGTTAATGTTCATTGGCAGGGCAAAACGGTTCACAAGTTCAGTATCAGTGCAGCTGTCATTAATTAATTAAAAAGATGGGGCTAATTAAAAGTAAGGAGCTGTGGTGGTTTGTCTGTTACCACCCATACAGGCTTCAACGCAGCGTAGCGGCTGTTGTAGTATTGGACTGCATTTAGGGCTGAACAGTTAATCTAAATATTATCGAAATCGCAACATGACCAAGTGCAATATCCAAATCACAGGAGCTGCAGTTTGATAAAGGTAAAATGTGTCAGAGCATACCACTATAAATGAAGCACTGCGGGGCTGCAGAGATTCCCCGACCTATTAATCGTTTTCTCCAGATATATGGGAACATGCGTTTTTGGTACAGACCCCAGAAAAAAATCACATCATCATCATTTTTATATTTTTTCAGTGAAAATGAAATCCAAAAATCACCCTTCCCATTAGAATCGTGACTCATACTACAATCGCAATATCTGTCAAAATAATCGCAATATGATTCTTTTAATGCCTATGGTTCAGCCCTAACTGGAGTGTATTTAAAAAACATTTCCACCTCCATTGGCATGTAATATTTGAAAATATTTTTATAGTCACTTGTGATGTTTCTTTGTCACTATTAAATGTATTAGCTTTATTAAACTTTATGGTAAAAGTGTACTATAAATGTATGGTATTGCATAGGATTTTTTAATAATACAGTAATAACACTATGTTATACAAGTGCAGCAGCTCATTACTTACTGTAAAGCACACAGGTAGAGTGCTACATGTTCTATATTCAGCAGATAGTGTTCGTTTAATTCATTGCTTGCATTTAATAGCTGTAATAAAATAAAGTGTGAAAGAAAAACAAACTACAAGGTAATGTAAGTGTTCCCCTGTACAATCCAAAGTTAATTATTATACAGGCTAAAGACAATTATTAGCTATGCATATAAAGCAGGAAATCATCTTTAAAGAAGGAGGCAGGTATTTCTGCTTGAATTTCATCTGGCAGAGAGGCTCTGGGCAGAAAATGATTGTTCCACTGCTATAGAAATATCAAATCATTTGTATTGAGTCTGGGATGAAATCAAAGATTGAACTATAAATTGAACCTTTTTATGATTCTGACACTATTACAACTGCTGCCGTATTGCTCCCAATGTTATTTGTGCTTGCACATTAAGGTGTGACCGTTTATTTCTCTCTGCAGACTGCTTTGAAGTGAACCCTGTGAGGAGCATCCAAAACGACACAATATTCTGGTGAGTTCCCAAATTGAAATTAAAACCCTCTTCACATTTACATAATATACTACCACACATAACCCATCCAGACTGTGAACATGAGCAGAAAGTGATGGGGCAAAGGGATGGAAGGGAAAGGCTTTGAAAACAACATGCTGAAAAAATTATGTTTCCTTCCTCTGACTCTATGGATCACTCCGTTTTTACTCCATAGGGTCAGCGTGTTTGACTCACCGTGCATGCATATTCGCACTACTTTAAACACAAAGGCAAACCCTACAGTTTTATCCATTTTCTTTCCTTTTTCTCCATCATATATTAACTCAAACGAAGACACAGAGGAATGCAAAAAACACAGCACTCCCCTCTCTGTCACATTCAGATTTAACAACATGTTCACATACGGAGAGTGAGGGAGCTTCTGCAGAGTGACACTGTTAGCTATCCTCTCACATAGGCAGGGTTGGGCTGGCGCCACGGCTGTTTGCCTCATAGCCTGCGCAATGGGAGTCGGCTCCATTATCAGAGCTACTGCTTCACCACCCTGCAGCAAACCCAGCATCCTCTGCTCCTGCAGATTTAATTTCTTATCTCAATAGGGAAAACAGCCCCTCTGACGAACAGCAGAACACCCTGGGCTGCTGTGAACACGGATTGAGAATATATACAATAGATGGTTTGATAAACTTACAACCAGGCATAGCACTGATATTCCTCATAGGAATTTGTGGTTGGTCATAGATATTCAAAGGAATTTGCTTTATACTGTAAATAATGATTCATGGAAGGGAAGCTCACGTCACCATTAATCGGGATCCCTAGGTAAATTTCAATAATGTGCTGCTGCTGTTACATACCGAGTTGCCTCCATGTTTGCAGATAGATAAAAGCAGCTCTTCAGCTGCTGTATTCTCACATGACATAAACTCAGCACGAACCGGTGCCACATGTGTGCTCCTTTTGTTAAAAGCATTGCGAGAGCACATTATCACTTCTCGGAGAACAGAGTAGCTGCATATCCTTAATCACATGTTTTCATAAATGCCCTTGTGCAAAATAATAAATACAAGCTTCGTACTGTGACGTGTTACTTTGGGTTTTTTCCTCTATTTTTTTCCCATGTTCTTTATTTCTGACAACCTGCAAAATGTCTTTCTTGCTGCATTCAGTAAGAAGTCGAAGTCTGTGATGGAACCGAAAGATTTGACTTGTTGTGGCTTTTCCAGCCCTTTACTAACAGCTTCATCAATGTCATGAAAAGCCACTACAGTAGTAATTGTGTGTCAACTTTCCCAGGCTCTAAAACAAAAGTTATTATGTGAGCACAAATAAGTTATGTTACTTGATATACCTTGGCTAAATTAGTTTTCTTCTGTTTTACAGTAATCACCAGGTATGGCTGCACTTACTGTCAAGAGTAATTTATTACAATCATTAAAGTTTGAAGATCTTCTCTGCTTGTAAGGCTTTACAGTTCCGTGAAGAATGTTCCTTTAAAAGCATCCTTTTCTGTAAAGCACTTTAAGCACAAACATTTTTCTCTTTTAATTATAATAAATGCACGCCACACAACGCACACTTTGTAATGCAACATTACATGTATGTGTGCTTGTACAGGGGTAGAATCGAGTAAAAAAACAAAAATCCCAGTACTGCACAGACACCATATCAAAGTATGTCTGAGAGACATCAACACACGGCAGGCTTAGCCGCTAAACGTTGCAGATATTGAACATGATCGTTTTCAGGTGGCTGGGGTTTACATAATGTGGCACTGTGAGAGGACATTGATTTTTCTTGCTTTGAACTGGTAGTCCTGCAGCATGCTTTTCTGCACAAGGGGAGTGTCTGGCTTCAGCATTGTATGGGGAAGCAGAAATAGGCTATGACAGCTAATTTGGCAATTGGGTAGAAGTAGAAAGTTAATAATCCATAGTTTGAGCAATAACAAAGGTTTTTAAGGCAAACACCATTGCATTAGCCACATTCATTTCACCTAGAAATACATGAAAGGGGTTGTGAAGCTTTTTATGTTTTAATGAAATGAGCAGAATATTATCAGTGAGGACGGGTTGGGTTGAATTTCTGGTTCTTAAGAGTCTTTCAAACAGATTAATTTAGGTATTTTGATTTTATGATTAAGCTTTTAGCACAATAGTCACTCAGAAGATTTTAGTGTGTGATGTTAAATTAAACACAAGTTGATCAAGGTCATGAGATCATTAATTATCCTCGTATTCTTTAAGAAGGTGAATGTGGTCTCTTGTTTGAAAACTGAGTGCAGGAAATGAGTTTGACACCTTTGACATATGACAATACTTTCATTAGTTTTCCCCCTTAAAGCTGCTTTATGTAGAAAGACTGCACAGAACAGGCTGCAACACAGTTTTCATACCGATTCATAACTCTCATAAGTCTGATCATGCATTTGTTTTCATATGTCCTTGTTAGTGCAAATGCGTCGGCTTTGTAGAGTCATTTTTAATGAGGAAAACCACTTGCAAACATCATGACACTTTGCTACCACAAGGATACACCACAGGTCTTCACTTTCTGTGAAAGTTCAAAAAGGACTAAGCAATAATGCAAAGAAACCTATGGAGGATAGTGATAGTTTACATTTGAAAGACAATTTGTAATGTAGTTTTCTCTGTTCATTTGGAACAGTGCATCTTCAAAGATGCACTAATAATCGCGTTGACACACTTTGATTAGATTTCTTCCTGCTCAGTCTACAAAGATCAAAAGCGAATGCATTTGTTATTTTTATTTTGTACAGAATCAAAGTGGTCAGAGTTGTCAATTCAGTAGGCAAAACAGTTCAGGTTTATTTGTGTGATACTGAAAGCCACAGTATGAACATAGTAAACAGAAAGTTAAAAGGCATTTGATACAAAATTGCAGCAAAATAAATAATAAATAATTTATAAATAAATAAATATCATGTAATCTAATTAGTGCTGATACTTTGGGGTGCTGTTAAAATGCTTATTTAACAGTTCTCATTCCCTTAAGTTTGACAAAGGCTTCATAAGCATTACCTCAGGTTATAAAACTACCCAGTGTTTTCTGTATAGAATAAAATAAATACTATAATGCTTAATAATAATTAACCAGCCCTAAGCAAAGTATTTTATAAATGATTGATTATAAGCAGCAATGCAGAGCATATGTATGTTTAAAACAGAGAGACACTAACATTTATTGCTCTTCATTTAACTGTCGAAGATTTCAGTCCCCGCAGTCTTTTGCCGCTGACTCGCACGTTCTAAAGAAAATTAAGTTTTTCTCATGTTATCATATAGCAAGAAAAGGCAAAACCTATTAACATGAGTCTAATATCTTGTGAAATTGCAGAACTCTTAGATTAACCATTTTCCTCCATGAGAACACATCCAGGACGGTGAAAATATCAGCACACCAAAGTATAGATTTATGACTAATTTTGAAATCACGCTCTCTTCATGCAAATAGCTGTTTTGATGTCTTTTGTTGGCATCTGCTGCTTTTCTCAGGGCGCTATAATTAAACAGGAGGAGGCCGCAACCCTTCTTTATTCTGTGTCAGTTTGAGAAATGGCTGTTGCAAAACGCACTGTGTCAAAGCAATACAAGTTGAACAACAGCTAGATTTCACACACAATGGAATCCATTTTTAGGAGAGTATGTATCTGAGGAGTCGTAAATTAATCTTCATTACCGCAGCGGCATGGGTGTCTGAAAATGCACCAAAAATCAGTTTGTGGCAAGTTTGCTTAACAGCATCGCACCATATTTTGTATTTATCACAGACAAGTATCATATACAACTGCCTGAAAATGAAAACTTATGAGGACATTACTTGTTACTCTACGGCTGAAAAACATATTGAACCGCATTGATCCCTTCTGCTGGTAATGGCTTAAGTCGTGATACCCCCAATTATAGATAAACACATTATAAAATGGGGGTTAATAGTCAATGTTAAGTTCAATTTAACAGCTCTAAAGCACCGTGAGCTCCTTTCAATTGTTTCCCGACGTTTTTAGAGCAGCACTCCATCAAAAGATAAACAATCTTTTGGAATTACGGAAAAAATACCACATTTTTTATTAACTCTCCACGTGTCACCACCCAGGTTTACACCCACAGCACATCCCCTGATCTGACATCATCCTCAGGATAACGCTCATATGTCATCATTAAAGAGCAGGGACTCAGGCACTTTGTCAGAGTTTGCAGTCCATTGAAAAGGTACAAAGGGGGCAGAAAATAGATCTCTTTGATGAAGAACAGATTATGATGGAGAGGTGAGCAAACTTGCCTCTCATTCGCTGCCCACATGTGCAGTGCAGCAAGACTTGCCATCACGCACAGCAGCAAATTGCTGTCTGATCCCAAAGACAAGCTGCAAATAGGATGTAATCCTCTTGGATCTTTGTTAAAAGCTACAGTGAAATGTAAATCTCTCCTCTCAATTCTAAATTAAAATAAAAAGACGTTTCAGTAAAAGATCAAATAAATATGCTAATATGTTATCACTTCATTATATGTACATATCTTTATTATTTGTAGTATCATTATATAGTGTATTTATAGGCTTCCCATGTACATTTACATTTCAAAGACAAGCTTTCTTTAGCAGCCTTGTGTGTCTGTGTTATCAGCAGCCTCTTTCAGACTCCTATTGTTGTAATGTGACATGTGAAAATCTGACATAAAAATTCCCAGTGAGCTCCGTGACGTGAGAGCTCACCCCGACTGATTTGGCTTCAACCGTAGTCTGTTTTTCCTCAGTTTTAGTTGGCCTACCTCTGAGGGATGTGTCTCCAAAATTAGAAACCTGCCTCAAAACTTGTTAGCTCACAGGTGAGATAACATGCAGTGGCTTACAGACAAGGGTTTTGTTATAAGAGATTGTTAGAATGGAATATTCAGGGCTTCCTGACTGTGAGTCTGTTTGGAAATGTAAGTCGAAACAATGAACATTTGCACATTTAAAGTGTAAAATTTCTAATTGCAAAGTGCTATCAGTATCTGTTTATTTCACAAAAACATCTGTTTGTATGTATCTCTATATTAATATTGTGATTCACACTGGAAGTGAGCCGGGCCATCACTGGAAATGACTTGCCACCCCTTATCACTGGTTATGCCTTATTATGGACATAAGCTGTGAATTGAAAAAATCCAAAGAGTGATTTTTCTTCCATTAATTGTTTCACTTGAAGGACCCAATATTTCACAAAAAAAAACAACAACAAACAAATGGCAGAAAAACGTGCATATCTTTATGTAACAGAAGCGCTTTATGCATTTAATCATCCCGTGGCCCCTTAAGGGATCCCGACCCCCAGGTTTGGATCCACTGGTGCCTGTGTTAAATTGTTTTCTCCTGCCATTTATATTCGACACATTTTGTATGTATGGTTTTAATCTACTCAACCTTATCAAGTAATAATGAATCAACTGTATTTGAAATGTATCTCTAAAACATAGTCTAAATAAAAGCTGTGTAACTTTAACCACAGAGTTTGCTTTCAAATTGGATTTATGGTGTGGTATAATGAGTTCTGTTGATTGCAACAATGTGTTAATGATGTCTGCGTTTAGTTTGACTAAGTTATGACTCTGAGAAGGTGTTCAAGTTTTGAGTTGTTCATTATTTCTACTGACCTCTGCCTTTGGCACAAAAGTGGTGATTTTCCTTTAGCTATTGTTGAGAATGATTGTATTTGTACATTCGTCACATACTTCAACACTAAAGCTAGAATGCTAAAATACAGAATTAGAGCCACATTCAATGCGGTGGGGGGGGGGTCAAGTTTTGCAGTGAATTTTGGGTATTGTAGGAGAAATGAGGAGGCATAATATCTTTTTCATTCAAGATTTACTTTACAAATGAATTGATCAGGGACTAATTCCCAGGGCAGGTTAATTTTATACATTAAAAGAAACAAACAAGACATACAAAAAGCAAAGAGCAGACACAACAACATCAAAGCACATATGGGAGGATACAGCTAAAACCTAGTGAAAGCTTTGCCGAGCAGACACGGTTGTTGTTTCTATCAGTGCTGTTAATAGCTACTCTGTCTCTGTTTCGTTCAGTCTTTATCTTTGCTGTCCAAGGACAACTCTGATAGTAATTTGAGCTTGCAGCCATTGACATGGGATCTTAGGTTGAGATCGCAGAGAAATATAATATGGAAGGTGTGGCAGCAGAACGAAAGTTGCTGCTTAGATACTGTATGAACATTAACATTTTAGTTTTCCTTTACTTATATACTTTAACTTGTATATTTCCCGTAGGATGTTGGAGCCAGTGCAGAAGAGATAATAAATGTGCTGGTGGAGGTTTCGGTAAGAAAAGGCAAACAGCCTCTCAGTATGATGCCTTACAAAAGTGCCATGTTTAACGGTTCACGCTGTGAGTTTCTCTGGAGAATTGTGTCAGTGAGACCTGGCATCTCTGGAGACAGACGTAGCGGGACGTCCCAGGCTGCAGGAAGAAGAGAGTTGCCAGATTAAGAGCACACTGATCTCTGATCCAAACCCCCACAACTGCTTTCTACATTTATACTTTTATTATTTTGTAAACGCCTCGGGAAAGCTGGTACAGCTGCATCAGTTACAACTGCATGTCAGCGGTTTGATAGATCAAATAAAATTAATCTAATGCGGATGAAAATGTGAAGTACAAACATGACAGGGGGAGACAAAGCATAACAGAAATTCATAACAGACATCATGTTCCCTTTGTTGATATAAACCTCCCCTGATTGTGCAGCACAACAAGGAGAGCTATAAATTATTCAGGTGCTCCCCGATGGCTGCCCATTTACAGCCGCTCACTTGCCTCTGACTGGACGTATTCTTCTGCCATATTCCTCAGTGATCTGCCTGTTTTAAAATGGAAGCAAAACACATGTGACCTCTGATTGGGACTTTGCCTTCACTCTAATGCTTAATTTATTCATTACCCCTCCGCCTGTATTGGGTATGTGCCCCAAAGCCTGTAATCGTAAATACTGTTGAATATCAAAATGAATGTGAAGGGGAAGGAACACAGAGGATTATTACAGCTGTATGTAAATAACAAGGTGAAATACGGCTCCTTCCTCATCACAGTGCCTGCACAACAAAGAAAGAGGTGAGAGAGGTAGAACAGAATGCTGTGGTCATATATAATAACACCATTTGCTGTATTGTAGCCCATGAAGGACATTTCTCTCCAGAGAGCACAGCATGTCATTTGTCTACACTGCTGTTCCTTCATTCATGCTGATGTGAGGTTTGCTGTAGCGACTGCCAGGAAAAAAGGGAAGATGGTTGCATCTCCTCTCTGTGAAGCATTTCCTAGGGTTTTAACGCTCACATCTCCACGACTAGCTGTCTATGCTGTTTGAGGGCTCACTCAATTTTTGCAGATGTGCTGTATGGTCATGACATTGGAAAGGGGCGTACAACAATAAATCCTTGCAGGATATTAGGCTGTCTCTGCAGATTGTGACACTGCAGATTTTAAGATGCTAAGTTTTGGGTTTACTTAAGTTATAATCCCTATTAAATCAAATCAAAATGTTGATACTATTTATGGTGGGCATGTCTTTCAGAAATAACCATTCATTGTATTCAGTAATTACCTATCTCTGTAGAAGTTTTTATTAGTAGTGGCGGAGTCCGCCATTCATGTGCTGGACTCAAATTGTCTTCACGTGCACGAATAATTCACAAGAAAACGATATATGCATGTAATCCAGCCAGACTGAAGAAGCATCAAGCGTTTCAGCGAGTGACCCAAAATGACATCTGTTTACGTTCAAGTGACCAAGCCTGCTGGCGTAGTAATTATGATGGGAGCAAAGGGAAAAGTACAGTGAAGTTGTCAGTCAGTTTAGGCTGGAGGTCGGCGGTGGATGGATGAACAGAACATCTGACTTAAACACAAGAGACTGCTATTTCCCATTTCCAGGGGACAGTCAACGTTGTTGTTGGTATTTTTGTAAAGCATGACCAAAATCGTAACTGAACCTTAACCACGTGTTTGTTATTGTAACCACGACGACGAAGGTCCACTAATCTATACAAAGTAATTATTTTAACCCAAACCATGATCTTGGCCTAAACCTAACCAAACTTTAGCCATAGTATAATCACATCATAAAACTAATTTATTTGTCAACATTAATTTGTAACGTGATAAATTTGTAAATTTGAGGACTTGTTGAATCCAGCGTAATTTTATCTCATTGATAATAGTCTTAGTGTGTGTACTGACTACTACTGTATTAATTTCCTGCTAATGCAAACGGACAATCTTATTGCCGCTGCTTCAAATTAAAAGCGATGGTAGAACATGGGGTCGCTTTTATTGTGAAGAAGCCACAGGAAAAGCAATGTATTTGTCACATGTAATGGAAAGTAATGGAACAAGAAGGTAACCAACCCCGCTGTGATCTGCTGTTATGTAGAAAACGACCTGCGCTGCATGAAATCAGATCACAGCTGCTCGTGACACGATGGAAAAAGATACACCAGTTGCTCTTCTGTTGTATCTACAAAAAAGTAGCTGCTCAACAAATGCTGGATGTAGTGTTAAAACCGCACTTGCTGGTTACCCACGGTAACCATGGGGGAAATCTTAGGAATAACAGCTTTAAAGTTTAAGCATTAAATTAAAACTTCTGCAGCTTTCAAACCTTAAGCTTAGAAGCACTGTTGCACAGTGCATCACATGAAATTCAAAATGAAATCCCTTTGAAATGCAGTGTGTCTGTTGAGACAAACCTCCTTTTCAGTACAATATCGCCTTCATTTAAATTCACCTATTTTTATCAGAATTGAACACTATAGCAAATCAGTAAGAGAGCGACTCAAGAATATTATCTCTATTGAAACATAAACTAAATCCCCCTCCTACTATAAACGTGATGTGTCGCAGTGTAAGTCCTTTAGTCATTCACATATTCTGTACTTGACAGTTACGGCCTCTAAGTGTATATACCGTTGAAAGGCAGACTGCAGGCTGGGGAATAGTTTTTTAATGTTGGTTGTCGATTTAATCGTTCTGAGTGCATGCAGTCATCAAGGGACTTACAGACACAAATTGAGGTCAAGTCCACTCACTTTTAACAGAGACGCTGCCCAAATAAATGGATCAATAACTCCTCTAATCACTTTCCCACTTTGAATCTGTCTGACTGAGAAATTCTTTTATCCTGAATCCAAAATGAGAAATGGCCACCTCTCTGTGTGAGGATTTGAGCAGGATAATCAGCAAATATCATCTCATAATTAACGTTGAAACATGTTTTTAAAGCACTGTGTACTGAAATTGAAATGACCCCAAGTCTATATATCACCATAGTCTTTCCTAACTAAACATTTGTCAACAAAGATTGTCACAATGTTATGATTGGAGTTTCTTTGTCACAGTCATTGATCATTAGTCATGCACCGTTGCCCATATTCTGATGTGCATGTCGTCGTGAAGCAGGCTGCTTACAGGGCAGAGGCAGGTTTCAGCATCAGGGTGGCACTCTGATTAAATTCCCAGCCTGTGCATGTTCCCCTGTGCCCTCTCCTTTTGGCAAATAAATTGGAGTGAGCTGACCTTTCATCAGATATGCACAGCAAACACTGAAGTTTCAAGCTTCAACAACCAGACATGTTAACTTCAATTAATCAAGAGAATACCATTACAGCAGGTGACATGTACGAGATGGTTCACTGCACCATCCACGTATTTTACTCATCATCACTCCGAGGCATTACTTTCTGACTGTCCCCCAGAGGACGAGGCTGATCACTGGGCTCTGTCTCACAGTCAAACACCTGCAATACTCAAGTCTGTGTGTGGACTTCTCTGCTAGCCTGGCGTTATATAGTAGCTTCAGGTGGGGTAAGGGTTTTAAAACATTTCAAAACAAGGAACGAATGAGTGAGTTTTTTTGTTATTGTCATGCTCACTATGCCCAGACACAAAAGATTCATAGAAGCCATATCCAGAATGCTATTAATTTAATGCTATATATACATATTCAAACAATACTACACAAAGAGTCCCAACGATGACGACACCCAGTTTCCTGAATCAGATGTTCAAACTGCCATTGTCAACATCACTGACAAAAACATTTATTATATAATATAAGAAAAATGTGGTGAAATACTAAATAACCTTCTTTTCTAGCCTTTTGAGACCCTCAGAACTGACTAACTATTCCACATTTTCATCATCTGTTCACCAGAACGTTTCAAGGTTTTGTTGAGCACTTATTGGAAAATTTCAATTCTTAAATAATCATAGCATGTACGGCACAAAAGAAAATGGGACTCACTTTTCACTTCACCCAAATCACACAGCAGTCGGGAGCAACTTGGGGTTCTTGCTTAAGGACACTTCGACACAGGCAGCTAGTGATCGAACCGCAAATCCTGCGATTATTGGACGACCCACTCTCTCCTGAGCCACAGCCGAGTCCTAGTCCTAGTACAGCATAATTAATACTAAAAAAATCACTAAGAGTGTCAGTGCAAGTCAATAAAGTAGTCACAAAGAGTGAATAAAATGTATTAGGCAAACAATAAAAAGACAGAAATGACTTATGGTCAAAGAAGAAGGTCAGGATGAAGTAGAAACTAATTATATACAGTATGCCTGTCTGGAAAAAGTATTTTGAGAAGTATTTTAAAAGGTGTTGATCATTTTTACAGCCTAAACGCCTCATATGAGGGTCATATGATCCTGGCTCTTAGTTGGCCTGACTTCAAATATCCAACTAGTGTTAAGAGTTGTGATGATGAAAATGAGATGAAATAAAAGCTTGGATAACTTTCTCAAGGTTGGCGAAGACCATATTCTCTGAGTACTTTCGCTGGAGAAAGCAAGACTGAACAGTTCTTACATCTCGATCTTAGAAGTAGCACAGACCTAACAGGGCTTTCCAGAAAGGCTGCAGATTTTTGTTGAATCAGATTAATAGAGCTGAGTGGGTGAAATTCAGCAAAGCTAGATTAATTATCATTACCTCGCAGAAAGTTTGGAGATAGTCATTTACATCAATCATTAAGGTGAATCTGCTGGTGTAATTTGACAAAGGATTCAGTCCTAATAATTTCATTACAGACTGCATATGAACCATCTTTTTATTGCAAACGTTATCAATGGTTTTCAAAGGCTGGAACTAGTGGGTGTTAGCTGGGGAAATAGATATCCTGTTTGCAAATGATATGACCGAGTTGGATAATCCAATATTATTACCATGCAGAGATAAGTGTGTCTGACAGTGTAGATTTAAATACAGTGGAAATCAGTGTGGTCTAAAAAATAGAAGACATAGTCAGGGGTTGGAGGCAATTCACTTTCATTCATTTGCACTAGTTTAATAGATTATACTGTTCTAAAGGTTATTGAACATTTGGCATTGGCTTTCATTATATATTGACAGAACATTTCTTCTGAATAATTAAATTAAAGTCAGAACCCCTTTGCAAACATTTGTGAATACTGATAGAGTATTTAATTGAGGAAGGAGCTAAAATCCATTTATGGGAAACACCACGCATGAAATACAGTCGAGATGATGCCCTACCTCCAGCAGCAGGAAATGATCTCTCCGCGAGTTATGGTCTGAACTGTTTGAAGGGCAGTAACTGTGACATAAACCCTTTTTTCAAGGCTTTCAAGCAGGATGACCTGGTCTGCGGTGTCAACTGCCTCACTGAGATCAAAAAGGATTCAAACAGAGCGATCACAAGCACAAACAGCAACAAGGGGAGCTCAAAGAAAACTTAAAAACTAAAATTTAAACTTCTCAGCGCATTATTATTCATAGAAGGTAGCAGTTTGTGGAATCTCCTTATTCCAAAACCTTGAAGAAATAGACAGTTTGTGTGAAATATATTAAAAAAAAAAAAAACTGCCGTATATAAACGGCTGTATTGTAATCAGTGGCATACTGCACATCTTGACGTTTTGAAGAGGTGTTAGTCCAGGTTATAAAATACTGACTGACTGCGGCACACCAAGGTGGAGAAGATCTCCAAAGTGACATACATTTAAGAAAGACATATTTTCTCATTGCACTCTAAAATCTCAGAAGGCCCGGCAGAGATTGATTGACATTTTCATACTCTAAACTCTGGATATTATTCATGGAATTGCAGAGCATATTTGGAGAGGCCTATTTTAACATTTTATAGAGTCCCAGTATCTCACCAGAGGTGACTTGTTCCACCCCACACGACTCCATATCCATTATAGATGGCTGGTTCAGCCAAGCCAGCAGTATACATATGTTTACAACTGTCAAATGCACCAAGAGGATTCACTGAGTCCTGAAAAAACAGCTATCCATCTGAGGTGGATGGATCCCAAAGACCTTGTTGTAACATTATCTCCCAAGTATATCAATAATACATGGAGAGATAAATGTGCCCAAGTGCATAGAATGAAAAACAGGGCAACCAATGTAGCTTCAGGAATGTGCATTATGTTAAAGGGACTGTCGTAATTTCACCTTCAATTCAGTCATTTCCAAATATGCACACCTCCTGTAAATTATTGCATTTTAAAGTTGAAGCATATTGAACATTCAGCTTTATGTATCTATTGAGAGCATCTATTCACATTAATTATTTACTGTAATCAGTTTAAATATGAAAAACCTCGGCTTTGGAAAGGATGAAAATCAACTCCTGAATTCAACTGATAAACAATGAGTTAACAGTAATATGAGGGTAGAGATGTTAAGGTTGTCTTCCATTTTCTTTTCAGTAAAGGACAGAAAATGCTCAGTTCCCTGTCTTCTCAAGAGGATGAATGAGTAATGTTTAAAAAGACGCTTCAGTCTAAAATGTAATTTTTCTCAGAAAAAATACAGTTGATGCTCGAGGTGAAACAGAATTCAAGATTGCCGCGAAGTACATGAACGTTGTCCCCCAGTTAAACTCTGTTTTGGTGTAAAAGCTCCCTTTGATTGTGTAGTTCAGCACCATGCAGGGCAGTGAGGTGTTGTGGGTATTTCACTTTTAAGTACATAGCTTCAAATGTGCTTAATAGTTGATGTTTTGAGGCTGGTGGTTTTCAGTATTTGTTTTAAGGAGCTGGGGAGTATATTTCCACTTCCAAGGCGCTCAGTGAGACTTTGTAGAAACCTGCAAGAAATCTTATATCTTATATAATAAGTTCTGTGTCATTTATTGAACAACTCAGAATAAGTGCTCATATATTTGTGAGGGATCAAGCAAGTCAGGCACAAGAGACACAGAGCAAATTAAGGGTTTTATGTCCATGAAAAACTAACCACTTTAACCTGACTGTGAGTACATTCACCAGTTAACAAGTTAAAGTAATTAAGCTCTTTCTAACCTCCTATGAACTGAGGACCAACTCAGAAATTGAGGTCACTAACTAACTGACTAACAAAGCAACCCTGTCTCCTAGAAATTAAAAGTGAATACTACTAATGTATTTTCACAATTACGTTTTTGATGGGATTCTGTCTGGATTATGTTCACAGGTAACATTTTCTCCAGTGAAGAGGTTAGTGCATTTTTGTAAATTGTTGTGAGATCGGTCAGATTGGTGGGGCGTACAATGTGCAGGGCTTTGACACTGGAGCCGGGGGTTCGCATCCTCATGCGTGGTTAGGTATAGCGGACAGATGCACTGACGTTAAGGTTAGAGAAGGATTGTGGTTTCAGTTAAATGGTAAGACGGTAAACAAGTTGTGTCTCGTGCTTCAAGTCATTATTAACCTTTTTTTAACCAAGACCATAATCTTTCCCTAACCTTAACAACATTTCTTGAGTGCCTAAACATCACTTTCAAAACAGGTAATCATGCTTTAGTTGCAACAGGAGGATATTGTAGAAAATCAAATTAAATGCGTTGTCGGGTAACGTTTTGCAGATGCGTTTAATATGTAATTTGTGACTTGTGAGATATGTTCATTAACATCATTTCCTCATTATGTTCATGAAAAAAGTATCCATGTGCCAATATGTTTCCTTCAAAACATATTTGCTCTTGCAAATTCGTGATATAAACATAATTTTTAGGAGACAGGGTTAGACAAGGAGACAAAAACATTTATACCTGTCTGGCACAAAAACGGGCACAGGGGACCATTACAGTAAACTAAAGTAGAGAGATAGCATTAACATTTGCTGTAAATAAAAAATCTCAGTTTAATTTACAATATCACTTTGCTCTGTAACATTTATCAAGACTAAAGAGTTTATAGCCATCCTAGTGGCTCTGTGAGTCTGCACTTATGGTTCTTTGAGCTAAAGGCTAACATCAGGATGCTAACGCGTTCACAGTTGCAATGATAACATGTTGATGTTGAGCAGGTATAAAGTTTATACCACCATGAGCTTAGTGTGTTAGCATGCAAACATTTTCTAATTAGCAAAGCAGAGGCTGATGGGATGTCATTTGTTTTGCAGGTATTTGGTCATAAACCAAAGTATTGGAAAGATATAATGTTCGACCCCTAGAGGATAAGTCAGAAGATCCTCAAAGTTAATATAATTCAACCTGAGGGGGCACGATTGTCTTTACCATATTTCATAGCAAGCCATCCGATAGTTGTTGAGATATTTCATTCTGACTAACACACCCACGATGCTAGCTTGGCTAAAAACACAATTGATATTTAATGACACACATGAAGTTATGGCTCAATTTTTTTAGCTCCCCTGTGAATCCAGATGAGTTGGTTCTGACCAAATACTCGGCCCTTTAGGAGGAAGATAAGTCAGTGCCTTGCTTTCTCTTGTGCTGTAGTAATGCAATGTCAGGAAGGTAACAAACGGGAAAGAAAACAAAGTAGGCAGGAAGAACTAATGATAACTAATGATAAATGTAGTCAGCATGGTATATGAAACAATGTGTCACTGTTAAACTCGTAAATGACTGCTGTGGGTGTCACCTAATGACAAAATACAGGTGAAATGAAATGGTTTGTAGAAACACAACTCAACCTCTGCACCTAATGTGATTGAGCCTTCACCGTATTCTGATAGTGCTGCTTAGTTAATTGAATTTGTGTTATAGGAAAGCCAATAAGACAAATGAAATACATTGTTTTCGGGGATACAGCACCAGTGAAACGAGAGCCATCCGAGGAAATCAGATAAGCTCCCTGTATTCCTCCTTTGACATATTGGAAACGATCTTATCAAACCTCTCCTCTCCTGCTTGGTCTCTTCATCCCGACTCTCGTCTTGACAGACAAATCCTGTTACAGTTGGCAATAAAATCAAGAATGAAACACAAATTACAGAAAGCTGAGTATTTACCACCATGCAGAGTATTGGGATATTTTCATAAGGCGAAGGAAATGAAGAGCACTTGTTTTTTAACCTGTTTTGTTGCACCACCACCTCCACAACCTGTCAAAGTGACAGCTCTGGCAGCGCTCAAGCACAACTCTGACATTATTTGCAGATGGTAAATTAGGAAAAATATCTGGTTAGCCAGTATGATTCATAGTTAGTCCCAGCTCTTGTTTACAGACAAGTTGTCACATTCATTTAGCAAATTATGCTCGTGCTTGGGGCTCTGTAAAATGGTTTTGCCCTTCCACTTTATTGGAGAAGAGGGGATAGTAAAAATAATAAAAGCTTTTTTTTTCTCTCCTCAGCCTTAAAATCTGTTGACTCAGAATCCTACAGAATCATTGATCTCTGCAGAGGGATTACACAGCAAAGGTGCCAATATTTTACTGCATTTTTTTTCCCTGTATTCAATTAATTGTACAAAATTTCAACCAGCTAAAGGCAGCTCCATTACTGTGTCGTAACCCTGCTTAGAGGCTTGTATGTAACGGGATATGCTAATACTTGTCGTACTAAGCCCTTGTAATCTTCATGCTTGAATTTGTGAACAGAGGACCATGTCTTTTTCACATACTGTAAATACTGATGGCATAATATTGCCGTGTGGATCGCTAGGATTCCCCTGAGGTTTTAAATGATCCCACAGAGTATAATGCAGCAAACTATAATGCTGTAGCAGCATAGATGTACAAGTTCACTAAATATGACTGAAAGATTACAAAATGAACAGCTACGGATTAAGGTAAGACTCATATGTATACCCCCCCCCCCCCCATCTAAAACACATTTTCCTGGAGACTGCAGACCATATGCTTATGTAGCAGTCAGTGAACCATGAAATCACTTGGGTTTTCATGAAACTGATTTGCATTCTCAGGTTAAAAGCTCAATGGGTCCAGAGAGGTAGCTGTAAAACCTTCATTTAGTATATCAGACCTGTCTATCTTTATTATGGCTGCACAGAATGATCAAAGTGTCACTATTACTGAAGTGAGGCTGCATGCTAATGGCATTAGATGTGCAGACGGCAATACCACCTCGCATTGTTTTTTAACAATCACATGGTGATCTAAAATTGTATCATTCGTCATCATAAGCTGTTTTGTATTCTCTCTGTTTGAAATTTTTTTTGCCGAGTTAATGAAGTTAGATATGAGTATTCACCCAAGCACGTCCAGAACATAGCACAGCAAAAATAATAGAAAAGATCTTTAGATGAATTATTGTTTGAAGTTTTAATAAGAACCGCATGAGCATTGGGAGTCCTTTATACTAATCTCATGCTCTTAAATCTGCTCAAAGCCACATGTAGATTCTGCTGCTGTTCAGCTACCTAAGCCCTCATAATATTTTGTCCTGTTGATGTGACATGAACACGTCAAACTCCCTGTTTTTCAGTGTGTTAAGATTTACAGAACTGCCTGTGGAAGGATTACGCACGTAATTGGTGGAACCACATTGCAAAACCGTCGTTTGGGAATTAGGGAAATGTGAAATCTAATCCTAGTGAGCAATTTGTTCTTAAGGGAAAATATAGCTTGTTTTTTTTTTTTTATTAAAAACACTGAGACACTAATTTATCTTCAACACAGGAAGGGTGAGGATGTGAAAGTATCCCGTGGTATAACATACTATGGAGTAAAACAAAACAATCCCAACTGAAGATCCACTTGCTAGCTTTTTCAGGAGATTTCAGCTTTATCACACTGTTTTCTCACTTATCATGGAGATGGACCTGTTGACATGCGAGCTTGTGCTCCTCCTATAACATTGTTGGACTCATGAAAGACTTCTTTATTTTTTTTTAAGTATGCAGCAGAACCAGAGACATCGTCATTTTGATCACACACCTTTTCAAAACCTGACGCTGACATTACTCACAATGCAACTTGAGCGATTTGGCTGGGTTATGTTTTTCAAACCCGACCAACACTGACTTAAGTGATCGAATTTCATGCAGCTCCCTCTGGGGCCACAAAAGACTTCATACAGCTTTCTTGTAGTACCCCCCAAGACCTGTAAACTGACTTTGATTTTTACAATTGGTGGAGTTCCCCTTTAAGGTAAGGCCAACATAGACAAGAAGTCCTAATAGTACTATTGTTTAAATCATAACAGCAACTGACCCCGCATGTAAACAGATCCATCTCTATGACAACTGAGCAAACTCCATCTGCTGACGAACACCATGAGATGTGGTTAAAAACTGCAGAAAAAACTAGGAAATGGACCTAAGGTTTTATCAAAATACCATTTACAAGATCAGGAATTAACTATGTTTACTTTGAGAGTATCAATGCCTTTTATTTTGTAATATAAAAATGTCAACACTCCCAAAGGCAAAATTAACTTTATTATTTATATTGGCTCACTGCAATCTTAGATTAAATGATTCATCTCTTGCCAGTTGCTTTGGATTAATAACATATTAGGATGTTTGATGTTTAGTAAGCTGTGACCTACTACGAGGTTTTACAAGATTTTGGCTGATCATATCTCTAAAACATGTCCAGTCCTCACCCAAAGCATTCTGATTTAACTGAAGCCAAAATGATCTCAAAGACAGTTCACGGAGCAGCGTTTGCAAAACAGCAGCATCTCAACACAATTAAGAGACCTCCTCGCTGCATGTGGCCTAAATATTACAGTTTAATGTCTCATGTGGCTGTAGTTTTTATCTTGGATGGCAATGCTCTTTTATTACTTCCCTCTGTTGCACTTAGAGCTGAAAAGATAAATCAATCATGATTCAGGTCAACATTTTATTTTGTGCAATACTAGACTAAATACCTGCAAAACTAATGACATTCCCATCAGCCTCAGCTGCACGAGTTTAGTGCTAATTAGCAAATGTTTGCATGCTAACACGCTAAACTTGGATGGTGACCATGGCAAACGCTAAACCTGCTTAGTATCAGCATGGTAGCATGTTAACATGAGCTTTCAGCTCAAAGCACCACTGTGAGAAGGTACACTCTCACTGAGCTGCTAGCATGGCTGTACACTCTTAGTCTTGTTCATTCACAGATGCCAGACATTTCATGTTTAGGTAGCTCAACTGATTAACTGAAAAAACAACAACTGGCAGATGAATTGATATTGTAGATAATCATTAGTCGCAGCCCCAGTTGCATTATGGTTGAGCTGCATTAGAGATTTCCAATCACAATGCAGAGGCCACTTCCATATCTGGATTTGAGGATCTCATAGTAACTTGAGCAAATTGCTTGTTCAGACCTGTAATTTACCGTGTTGACATGATCGGATGAAGCCTTGTCTGCCTTCGGCTAATGCATTACAGAGGACCTCAACATGTGGTCCACGGGCCTTGTCTGATGGAGTCTAAATATAATACAGCCAGCTTTAATTATCACTGAGAATGGGATTTTGTGATCCCAACCTGAACCTTTAGTTCCTGGCCTTCTCTTGGTAAGCTTGCCCTCTAGCAGCACCAGATTCATGAGTTGATTGGCCGGGGAACACACATACGCACATATACACACACCATTCATCTTTTCTTGACCCCTGATGCCAAAGGTTTGTAGAAGCTAATAAAAAGCTAATTATTCAATCAAACTGCTCCTGCAAGCAATTTTCCTTGAAACTGTTTTTGTCTCATTCCAAGTAAAGAGTTTAGCTCAGTTCGACTCAGGCCAGTGGAATAGGAGCGTTCATCAGCGTCTGAAGGTGTTTTAGATTAGCGGAAATGGCTCAGACCAAAACAGCTGCTCGTTCCTCAATAATCACCTCACATTCGTGGTTTTGTCCGCAGTTGACTCTGAGAATTTTGCACCTATTGAATGAACTGGATATATTTGATGTATATAAACACATTAAGTCTACACTTTGTGACATATTTTCAATATGTTCACAGTTTGGGGGCATTGCTGTTCATGCACCCTTATTAGGTAGATGTAATTAGGCTTTTGACTGCTGAAAATCCATGAAATACGTACAGTACTTTGATTGATACCTTGTCATGTAGCGTATATGATCCTGTGTGTAAATCAAGTCATTAATCAAAGTGCTGACATGAAGAGTAAATTACTGTAAAGCCAGGGGAAAAGAGGAATGGTCTGATGGCATTCAGTTTCCTGGATCTGCTGAGTTTAACCTCACAGTTATGACAGCTATCAGGCTACTCTACACCTCCGAACAGCATTGCTGTTTCCTGAATGAGTGGCTCTGTCAGTCCACTGCTGAGTCATGATGACTTTGAGAATGTCCTTTAATAAGTGTGTTACAGCTGCGGCTGCTTTATTGCTTGTCTTCATTTCAGGCACTGTGATCGCTGCAGTTAAGGAAAGGAAAGGTACTTGCTGAAAAACTAAACTCTAACCAAAGCCTGTACTCCAGTCAGGCAATTTAAAAATAATTAAAGTCTGTTATAAATACACAAAAATCTCCTCACATGGCTATGGTGGAATTAATTTCCCGTAGTGCTGCGGCCTATTAAATGTTTTGGGTCCTTGCTTACTGGCTGGTAAGCTCAGGAATTGCCATCTCTTCTGTTTATATCTGGGGAATCTGGGGAGCACAAAGAAAGGCGACTATCGCCAATATGAATGCATTCACTCAAATCTATAATTGATTGAGGCTCCAAGGCTTGTTTTTGTTTCCCTAGATGGTCAGCAGGATCTGATGTAATGAGATGCCTGAAGGTTTTTGCAGAGGTTTCTTTTGCTGCTTTTGCAGAGCTGATGTCTAAGAAGGAAAAAATCCCTCCTCCTGTTTAAGCCAGCAGAAAGATAATTCTGACATTGTCTTCTAAATGTGTAATTTGTAATCTTATGTGCTTAGACAAAAAGTATGAAATGACAAATGATATTATATTTCAATGTTTAAATAAATCAATGTAGCACTGATCCGCTTTTCCTGATACTTGCTGTGGGCAGAGTTTTCCAAAGAAATCTTCAAGAAAATCACAATATAGAAGAAAGCTTTCTCTAGATATCTCACTTCCACATTCGAATAAAATAATATCCTTGTGCTATTCCCTCAGCAAGCTAATTGTTATATATGAACACATAATGCTTTCACTGCAGGTACATTTATGACTTTTTACAGTCTAATACTATTTTGAGGTCCACATTGATGCTAGTATTAGTCATTTTTCAAGACAATATGTTGATTATGAAGGTGAATTTCAAGGTTAAGGTTGTTTTCTTCTGAAAGAGATTGACAACGAAATGTTTTTCATCTTTCCTTCAACCTGTCTGGCCTCAAGTCGTCTGTGTGGATTGACAGACAGAATATAAGCGCAGTGAGGTAAAAAAGGGACATCTCAGCCACCCCTGTTGTCAGTATTGTATTTGTGAGTATTTTAAGTAACAAAGCTGGCAGCGCAGGAAGATGACTGTCTCCCTAACAACTGTCTTTGTCTTTCCCAGATAGGACGAAATCACCCTGATGGATAATGACTTGACAGCATATGTCCTTTGGCCAAAGTTGCCTGGCACTGAGGATTTTTTTTTTTCCTTTTCTGTCTTTTCACTTCATATATAAGGGCCTGCAGAGCAAAAGCAAGAGAAATAGAGAGGTAGAATCTTGTGGCTGCAAGAGGAAAATGAGAAGGGAAGTGTAGTGTTTGATACAGTGAAGGAAAGACATGTTGGAGATTAAGTGAGACCGGCTTGTCCTGACACCGGACTTATCACACTGGGCCAGGTGATGATTTGATGCTTGGAAACGAAGATAAAACCGAGACATGAGGTGTTAGACCATTGTGGACGGGTGAAGGACTTCTTGTTCGAAACACATTTACAACTTTATGCACCTCCCAGTGGTTGCTCAGTGTCACATTGCAGTCACACCTCTCACTGTCACTTCGGCTGTCGGAGTGGGCCGCAGCAGTGCCGCCATACACACGAGCAGAAGCCGTTAATATGCATGGCATGATAGACTGTGAAATGATAGACTGTGAAGCCCATGACACCTACACTCTTACTTTGTTTCTCGTCTTCATTTCTTAAACTCTGACATGACAGCACTAACTCCAGCCCGAGATGAATTGAAAAGGATTGGAATGACGTATCAAAAAGCAAAAGCTTGCGTCATAAATACTTCATTGGCTGGATGAATAGCTGAAGGTGACAAGCCTTAAGTCCCTCTCTGAATACAAATTGATGTACAGTAGAGCTGGAAGAGGAACCTGAGTGGAGAATTCTGTTTTTTTAATGCATAAAGGCTCTCTGCAGACAAATGCGAGCGATATGGTGATGTCTCTTGGGTTGCGTGCTGCTGTACCGCAGGCAGAGCTGTGACATGTCACGTAGCTTGTTTTGAATTTTAGGGACAAGTGAGAAACTGAAGGCTTGTGACCTTGACAATCACCTCGTTCCTGTTTGAGAAAAAACCCAAAAATGAGAGACAAATTTACGCAGTAAAAATAGCCTCTTAAGTGAGTTACAAAACCTTATGCTCACCCATCTTCTTCAGATATGTGCACATAATGGCAATAACCTTATGTTAAAGCATGCAGTAATTATTTGGACACATTAATCAACATATTTTCTCAGTCACAAAATCTCATCACGAGCTGAGACTCGCCCGTTCTTTGTTTTGCACAGATAAATTCCAAAGCTGTGTCAAAATATGATAAATATTTCATTATGCTCCCCTTTACACTTTGTTCTCCTTTAGCTACAATGATGCAGTGAAATATTAATGACAGGACACACATTCATAGTCATGGTATCTCCAACTCTGTTTTTCTGGTGCCTCTCCTGCTGCTTATGCTTCTTTCCTGTTGTTTCATAATCAAATCTGCGTTCGTATCACACCCAAAGCTGCCAAGTGGAAAAAGGAGCAAGCTCAGTCAATGAGATTATGAATGTATGACTGCTTCTCTTGTGTGTTGAGGAATGTTGCCTGAGAATACTGTCTAGAAGTAGATGATAAACATCCCACCACACTTGTGGTGGGTTTTTTAGTGTAGTTAGCTAACTCACCTCAGCTGTAGCGTGTCCTAATTCTAACAAAAAGGCTAAACACATTTCTTGTCCTCTAGTTGGTGTTTTCCTTTGACGCCAGTGGGAGTCGCCTGCCTCAGCTCTGACTCTCTGACCACCACCTGATCGGGATGCTGATGTGAAACCTGCGATGGAGACCGGGGCTTGATATCTGGTGAGTTTGTTGTGTTTTCCAAGTCACCGTGTGCAGCTGCAGCTCCACCTTTAGCTGGGTTAGCTCTAACTATGCTGCGACTGTTGTGTTAGCAGTGGTGCATCAGCAGATTCAAGGTGCAGTACTATGTAGATCACCGGTGGGAATTTATTGCAGAAAGGACGGTGAAACTACAGGTGCACAGCAGAACTGGGTCAAATGTGCAGATGCTTTTTCTTTTCCTTTTTTATTTTTTTGCAGTATTTGTTTTACACAGTTTAAACAGCCACCTGGGTGGAGTTTGTCAAATCAGAATCAGCTTCATTGGTCAGCTATGTTTAGGCAGACAGGGAATCTGACTCAGGTTTCCAGTGGCTCTCAATGTGCTTCCACGCAATGCAGAGAACACTACATTCACTGTGAAATTCATCTAAACAAAGACTAAAGCTAAACAGAGATAAGCAAACATAAACATATGGCTATTATGTACAGACAAGTAGGTATGAGAAATAGACACATATACTGTATACAAACAACAAATGGTGGACAACATACAATGTCTGCAGGGTTACAAATATTGTAAGAGTGGGTGGGAGTGTGCTTCTGGATAAATATTGTATGGCAAATGTAGTAATCTCTTTAGTCTCTTTATATGTATACAGCAGGTGGTTTATGGACAGTATATGCAGCCTGCTTGGATTTACATCTGAAATAATGGATAATATGAACATGTTATTGCACAATTTGTATATTACACTGTCATATAGCCATCATTTGTTTGTACAGTAGATGTTTTGGTATTACAGGGTTATTGGACTTTGTTTCCCGACAGCACACGTCTGATTTAACTGTTTGTGAGAGGGATGGAAATGAGGGGACACAATGAAGTCAAAGGTTCTTCAGCAAAAAAGAAAAATGATTTTCTCTATACATTTCTATCAACATAACAAGTAATTATGTTGAAACAGGTTATCATGCTTTCCATAATGATGGTAGTATAATGTAGCAGATTCAAGGTTTTAAATGCCTGCCTGATATCATATCAAAGGATCTTAATTTTGGTAAGAGGAAGGAGCAGGTTTACACTCACTTCCGGCTGCCAGAATAAAATCAGATTTCATATTAATTAACAACATAACCACAACATATTAATAATTCAACTCAGTCTATTTATTTTTTTTAACGGGGCACCACTCCTTTAGAAGGAGAACATCTTGGTAGTCATTTTTTCTAATTAATTAATTAATTAGCTCATAATACATTTAATTCATAATCAATTTAGTCTTGAGCTGAAGTTGCTGCAAAGTTCTTGTCTCGGGACAGGCACCGGAATATTTCATACACACAATAACCAACGTTTTTTAAATATTTGTTTAACTACTAACTACACAGGACAATAACTACTAGACACACAAATGAGCGTGTAAATATAACCATGAATGAATGATATGCACACAAGGATGAGTAATTAATAAGTAATTAACTGGCACCGTTCACCAATTGAGAAGTTTTGGAGAGTCAAGGGAGATTAATATTAGGAATTATTAATCACCTGAAGTAATTTAGCTACCATACCTATGGTGATGGGAAATCCTCATTTTTATCTACGTTGGTTAATTATTCTTAGTAAGCCTAAGAATAAACCCCAATGCCACAGACAGGTATCTGTTAGAGAGGAGAGGTGAAGCAGTGCCATTTCTCTGGACACTCGCGGTGCTGTCGGTTCCACAGGGGCTCGTTAGGACAACAGTGCTGCAACTGGATGTAGCAATTCCTTTAATCTGGTATTAGCAATTTAAGTTCGCTAATAGAGTTTCTTTCTTTAAGAGTTAAGTCTCTAAGTCTATTTCGCTCCGTCACTCCATCTCTCTCTATTTCTCCTTCATAGCCTCCTTTTAGCAGGCTTCTTTCTTTCAGAGGTGGTGGATATCTGCATTTTCCAACATGTTCTGTGTGCTTTTTGGTCCCGCGGTGTCAGCTGAGGCCTGTTGGGCCTCAGGATTTGTTCCGGCGTGGTCGCATGAGAGGAGGAGGGGGTCCGCAGACACACTGAGGGCTTTGGAATTCAGCATTTCACTTACATTGTCTCTTATTACCAGACATGATACATTTATTGTCGTGTAGATATATATTCTGATATTCACATTTCCTGCCTCATTAAGCACATCATAATAGGTGAATATGTAACATCCAGTAACCTTAGGCATGTTCAATTAATTAATATTAAGGTTAAGACAACAAAAGAAAAGATCAGTTGTAAATAATCTTGGCAATATGTCATTAGAGTGGCAAGCAAGGACTTACACTACCGAAACCGTATCCCAAATTATCACACATGTGGTTTTGATAATGCAGAAAATGGTGGCCCATACTTGTATGACATATTCATTTATTTACATAAAGAAAAGTTTTTGTTGACATGGTCTAGTGGTATGAGCATGACAACATCAAGTTCCACACTCTTCTTATATTGTTACTCAACGTAACACATTGATTGATATATTTGATTCTGCATGGCAAAGTCATTTTCTTTATTCCTTCAGTCTCAAGGTTTGACAAGTCCTGGTTTCACTTGAGGAAGACCAGAGATCATGAAGTGTTCCTTGAAAGAGGGTGGTGTCAGGTTGCGTTGTGCACAATGAGGGACAGTCAGTGGTAATTTACTAGACTGGCTTTGGTTGTTCATGCTTCGTGAGTTTTTGCAGGCCGCCATAAATCGAGACATTGTCAACCTTCCATTGTTGACGGGAGTCCGGCAAAGGTTCGTGGGACACTGGAGGTTGCTGGGGAAGGCTTATCAGTCTCTGGACAGGCCTGGTTTATGACTTATAAAGCCAGCTTTCAGAAAAGCTCAAATAAATTCTTTATTAATTCTTTCATTAATAAAGATAAAAAATGTTCACCAGGATCGGGGTTGATCATACTACAATAATAACAACAACAATAACAAAGATGCAGTATAGTGTTCCGTTTCCTTGATAGAAACATGATGAATTGGCCCGCAGTGTAATTATATTTGGCCCGCAAGGCAATACCAAATGACTACTAGAGCTGGCCCGCCGGTATTATACAGCGCATTCACCGCTAATACTACAAATCCCATAATGCTCTACTGTTGTTTTGGTGTGTCAGTCAGGACAGGACCCAGGAACGCCCTCTCCTCTGTGACAGTAGTCATAGCGACCTCGTGCTACAACTTACCCCTTCCCAAAAATGACGAAAAGAAAGGCAGAAACCAGGAGCTTTCTGGACAGGTGGGAGGCAGAATATCTGTTTACATATGTAAAAGACAGACCTGTTTGTCTTGTATGTGGAGCCAACGTGGCTATAACTAAGGAGTACAACATGATTTTGCATGTCTGCACTATTAAGTTATATATTGTATGGTAATAATAAGTTGCTTGTTCCATATTCACTGTTAAAGCAAAACTTGTTTGGGTCCATATTAAAAAGTTCATTTGTTCAATATTGGCGACTTTGTTCAAGTTTTAAATTTTGGCCCACTGTGTATTGGAGTTTGACACCCCTGATGTAGGGGAACATGTACTGTATATAGCCTGAAAGGAAAAACACGGGGCAAATTAAGGTCCCAAACCACTTGCTCCACTGCTCACTGCTGTTCGTCAAGCTTATTGCTTTGAGCCTCTTGCCATATTTATCATCTCTTCTATTCTCTCATCTTGATTTTGACAACTGGGCAGTAAGAGTATATTGTTCGGACACACACACACACACACACACACACTCGCGGGTGTGCGCATCCTCATTGGAAATTGCGCCCTTGTGTGTGTGGTTGTTTTGGTACACAGAAGGAACTGGCTCTGTAGCACCTACCAGAGCGTGAAGTTGGAGCAGGTTGTGTCCAGGGTGCGAGGTTGCTCATTTTCCTGAACCTGGACGTGTACAAGTCCTGGAGGTTGGGCAGGTTGGCATCAATGACCTAACTGTCCTTTGCAGCCTGTTCTTGTCCCGTTTGGTATATATTTACCATCAAGCTAAATATTCATAAATGTTGGAGGCTACAAGAATATTCTGTGAATAATTACTTTCCGGACTAAACATAGACTAATAGGCAAACTCCATCCATCTAGCACCTTGTGATTTGACTAACTTTGTCAAGTATTCCAAATGATTTGACCCTTGTGTGATACAAAAAGTTTCTATCTGGAGTTGTAGTGTAATTGGCTGTATCTCTAACTAACCTGAAATGGGCCATAAAACACTCTTCAAAATGCTGCAGCAGTACATAAACGCAGTTTCATGTTTCAATCGTACATTATATAGCATGAAGCTATTAATTAAAACCTGGTACACGAGAGGATAGAGTTAATGATCTGTGCTGCGTCTTCAGAGAGCAGTCAGCCGAGAATAACTGTGTGCATCTGAAGTGCAGTAGGTACCTGTATCCCCTTAACATCTGTCTGGTGTACTCGGAGTAGGTTTGCATCCTGAAAATGCCATCGCACTAGTACATCTAGGCACTATATCTGATCCAGTAAGTGTACTTTGCTGAGGGTGTAGTTTCAGGAAAAGGTCTGGGTAATTCCCCTGGGGGTGTTCAGTAAGGAGGGGGTTGCGAGGTGAGCTTATTTTTCCTACCTCTGACCCTCTGTGGTCAGAACCCCTGTGGTTTCTGCGGTCAGGGGTGCATCACACAGCGCTGAGAACAAAGAAATATGATGGCTCCCACTTGTCCTCCTCTGGTTCAAAGGGAATGGCAGGGCAATGCTAATTAGCCAGCTTGTGTTACTGAATTGAACATAACTGCTGTTCCCTTCAGTGTTCTCCCTCCCCCTCGTCGTACGCGTAACAAGCAGCGTCTACAACAGTCATGCACCCTGCATAACTCTGCATATTTTGTGCACTGTGAGACATCCTGTTCTGTCTCTGTCCTGAAAAAGAAAATAATTCCCACGTAGTTAAATTAAGAGGATTGAATTCATCCTTTCCTGTCAAATAAAAGCAATTTGTGTTGCGAAAGTACAACAAGTTTGGCCCATATGTATTCTTTTGGCATCTTTGCCCAGCTCTTTCGAGTGTAGTGTAATCCTGGTTGTAAAGTTTTAGGGCAATAAGAGGCGTAACAACAGGATTCCCCACCAGTTCATCTCTGCTCACGCGAAATGATGGTACTACAACTGAGAAAATGGTGCTCTGTAAGTAGGTAGTGAATACATGTTTTAATCTGGGATCGAGGGGAGAGTGAAGAGGAGGTCAAGTTATTACCCTCATATATTCAAAATTTCAGTGGCGGCACTGTGCATATACGCCTCCCTCCCCTGTCTTGTGTTCTGTGGTCGGCTTCTCTTGTCAAAGTAATCTGTGTGTTGCAGTCAGTGTTTCCTGGAATACCAAATACTGAAGGCAGTGACAGGCAGCGTCGAGTAGCAGCTCAGGATATTCGTGAGGTTCACAGAGCATGTTGCCATGTTAAAGATAATCATCTCTGCACCTGATTTTTGTTACTGCAGCTCTAATCATCCATAGAAATTAGGCTATACACTCCATGTCAGAATAACACGGGCTTTGTGACTTCGAAATGGTGTAGCTAACGCTATTTCAAATAATAGCTGAGGAAAATATGGTCAAATCAAACACACCTGCATGCGTGCGAGCACAAGTCAGATACAATAGATGCGTAGCTCCAGGGGAGTTGTGCTCAGCGTCTTGGTGCTTTCTCTTGCTTTCTCTCTCTCAGTCAAATATCTTTTTGTTAGTGCAGATGCACTCAGGGTCAGCAAACACATTGAAGCCTGAGTCACTTAAACAGCCTCATCTTAACACGCAGCTGACTCACAGTCTATTGATTCCTTCGTACATCATATTCTTTGGTACTGTTTGTTGTTATGTATGTGACTCCTCCAAGGCACATACAGTATGTTGGTCTCGGAGCAACATCACATGATAAAAAGTTCAGATGCATGGTTAATGACACATGGAGGTGCAACGTTATTACACAAGCTTCCTTACTAGTTACAAGGAACGCAGCTGAGTTTAAGAATCCATTTACATTAATGGCCAGGAATAGCACAATCGGTGTTTGTGAGCATAAAGAAGCCTCACTCCCAGAGCAGCAGAACAGAGAACCTCTCAACTGTGTTGTCATGCAAGTGTAAAGCCCGGAGCTCATTCATTCAAAATAAAAGGTGCATTTCTTTTTGAAGCAACTTTTACTGCAGTGCTTGAAACCAAAGAGGCACGCTCTTAACCTAAAAAGGTATCCGTAACCACAGACCATCTTTCTACTCACAGGTCTCTTTTATATTATATATTATAATTATTACATATTCACGTTGCAGAAATCAGCAGGGCATCACAAATTACTGAACTTAGAGATTGTGGATGAAGGTTTAGTGATAGAGACAGAAAAATGCTCAGGCATTAGGTAAACCTATTTAAATACTGAAAATAAATAAATTTGATCCCTGAGGTAAGCCAGACCCACTGGGCTCAAGATAATTATGCCTTGTAGTGTATATTGTATGAATATTGTACGGATAATGTATGTTTTTGACACATTAGTACACTTTTGGAAGTAGTGGTGTACTCACTGGAATTGTATTCTGCATTAATCAATATGTGGTGCTTTTCTTCTCTCAAGGTGCTAAAATGAATGTTCACTGAATTCAGATAGGATCATTTAGGCAAATAGAAAAGGTTGTTTATTTAGAGGGCTATTTTTAAATATCTACCATAGCTCAAGGGAACCTGCTGTGCAGAAACACATACAGAAACTACCCTTACTCCTCTTCCTCAAGTCTCTACCCTCATGATATAATGTGGCCAGTATCAGTGTCCATCTGTGCATCGGTCTAAACAAGGCCATGACAGGAGCCCCCCTTTCCTTTCATATCTTTTACCAAATACAGCGTATGGGAGTTGGCTGCATGATAGTGGCAGACAAGTAGCTGGTTATGAGCCACGGCTCCTCCATTGTCTAGCATGCTGGAGAAAGAGTGGGAGCCCCTAAAGAGGCCTGGCAGAGTCTCTGCTTCCATCTGCCTGCATGCCTCGCCACGGAGCCCAGCTCACACCACTTGAGATTATACTCACGTCCAAGCTGTTACTGTAATTTGCATTGGCTCATAGGCAGAGGAGAGTGAGGAGGAGGAGGAGCTGCACATGAGGCAGGGATGTTATAAGTGGTCCTGGCAGCACAACGAGCTTGCCCGGGTGTAGTATTATGGACAAGTGGCACGGACAGAGCTATATTAAAGTGCAGTAATGGCACTGAACAGGTTACCCGCTGTCCAAGATTATGGTTTGTGTTAGTGTATGGAGTAAATTATATAATACATTCAGTATTGGTGGTGTATGCTTTATAGCTGCATTATTCTCAGTTCGTTCGCAGCGCCTGTCTCCGTCAGCATATGAAAACTATCAGTCAGAACACATGAAACAAATAAAATGGCTGTAATTCTGAAAGGCCACATCATTTGTTATGTAGGCTATTCCACTAATTAGCAAGTGATGTGTTCATTTCCTTGCAATTCATTTAGATGAAAGGTCACACACCTGGAGGAAACCCACGCAAACACTGAGAAAATAAGCCACGTCTACACAAGAAAGGGCCAGGGCCGAGGATCAAACCGACAGACAAAAACACACGAGCTACTGCGCTGCCCTCTCTGTTTCAGATCATACATCAAACCTGGGAAGTGATCATAAAATATTTTTTTGAGAATTCATTCAAATCCAAGGCAGGGGCTTTATTTACAAACCATTTTCTGAACTGAGCAGGCGTCTGCATTGAATATGGCAGCAGCACTCATTTGGGAGAGGTTGAATATGTAGAAACTGCTTGATGTAGGATTTTGAAAATAAATTCACATTTTTCCCCCATAAAAGGGAACAAAACCAAAAGAAAAAAAAAAAAGCACTTTTAGCTCAATCCCACTGAATGTTCTGTGATGTCCTCATTTTTCAGGCTTAATTTGTTTCTAACTTGATAGCTTTTGGACTGCAATTTGGTTCAGTGGCTAATTTATCAAATTGACTAATTAACTTGAGACAGAAAATAAAGAGCAATTTCTGATAATGCCACCTCCATCAAATAGGTTGTGAACTAATTATTTATGGTACAGCCACAAGCACAATGACCCATAATGAACTTCCTCTAGCTGGTGGTAAAGTCACTACATGTACAGTATTTAATGTTTCCTGTCCAAGATCAGCCGGTACAATTATTTCAGTCAATAGATCCTAACCTTTCTTGCTATATTGTAGTTACAGCAAATATATTCCCATGGTTACAAAACTATACAAGTTAACATGAAATTAAGAGAGTAGCTAAAGTTTTATGAAGACAGGGATGGAGGCTCAAATGTCAAACCAGTTTAATCAGGTTTATTTTCTTTGGAAAGTTTATAAGACATCAATTTTACACAGCAGTTAATCAATTTATTTGACTGACTTTGCATTATAGCCAAAGTAAAATGTTTTCGCAAAATTCAGCTATATTAACTTTGGGCACAGCTATGAAAAAAAGAATATAGATAAAAAATAATTATTTGACTGATAAGCGAGAGCTAAATATGCCTTTCAGTCTCAAATTACAGGCCTGACAGGTTTGTGACTAGGGACTCACAAAGTGTGGCATGAGCTTGTCTGCAGCCATCCTAAACATTTCATTCACATAATTACTAATTATACTGATATGTCATGGATTTAATGCATTGACCTGATTTCCCCAAATAACTGTAATTGGAGGCAGAAATGGCAACAAAAAGGATCTAATTCACTCAGAAAATCATGCCTATCTGACTTTTTAAACACGACTTCTGTTTGAACCTGGCACGTTTTGCTTGTAGCTAAAAAATGCAGACTTGGGTCATAATTTATTTTGTCTTTTTTGTTTTAACACATTGAAAATGTAACCAATTTATTTATTTTTATCATGCATGTAATATGGACCCATTTGTTTAATTAAGCTCATTATTGCTCATTTTTGGGGAAACTTTACAAATAGGTTGGGTAAACTTAAAAGATACCCCGTGGAGTTTTTAACCACTAGTAGCGCTATGGAATTACTTCTACTGTTTGTAAGAGTGGGTCACCAATTTGTTAGTATCTCGTGTACTGGCACAAGGACGCACACGGGATTCACACTATTCCACTGATCAGCAGTTGGCAGTAATGTGCCAGGGAATGTGGCAATGCGTCAACAAAGGCAAGGAATGCAAGACTGCTAGCAAGAAAATATGAATGTAAACAATGTTTCCAGTTCTTCCAAAAACTGGAACTTTATTAGAAAGGGAGAAAAACATTTGACGTGTTTATTAGGCCTCCAGGATACACACAGTGTGTTTTAGTGAGAACCACTAAACCCAACTATGTTTACAAAAAACTCCACAGGGTAACTTTAACTCAAATGTGGTTAACGCATAATTCCAGTTTATTTCAACCTGCCGTGTTTCTCATAAATGTGGCTATTGTGGCTCTATGGGTCGTGCTAACTTTGCACCCACCTCCTCTGTTTCTGTAGAGAAGTGAGGACTCATTTGCGGCTTTCCAAATGGACATGGTTTTTACTGAATAATTTCAAATGTTTGTCTCTGAATATAACCGAAATTGAACACAGAAAGCCTGGAACGGCCATTATGGCTAACTGCACAGGGTTCTACATGGAGCCACAACAGCCACATTTATGGGAAATACGCCAGGTTGATTTAAGGATTACATTTAAAGAATACATAAGAGCCACGAGACACCACTTCTTCATGGTGCACCCCAAACAAAAATAAAACAAGATCAGGATGATACAAAGCATACAAATAAAAAAGTGTACAAATGCTAATTCAGCACTAACCGTTTTACAGAAGCAACTGGTCCACAGAATTCAGGTGTTTTTTTCCCCCCCGTTTCTCTTAGCAGTACTTAGTCACAGTAAAAGGGACTGTTACATAATGACTGATTCTTGGTGATAAAATGATGTTATTGTAAGCAGCTAGTGTTCCCTTCATTCTCTTGATATAAAGCCAACTGTAGATAAATCCACACCTTATGTGTATTTACTGCCCCACTGCCACTGTTTATGTATTGACATTGCAAGGTGCTTTATTTAACACAGCGACGGGATTAGTGAAGCTCAGACATCCTGTAGAGTATATATGAATATAATACCTACAATATATGTCAGACATAAGTTCTGTCTAAACCTGCTTCGCAGAGGCTTTCCTATGAAGTGTGTCAAATTGAAACGGGGCGGTCCATTATTTGTGTGCACTGAGTGAATCACATGCAGTCATAACTGCCTCGTTCTGAGGTTGTAACACACACTCAAGCATTAAAGCCTTGAGTGAATTTGGGCCACTGTCTTCTATATCAATTAGAGCTGTGTGACTTTTTCATTATTGCGTCCAGTTTTTACAACAGATTTATTCATGTGGATTGCGTCGGTAATAAATCTCAATTGTTTTTGCTAATTAAATGATAGTGTAGTCATAAAGGAGAAGGTACACATTGGATATTCTGTATTTGACTTAAGAAACAAAATGATGAATGGGGTCATCTACATTTAGTAGGGTCTGGTTGGGAAGCAACACAATGCTTGTAGCTTAACAGGATTAAGAGTCTACAGCCGTGCTAATGTCTCTGTGAGGCTCCACTTAGGCACAGCTGTGCTGTGAGCTAAATGCTATCATCAGCATGCTGATACACTCACAATGATAATGTTGACATGCCTATATTTAGCAGGTGTGATGTTTACCATGTTCACCATCTTAGTTTAGCATGTTAGCATGCTAACGTTTGCAAATTACCACTAAACACAAAGTGAAGCTTAAACTGATTTCATTAGTTTTGCAGGTACTAGTCATAAAGCAAAGTATTAGACGAATTAAAATTTTGAACTGATGATGAAAGTCAGGGGATTAACGTTACAAAAGTTGTTACAATTCAACCTGAGGGGCATTATATTCTTAAAATGGGAGAAATCACTGCTTATTCTGAATTTTTAAGCTTAGGCTTAAGAAATATGAACAAGTTCTTTGAAAAACATCTATGACCTTTGATACATGTCTAGTCTTCATGCTCTGATGGTTTCACTAATAATAAACGTACATTTGCATAAAGCATGCATATTTGTCCATACCCATGTTGATTAGAGTATTCAAAACTTGAAAAATATTAATTTAAGTTACATTTAGAACTGATACAAATGTGCGATTAATCGCAAGTTAACTCGTGACAATCATACGATTAATCGCGATTAAATATTTTAATCGATTGACAGCCCTACTAAAAACCCAAGGTAGATGTAAATTTCAGTGGCCTTATTCTTACAACAGACAGTGGATGTTTAGGCATGTGTTTTTGTGTTTGAAGAGAATCCAACTCTTTGACTTATTGTAACTGATGTTTTGAGTCTAGTGTGCGATTAACAGATGGTCTGCATTGTTTGTTTCAGACATGCTTCCTTTATTATAGAACAAGCTGGTCAGTAATCCAGCTTCAATACATGACAACATCTTATATTATGATAGATCTGTGCATGACTGTTGTGTTGTAAAAAATGAATGATTTCGACCAGGAAAGGTTTTAAGTTCAGCCATTTGATACATTTTCTCTCCACTGTGTAAATCAGCCCTACACTAGAGTCTGCTGTGGCAGTGAAGCACATAACAGGCATACATAATACCTTGCAAGGGTACATACAGAGCAGGATCAATGCAGTATAGGAGCCTTGGGAGGAGGATTTAAAACCAAGTGTGGATTCCTCAGCATCACTGTAGCACAAAGTGGCACCATAAGGCACCAATTCAGAGGGTCTATTCAGCTCGTCTGCACGGAGCGAGGAGGGCATGGAGCCACTATGCTAAGGACCACGTAGACGAGAATAAAATAAAACAGCAAGTCAGTTTCAAGTGCAGAGGACAAACAATGAGGAAATAAGAAAGCGGTCACCACATGGAAATCCATGCAGAAGCAACATATAGAAGAGAACAATCATGCTGCTACAGTCTTTGTAAATCACCAATTCTTGTCACTGGATTTCCAAAAAACTAAGCCTAGAAATAGAAATCCCATAAGCTGGGTGTCATTCAGAATCACTTTCTGTCCTCGCATTGTTTGCTAGCAGCTCCTGCTTTTATCATGGCTTGTTTGTCTGCGCTTTTTTAATTTTTATTTTGACACATATGTCAGCTGTACTTCGGCAATCTCTTGGAAGGTTCCAGTGAAACTGCTACATGGAGAAAAGAGTAACAGCCGCACTGTGTATTGTCGAGATATTTGTTGATGTCAGGACATGGTACCTCTCTAAAATGACTCCAAAAAAAAAGAAAAAATTTAGGCTTAAGCCTTGCAATCACTGAGGAGTATTGTTTCTTATGTTTTAAAGATAAAGATTCAGTGTTTTGGAGTCAGTGAAGAAAATATGTATTGGTGTGTTATACTTTAGCAGGGTATTCATATCATTCAGTACTTTACTTAAGTACAAGAGTTACTTGTACTTTACTTCAGTGTTTTAATTTTACGCTACATTATACTTTTGGCAACTAGTTACTTTGCAGATGAAGATGTTAAAAAAACCCTTTTAATGTTTAAACAGTAAATTAAAGCATCTTACATGTTACTGCATCAATAATGATAATCCAATATAATATATAACAATGTCACAGTGGCATAGGTGCATAGTGAGTACTTTTACTTTTATACTAAAGTACATTTTTCCAATAATACCTACATACTTTTACTTAAGTGATATTTTGAATCTGAACTTTGTTTGTAACGGAGTATTTTTAAATTGTGGCATTGCTACTTTTACTTTAAGTTAAAGATCTAAATACTTCTTCCACCACTGATCTCATTAAACAGTATAGTTCATCTTCATCGTACCTGCTGCAGTTTCCTCAATCCAAAGTGTGAACTTCAGAAAGGCCAGTTTGTGAAGCTCTGCAAAACCAGCAAATCTAGAATAGGCAAGTGGCCATTGTAAATCCGAGGACAGTGCATTGTCCTGTTTATTCTATTAATCGTGACAGCTAACAGATGGAATTCAGTCAGAGGGGGGGGGGGGGTGTTTTTTTTTTTTGCTCAGTTGTGGAGGCAATTTGTGCATTAAGTGGATTGACTGGAACAACACCATATCTAATAATTCCAATATGCATCATATACTCGTGGTAAATGAGACTATTTCAGTGAAATAAGAATGTACAGTAATCAGGATTCTGTGCAGAAATGTAGCATGTGTGGCTATGGGGCTTAAAAAATCAGAAAACAATCACTTCACATGGAAAAACGCTTGTATGTCATTCATGTAAATCAAGATAATTTCCCCCTTTGATTATCTGAGTGGTCTGACATGTAGGGATCATTACATAGCATGATAATTTGTGAAGATTGTTTGATGTAAATACATTCTTAAACAAATGGTGAGGGAGACTGTGAGGCGGAACTGAAATGATTAGTCTATTATTCGAATTTGATAATCGATCATTCATTTTAATCATTCACTGAGCCAAAATGCCAAACATTCACTGGTTTCAGCTTCTCAAATGTGAATATTTTCTGGTTTTCTCAATCTTTTATGATAGTTAATTGGATATTTTGGGGTTTGGGATTGTTGTTCAGACAAAACAAACTATACAAATATGTCAGCTTGAGGTTCTGAGAAATTCTGATGGGCATTTTAAAAACCGAATAATTAAAGATTAATCGCAGTTAATTTGCCCAGATTTCTGAGATTTCTTTCTCTAAGACTGAATGCCAGTTGTTAAAGCAGATATTAGGTGAAACTAACTCACATGTAACTCCCTTTTTGAAGTGTGTGTCGTAAAAAATTATTTACCAAACCTAAACAATGTGCTGAATTGTTTGTTTTTCAACCTAAAAGCTTAATTTTTCCAAACATATTAACATCGTATTACAGTAATCTGTAACTAGGTATACAAATTAAAAAGAACAGGCAGCAGGTAAAGGGCAACAATCAATCACCCAAGTGTTCAATCAACAAATGACGTGCATGACTATTCCTGCGCAGCACCAATGTAATCCTAATGTTCTCTATCTTGTTAAGGGAAGCTCGTACAATCAACGTTTATTGAGGTGCAATAGTTTGTGCTTTTCAATTCTTCTTCATTGAAAGTTTTAAATGGGATGTAATTGAGAAGACCATCTTTGCATGCAGACATAATTATAATATGCAAATACTTCTCCTGTTTACCACAATACCTTCCATCCCCTTTGATGAGATGCGACCAGAAATCCCCGGGGCTGCCGAGCCTCAGTTTAGGCGTCCACTGGTGGAGACAGAGCTGACTCCTATGAACTCGGGCTGTCAATAATTATGCCAGCATCCTGACAAGAGTCACGCAAGGGCAGCTAGCACTGCACTGCCTGCACCGTCTAATTGGCGTTTACGGGTTTCCTGACAAAGTCATGTCCAGAAAATACCCTTACAATGCACCGGCTGTGGGCAGATGTTTTTCTGAAGTAAGGACAGGCTCTGGCACTGTTTTGAATTCAGTCACCGTTTTCAATGTCACATGCAAAAAATGCTTTAGCTTCAACTAACTTGTGCTCTTAACTGTAATCCTGGGCTGCGCACTAACAATTATTTTCATTTTCAATTAAAGTGTTGATAGTTTTTTTGATTAACCAATAACAGTTTGGTCTATAAAATGTCATATCATAGTGGATATACCAAACATAATTTTCCAGAACCATAGGTGACATATTTATATTGCTTGTTTTGTCCAACCAACAGTCCAAAACTTAAAAATATTAAGTTTGCTGCCATAGAAAACCATAAAATATTTACATTTTTGCCATGAAAAAGAATTACTCAACTTGGGCCGTTGTGGTGGCCTAGTGATTGAAATGAATACCATGCTGTTATTGCAACATCCCTGTTTGGATTCGATTCCTGGCCTGGGACCTTTGTTACATGTCATTTCCCCTCTCTCTCGGTCTACCTATGAATAAAGGCAAAATGCCAAGAAATACTCAAATATAACTAATAATACCTAATAATAAAACTAATGAAAAAAAGACGTAGCTGATTAATCAAGTAAGAAACCAGCTGGCAATTAATTTTCTGATTTGAGGAGCTGAAACTAGCGAATTCTTGGCATTTTGGCTTAAAAAAAGACGCACTGGATTAATAATTTGGTCTTTGAAAAGTCACAACATTGTGAAAAATGCTTTGGAAAGTTCCTAAAACCCAAGATGCGATCTTCAAATGTCTTGTTTTGTCTGACCAATGCTCTGAAGGTTTCACTATCACAAGACAAGAAAGGCAACACACAGTTGAGAAGCTGGAATTAGGTAATATTCTAAATTTATGCTAAAAAACAATCAATTATCAAAATAATTGCCAATTATTTTCTTTTGATTGACTAATAATTTCAGCTCTACAATAATATAATATGAATTTAAGATTTGAATGGCCAGTGGTGTTTCAAAAAATCAGAGACCATCAGAGGAAAGCTGTCCTTTTAAAGGGAAGCTATATGTCACCAAATTATGATCATTATGATCTCAAGATTGCATCAACCAGGCCATATTTCATTTTGAGTGAAATTAAAGATGGCAGGTAATAGCACATTCCTGTACAGTTTAATGATGGCAGTTAACACTCATATACATTATTCTCACAGAGAACAATTATTTAAGAGACACTATTTGATCAGTGTATTGAAGTTTTTTTTAAACTGGGGTGTGTGTTTTCGCCTTATGTGACAGTTGTGTGATTTATGAGATATATATTTATGAGAGTGATCTTGAATAATTGTTGAATTTATGAAGCCCTTACTTATTTCTGGTTATTTAATCATGAGAATATCCTGGAGATTTCATGGATGCCCTAATTAAACTTTCCAACACTATGCGGATGTAACTAAACAGGTGAGAAAGCAACGGGTTTTTCTAGTTTATAAAAGATGGAATTCCGATTTCATGACTTTCCCAGAAGTTGCGATGATCCATTATCATCCTCACAGCCGCTTGTCCTGTTTAATGTGTAAACTGGATGCTGTGTGTTAAGAATGCAGCAGCAGGAAGATGACAGTCAGAAACAGGATGAGCTGTTTGAGACGGCATCTTTCATCTTTCATTTGATTCTTACTGCATTGTTTATGATGCCCTCTCAGCGCTTACTTTCAGTCTTTTTTTTTAAGTGAGAGGCTGATTATTTAAGACATTGAACCAGTAACTGCTTTTGTTTCATCTTTTAACAGAGCTCTATTGTGAATTTGTGAACCATAGGAGCATTTTTAAGAAGGAGTTTGTCTTTTGTTCATGTTTTCTATCAGTATGTTTGAGTACATACACACGGACACACACTTAAACTAGTACGTCTGAGCCTGAAAACTAAGTTAATTTACAGTATTCTCATTTTGTTTTCTCCTCTTGGGCACTAAATGCTTTATTTCTTTGTTCAGTGTGTTTGTCTGAATGTTATGTGGAGATACATGGATGTGTAGATATGTAGTTGTGTTTATGTGTTCTCCTGTTTGTGTGTGGACAGCTGTGTGTTGCAGTGTGCTCACGTGCAGAATTATGCTCGTATGTAAATATGATGTGAGTATTGTCTCATGTTTAGTGAAATATAATATTAATTATAGTATCAGAATCAGATTTAATGATGGATCGGGATCAGCTATATAAATAAGGAGAAATATAGAACTTTTATTCAAGATAAACACTGATTTAAGGTCTGAACGGGCACTGAGGGACAGAGAACCCCCACACTGGACACATCCCACTGGTACAGGAGTTAAACACCCTCAAGGCCAATAATGCAGTGTATGTCTGCACAAGCAGATAAAACAAACCTAAATACACCTAGTACAAGCAACACTGGTCACACTATAGCTCGGAATCAAAACGCACGGCAATCAATAAGTAGGATCACTCCAGACAACAAGCCAATAGCCTCTGAATAAGCCCATCGCCAGATCAAATGCCCACACATTGAAATCTCAACTAGGACAAAAGTGTCAAGACATTGCACAAGTATTAAACAATATAAAATATCTCACCTCTTTAGCTAAGGGAGGTGTCTGAACTCCTGGCACAAGAACACCTTCCCTAGAAGTATGAAACAGCCTTCACTGACGGCAACACCAAAAGCTGCAGACATCACACTCTCCCTCTCCCCCGAGTGCCACTGCCATGAAAAAGAAAATGCTTGTTATCCCACATTTGCTTGTTTTCCCACCCACTCTAATGCACCCCTAATACAGATGAGAGTCATCAATCATTAGTCAGTCGGGGAGAGCTACTTACCTGTCAAATGCATCTGTAATTTCTTTACTAATCCTCACATGCCTTTTAAGATGTACTATGGATGCAAAAATTAATAAAACATAATTAAAAGAAAACTTGTATAGGACTGAGGGAAGAACTTAATATTAAATATAAATAAATATATTAGGGAATTTGAAAAATAATCTTAATGTTTTCAGTGGCATACAATGCTTTAGGTCTGACTAGATTAACAATAACGGTGTATCTATTTTAGTTATACTTAGCTTAATAGCTTAATTTTTGATCACTGGCTAAAATTTGATACATATCGTATGCTGCTCGGGTCTCATATTCAGGTTTTTTCTGCAGGGTTTTATTTAACCATTCAGACTTTTAGTAATTCAGCCTTTTGTACCAAACTGCAACAAATGTCAAAGGAAGCGGGTGGATCCAAATTTAGAAAACTTAAAATGGAATGTCAGATTCTCTCCTGGAGGGCTTAGGGGCTGCAAATCTTCACATTTCAATCTTAATGAATTATAATGCTCATCTCATTAAATGCAGAAGTAAAGAGGGAGGCATTTAGTTAGTTAGTCAAATCAAGTTTACTTGTAACTACACTGTAAAACCAGTTTCTAAATCTGTCTAGCGGAGTATACAGATGTTTCACAGCTCCATATGTTTATAGGCGTAAATACACATAGAGATTTATGTCTCTATGCATGCATTGAATGTATATGCTTGTTCGTCATGGGTATCAATGTTTGCATATGGGTGTATGTAAATGTGAGAATTTTATTTTAGTTGATTTGGTTTCTGAACATGCAAGAATGCAAACACAAGCTATTCTTAATTATAAATGTATGTGTCTAAGTGATCCATCTATATAATCCCCTGTGAAAGGTTGAGCTCCTGCATGACTGGACACCAAATCAACCCGAGAGTCCAGTTCACCTTGTGTTCTCCCCTGTTGTCTGGTCTACACAGCGATTTGGTGGCCGCAGCTAACATTAAGCAATAAAACATTAGAGGAATGCGAGGCGGAGCTGCCCTTTTCCTTTAATTCACTCGGGCCATTCATACATCTGTTCACGTCCCTTCTTACCTTCTCAGCGCCCATTAAGAAGCCTTACTTTTCGGGCAGCTCAACATCATCTTAATGCAATTCAAAGACCTACATTCTACACCAGAGTTGCCGTGGCAACAAAGTCCCCCATACCCCCCTCCCTGAGATGCTGAAAGATCAATAGAGTATCCTCGACGGTGTGGCAGGAAATGCTCTGGCACAGATGGTCCTCTGAGAAACCCTGAGCTTTGTGGCCTAGTTATCATCTGAAAACTAACACAATCAAGCAAGGTCACGATTATATTGAAATTTAATAAAGTCGGCAACAATATTAGATTAAATCTGCACCAAAGATCATAGCATTGTTGAAAGTCTCTCACCCCACATTCGCTCCTTTATGGCAGTCTATTTAACAGGAAGTGTGATCTGCCCTGCTGTAGCCTACTTTATTGTTTTAGCTTTCCGAGCTTCTTTAAAAAAGGAAATGTGGGGAATTAATTTAGGCAAAGAAGACACACTGTGCTGCCAACAATAAAGGAGCGTTGCTAGATGAATAAATTCTCTCTGGGGGGTTTGAAAATGCTCTCACATAGTCAACCTATGTGTTTTATTTGCACATGGCAATGGTTTAACCTCAGTATAAATGTGACTGAACAAATAGCTATGTGTGCTTATTGTATTTTTATTAGTATATTCTTTGTTGAATGAATTGCAAACGTTTTTCAATTTCAGACCAAAGGTGGTTCGCTTTCAGAGATGGAAGTTACAGCTAAACCTGCAGAGTAAAAACAGGGAGGGAGGGAAGTGTAAACACAAACCAAGTGAAGGTTTGGGCCGAGTGTCTTTCTTAAATACAGTCTAAGTGGTCTGCTGAAGTAAAACTACAGTCAGTGTTGAGTAAATTTGATCAACAAACTTTCAGAAACTATCCCTCTGGTTTGTGCTTCAAGCTGTTCTACTTCCCTCAGAAAATGGCATCATACAAACCCAGATTTTAATAAGAGCTCTGATTGGACAGCAGGATTTCATAGTTAACTAGGTGCCCTGTTGTCTGTCAGACAGTAGCCAGCCAGCAGTGCGAGTGTGAATGTGTGTGTGTGCACAGCGAAAAGGAAACGCAACTGGGAATTTTCATTGCTGGGTGGCAATTTGTCACTTCTCTCACTGTCTTGAACATGCACAAAATTTCTAATCAGACCAAGTTTGTTTAGTTTAAGACATTGGTGAAACAAAGCATATGAATAGGCATGAATTGCATGTAAAATATTCAATTAATTTCACCGCAGGCCTTTTTAAATCAAATTTAATTTAGAGCTATTATTACTGTGAGCATTAGATACTTCTGCTTTGGGCACAATAGGGGAAAATCTGTGGTGTTAAAGCCACATCAGCACCACCTCAACGTGGTGAAACGTAGATAAAGAGGCTCTAAAATTAGTCATGACTGCTAGGTTGAAGCATCAAAAACGGTGTAAAGCAGACACTATTTGTGTTTAAAATCCACAGCCAGCTTTTCCTGAGTGAATTAAAATAATTATGCTGGACCTCAAAAAAGAGAGACCTTGCTGTTGACTGACACATTGGATCTTGTAGGGATCATAAGTGTCACCCTGTTGGGTTCGATGGGGTGGTGGGCTGCAGCAAACCTTACAGCATAAACCTAGAAAAGAAAAGTCAGTTGTCATCCCTTTTTCTTAATCGACGTTAACAGGCTCTCTCATCAACAGTGAAGCTTAAGGCAGTAGCAATCAAGATGGATGCCAAAGAGGCTAAAACCACTGGCAATGTGGCATCTGCACGTCTCCTTTTGTGTTCCACTGGGGTCTCTTATGGTTATTACAGCCAAGGATCACTTTTTACTCCCGTCACCACAGGCGCATTTTCTCTGAGAATGAAATCAATACCTCTAAATGGGAATCAGAGAATCAGAACATCCTCAATGTCCATTGTATGGACTCGAAAACAAGCCGAATTTCCGCAGTTTTCACCTTTTACTTTTGGTTGCCGTGATTCACATGACAGGTTTCTGTCTAATTTTGCAGTACTCAGAAGCATAGGAAGAGCACAGAACATGAAAAGGTCATACAAATTCTTGAGCACTGTTGACAAGTGCCCTTTTCTACCTTTAATTCTCCATGCTGATGTGAAACTCAGAGCAGGAAAAACACACAAGCCTTGTTATAAGATGGAAATGTACATGGCACGCAGTTACCTAATATAGGAAAACTGTCCTGTGATCATTCAAGAAATTATATTGTTCAGTGATGATGCAGCCTCGTGGCACAAAAAAACATTCTGCTGTTTCCATTAAAAGGCTACAGAGACATGGGCTTCTGACAGCGTTGGTGCAGCCTTTCATCATCCCAGGTGCCATTATTTCAGAAAAGCTCCATTTCATTTTGTGATTGATACCTTGCTGGCAGTCTCAGCAATCTTGGTCAGACTCTGGGTTTTTGCAGCATGCTCTCATAAAAGGCTATGATGCTATTCATTAATTCAAAGATCTCTATTTTTTGACTCAGTGTGCCTCTTATTTCGTGTCTCACACACAGGACCTGGAAGCTGATCAACAATGGACCGGCTGGTTGTGTGCGTGCTGCTGTGTGCAGCTCTGGTGAAGGGGTACAGCTGCCCCGGCCGCTGCATCTGCCAGCACCTCTCCCCCACTCTCACTCTGCTCTGTGCTAAGACTGGTCTGTTGTTCGTACCCCCCACCATCGACCGCAAGACCGTCGAGCTGCGACTCACAGACAACTTCATCACCATCATCCGCAGGAAAGACTTTTTCAACATGACTAGTTTGGTCCACCTCACCTTGTCCCGCAACACAATCAGCCAGATCACCCCCCATGCCTTTGTTGGCCTGCGATCCCTGCGGGCGCTCCACATGGATGGAAACCGCCTCAGTACGATAAAGAGCGACCACTTTAAAGGTCTCATCAACCTGCGGCACCTCATCCTGGGAAACAACCAGATCCACCAGGTGGCCCCCACCTCCTTTGATGAGTTTGTTGCCACCATAGAGGACTTGGATCTTTCCAATAACAACCTGCGCGGCCTTCCCTGGGAAGCCATAGCCAGAATGACCAACATTAACACGCTCACACTGGACCACAACTTGATTGACCACATTGGAGCGGGGACTTTTACACTGCTCACCAAGCTGGTCCGTCTGGACATGACCTCTAACAGGCTGCAGAAGCTGCCACCAGACAGCCTGTTCCAGCACGCACAGGTCCTGTCTGACGCCAAGGGCTCCAGCTCCTCCACTCTGGCCGTGAGCTTTGGTGGAAACCCTCTTCACTGTAACTGTGAGCTGCTGTGGCTCCGCAGGCTGACAAGAGAGGATGATCTGGAGACCTGCGCCTCGCCAGAGCACCTCATGGACAAGTACTTCTGGTCCATCCAAGAGGAGGAGTTCATCTGTGACCCTCCGCTGATCACCAAGCATCTTTCCACTAAGCCCTTTGTGATGGAAGGGCAGGGTGTGACTCTTAAATGCAAAGCTGTGGGTGATCCAGACCCAGAAATTCACTGGCGGTCACCCGACGGGAAGCTGGTGCATAATAATTCCCGCACCATCCTGTATGATAATGGCACCCTTGATATTCTCATCACCACGCTGAAGGACAGCGGGGCTTTTAATTGTGTGGCATCCAATGCCGCAGGCATCGCCACAGCTGCTGTTGAGATCAACATGATCCCCTTACCCTTGTTTGTTAACAACACAGGCCACATGCGTGAGGACCCCGGCCTCTCAGACATCACCACCTCCTCCAAATCTGGCAATGACACCAAGGGCTACGACAAGCAGGACAGGAGGGTGATGGTCACCGAGCTGACCTCCTCCGCCGCTGTGATCCGTTGGCCATCTGAGCGCCACATCCCCGGCATCAGGATGTACCAGATTCAGTACAACAGCACGGCAGATGATACTTTGGTGTACAGGTAAGCCATGGTGGAGGCCGTGGATAGATGGAGAGAGCGGGGGGGTGGTAGAGCAGGGACATGGGGAAAGGTGAGACATCTGGAGTTACCATCTGCTGAATGACATGGCGGTACATTATGGCCAACTGACAGATCCCAAAGATGCAAAACGATTAAGTATGTCCAAAAATATGGCCCCTATAGTGTAATCTGGGGGATAAACTAAGGAGTAATGTTTCTCCACCAACTAAAATGACCCCAAATCCTCTGTAATATGCATAAAATAATGTACAGTACACTGAAGATATTTGCAGATTCAGCAAATAGTTTTCTATCTCTGATATCTGAGTAGTAGATTAGTAGAATTGAATGGTAGAAATGTGGAGTCCAGCACTCTTAATGACCAAAGGGCCTTGTCAGCATCATTAAAACATATTATGACAGTAAACAATAACATGAGGGCCAACTACTTCACTACATGTTACTGTTGTATCATTAGCAAGTGTCTGCATTAATTGGTTGAAACACTGAATGTGATTAGATGTGGTTGTCTAGGGATAGGCTTGGTTGCTGTGGTGGAAGAAGTATTCAGATAATTGACTTACTGTGGTCAAAGTAGCAATACCACACTATAAAAATACTCCATAATAAGTAAATAAATAAAAGTCGTGCTAAATGTACCTAAAGTGTTACAAGTAAAAGTACTCGTTATGCAGAAAGATGACCCGTGTGAGTGATATGTTATTATAACATATGACATTATTTACATATGACTTAAGAAAATGTTTGTAAATGTACTTTCCACCACAGAGAATTAGCAACAAAATGTAATTAAAGTTAGAAAAGTTAAATTATGTATTATCCAAAATTGCCCCTTTTGGAGTATTTTATTATTATATGGTGCATTATTATTGAAGCATGAACATGTTAGCAGTATTTTAATGTTGTAGTCGAGGGGGAGCTATTATACTTTAAACTATATGTTTTGTACATAAAATCTTAATCTAAAACGTAGCTAGCTGTGACTGTATGTACTGTAGTGGAGTAAAAAGTACAATATTTCCCTCTTAAATGTGGTGGAGTAGAAATATAAAGTACCATACAATGAAAATACATCAAAATTGTACTGTTTTAAATATGAGAATAAGTTTGATATGCAATGTGTGGCACACATGAACTGAATCTGATATACCGAGAAGTATTTCAGGATTTATGAGTTCATGGAGCGATTTAATAATAGTGGTCGACTTTCTTTTTTTTTTTTTAGGTTTCGTCATATAATGAGTTTCTCTCCTGTATAATTTTCTCATCCAGTTTAGGCATGGAGCTGAGTGTTGTTTTGTCTTTAGGTGGTACATTATTACCTACAAATGATAACCATCAAAGTCCTCCTTTAGGGAAAAGGAACAAGCTTCTAATTATATTAACGCCAATGTTGACCTGAAGACAATGCCTTTCTCCATTGTATTTAGAGTCGAGTAATCTTGCAGTTGCCAACAAAATGTGACCTTAGGTATTCACACATCAAAACTGCCTTCCCATCATGCGTCACTTGTCCTGCAGCCTGCAGCTGTTGTAGCATATTCTTTAGACAGCGAGCCTCCTCTGCCTTGTTTATCACCTTGCAGATTACACAAAAACCCAATAGAGCAACTTCTCACCGCTATTTTATAATATAACATATTCTCTCATAAGTCAACTTTAATGAAGTGTTGTGATTTTGATGTTTTGTCTAGCAGAATGAGTGGTATTTAATGCCAGAGCTGCGATGGCCCTGTTGTCTTTGTGTTGTGTGGAACTGACACTTTAGTTTGATTTAATACACTTTATGCAAATCAGTAAATGTGGGCGTTGTAATTCTGATGATTAATCGTCTACATCTTCACCACCACCACACTATGTTTCTTTTCTCTGCAGAATGATCCCATCTACCAGCAAGAACTTCTTAATCAATGATCTGGCCGCAGGGCGAGAGTATGACCTTTGTGTGCTGGCGGTTTACGACGACGGCATCACATCATTAACGGCCACACGTGTGGTTGGCTGTGTGCAGTTCCACACGGCCAGTGAGGTCAGCCAGTGCCGCTTCATGCACAGCCAGTTCCTGGGAGGCACTATGATCATCATTATTGGTGGTATAATTGTTGCTTCAGTGCTGGTTTTCATTATCATCCTGATGATCCGTTACAAGGCCTACAGCAACCCAGAGGACAGCAAGACCAAGGTCAGCTCCAGCATGCACTCCCAGACCAATGGCAGCCAGCAGCGGCTCCAGCGCTCCGCCTCCAAACAGCCTTCTGACGAGGGCCAGCGTGAAGCCCTGGCGTCCAAAGAGTGCGTGGCGCTGGTGCTGAGGGTGGACAATGAGAAGAGGGCGGACCCAGCAGCCACCACGGCCATCCTGGAGGTGGAGCTGCCTCCACTGACTGTAGACAAGATGAAGAGAAGAACCAGCCTGGATGCACAGCGCTCTGGCCCCCCATCTGAGGACACGCAGACGGACAGTAGCCTGACGGGCTCCACCATGTCCCTGTGTCTCATAGGCCCCAATGCTGGCGCCAACGAGGCTCCCAGGCTCAAGGACAAGAAAAGTGCCCTGGCCAACATGGGATTGCTCCCTAATGAGCTGGCACGAACTAGGCACAGATTCTCTTTTGACGGAGGGGATTACTCCATTTTTCAGAGTCATAGTTACCCACGCAGAGCGCGGACGAGGTGGCACAAGTCCACCAACCAGCTCAACATGGAGTCATCGCCGCTCGCCAACAGGAGAGTTACGTTCAGCAGCACTGAGTGGATGCTTGAGAGCACAGTCTGAGGAAAGCAGTGTAGCCGGGGGGAAAAGAAAACCCCCGGCTCAGCCACACACAAACATACACATGTAAAAACACAAATATGTCTACATGCCATATGACACACACTTTTCTCTTGCGCACAGCAAATGATGAAACACAAGCACATTTACTGACACATGCAAACTTTCTGTGAGTTGCTGGAGAAGAACACAGTCTCCCTTCATCCTGCCTCCGCATCATACTCCCAGAGAGGTTTGTTGGCCATGTCCTTTCTTTATGCAGCAGTGCCTTATTCTAAAAGATGTACGAATGGAGGATGCTGCTCACTGTAGTCATAAACCTTCCTCTCTATCATTGCCTCCCACCCTGATAATGGGAAGAATTTCTTTGGACTTTTAATTTTCTCCTTTCTCTGTGACATGCCAAGGGAGTGTGTTGTTTGGATGTGACTGTTTAATTGTTAAAAAAAACAACAAGAAAAAAGGAAAACAAACAAAACAAAAACAAAAACGTCATCATAACTGTAAAGTGGACAGCCAGGTATCCTGTTATGTCAATCATGTTTTGGGTTCTTTCAAAAAAAAAAAAAACTTTTGCACAGAAGACACGAGATACAAGGACAAGTATCACCACCAGTCTATACAATAATAATTATAAAACAAGAACAGGATTTTACACATGCCGATTTCTAAAGTTAGTGTAGAGAGGATGGACCTGGAAACCAACCGTGGATTCGAGTCCTCTTTGATGGTCGGACTGTATGATGTTAAATAGGTATTGTTCCAGATGTGACTGTATATTAATCGGTACTGTATCTGGCTGGTCTAGATAAAAAGACAACCAACAAAGACATATATAAGAATATATTAAAACATTGGTGTATGTGTACTAACTATGTAAGTAAGTAAGTCATATGTCACATGACTTTTTACAAAGCATTTGGGTGTTGGCTGCAAGTTTTTACATTAAAAACCTGTGTCATCACACCTCGCCCTATTTAGTATGTCAAAGTTTGGACCATTTATCCCCTCACGAAGGGTATTAAATTTTTTTGTGTGGGTTAACTGTATCAGTGGCGTTTTCTTCGCGGGCTTGAGGAGCAGCAGTGTGTGTCCACTGCAGGGAGGGACACACGAATTGGGATGATAAATATTTGATCCCCGAGTACTATTTATAAGGCTTCTGTGAAAGCTGCACAACGGCCACGGAGCAGAGTTGGGTGTGGGGCGACGAGGAACATGATAACTGGACCTGACGCTGAGTCCAAATGCAGCCAGCTGTTATTAACACGGGTGTAAGATCTGTTGCATCCCACTAGGGGGGGACAGAGCGTTGAAAAGGTCCCAATAACTTGCAAACTGCAGTGAGGATGCATTAATAACCGTTAGTAAGCATCCTGCTTTTAAGGTTAAGTTTTTTTCAAGCTCTAATTCTGGACAGACTGAAAGCTTAGATCTTGAAAAAGGCGTAACCGTTTACTTAAACCCCACCTGTTTAGCACTTCTAAGCAGTACTATGTGTAAAAAGTTAATAAATGGTTTATTACACATTATTATGTCGTTGTAAGCAGAGATAAGGACATTTTAAATATTTGTTAATGTATTATTCAACATCTATAACTCCTTTTGTGAAGCATTTGTAACGGCGTCTAACAGATAATGAATGATTAATAACACAATATGACACAGCTGTAATCACGTTTAATTATATGATTAGTGACATGACCAAATCGACTAACCGTTTACACACACGAAAAGGAAATCACTCAGGCAGGTTAACAGGTTTATAAATGTGTTCAAAACCCATGAAGAAGTTTTGAGCTTTCAGCCGCATCTCACGGCCTTCACTGTGTTTGCCCAGTTGTCATGGCGAGTGAAGAAGTTTATAAATAAATTCTTCATTGATAAATAATAAGACATTTTTGTGTGATTACATCTGTGATATATGACATTGAAAATCATTCAATAACGGTTTATGCACCAGTTACAGATGCTTTATAAGAGGAGTCCTATTGAGAAATGTGCTTATAGTATCTGCTCATTATAATGTGTTATAAACCATTTTATGTATGCTGCATATATGTGTGTTATGTGTGTGTATATGTGTGGCTCCCTGAGTGTGCGTTAACACGGGGGGTGAAATAAGGCGTTACCGAAACAGGCATGACAGCGGGAAAAGATACGATCAGGGTGGATGAGGGATATTTGTTTGCTGCTACGGAAACCATCCTCTCCCTCTGATTACAGCTACTTAGCACAGGCTGAGATGAAATGGAGCTGCGTGGACAGCAAAGAGATAAAACATGGAGCAGAGAGATAAGTCACACTGGAGGTTTTCAATCCTCTTGAATCTCCTATTTGCATCCTCAGTGACGGAGAGGGGATTTAGTCTTAAAGGGACAGTTCACCCCAAAATCAAAAATACATATTTTCCCTCTTACCTGTAGTGCAGTGTATACATGTAGATTGTTTTGAGGTGAGTTGTTGACTTTTGGAGATATCGGCCGTAGAGGTGTCTGCATTTGTTTTTATGTAATGGCACTCGGCTTGTGGTGCGCAGAGCGCCAAAAAGATACATTTGAAATACTCATCAGCACCGTCTCTTTCCAGAAATCATGACCCGGTTACTCAGGATAATCCACAGATTTGTTGTGAGCAGTTTCATGTAGCAACTATCAGTAGAAAGAAAAAGGTTTTAAGTAAACAAAAGAAAAAAAAGGCAGACACCTCTACGCCCGATATCTCCAAAACTCGGCAAATCACAATGAAACAATCTAGACGGATAAATAGCACTGCAGGTAAGAGTAAAAATATGAATTTTAGATTTGGGGATAAACTGTCCCTTTAAGAACGGGGCCAATCCCTTCCTTTTTCCTCACCACATTTAACCAGTTTTCAGCCAGAAACATTCACATTTGGCGTTGCCTTGAGTATTGTTTTTTTTCCAGCTAGAACAAGACTTAACTTTAGGCTGTAAACGCTCAGCTGTCAATTTGTGGTGCAAGCATTTTTCAACCCCTGTCCGTCTCCTTATTAACTGCTGCTGGTTTCCAGTCTGGAAATGTGCTGGTCACCATTTCTCACAGCAGGAGAAGTCTCTCTACCTGCTCCTATCTGTAACCATTATTCCACACAAAATCTGCTTAGGCAGGAGGAGGCTGAGACTTCACCCAATCTTCAGAATTGGCCAGGGCAGCCAAACGAGCGAATACTGGGAGGGGGGGGGGGGCAAAGCGTGTTGT